>OX465098.1:31737579-32237740 GCA_949987625.1 Chalcis sispes | reverse complement strand
CTGTGTGAGAGAGTGAGAGCGAGAGAGAGCTAGGGTTTGTAATAATTAAAATCATTTATTTAATTCTACTGCGGGGCATACAGGGCGCACATATTTATTTTAGCTACGACGTGGTGCCTCGTCACAGGTATATGTATGTTAGTATGTATGTTTCGTAAATTCATATCTTTTTATAATGAATTTTTCAATTTTCGGATAAAAATGTTTTCCTAATGATGACTTATAGTTTATTACGGTAGATTACTTCAGTCATGATAAATATAAAAACATGGAGTAATACATAGTGAAACAGAACATTCACTGCATTCGAATCTAGATTCTGATCTCTTTTTTGCATGTAACTTAAGGTGAATCTTTTCTTTTGATTCTTGTGAACAGGTAATTGTGTTTTTATCAGACGTCTAGGTTTCAGATCATTTTTCATATTAGGTTTATTTAATTTGAGAATTTTCAAAACCAGTTGTAACTTAAGTTTTGGAAATGACAATCGGTCATTTTTCATGTCGTATGATACATTTGCATTTACAAGAGCCATATCAAGTGATTCAAAAAATCATTCTTCATACCACTTAATTGATTTTCTGATCGTCTTATGTAAGGATAATTGTTTGTTAATTCCATCTATTCTTCCCATATTCTTATTGTAATCAAGTATACATGATGGTTTCAGTTTTTCTCTTTAGTTTCGTTATCTTTTTCTGTCTACAATAAATTGAACTCGTGTACTGATGTATTTTTCCATGCTTCTTTTTTATCTTGCCACTTTAGAGCCATCCAAATCATATTATAAGCAATTTGTACTTCTCTTTACTCGAGCTTAATATTTAAGAAGGTAATCCTCTTCTAGTTTCTTGAATGGTACCACATAACCCTGTATCGTTTTCGTGCAAAAATTCTGTCAATGAGGGAGAGGAATACCAATTGTCAACGTATATTATGGGACCTTTTCTAAAATAGGGTTCTATTAAACAAGCAGCAATATCTCCTGAAACGCCTAAATCAAAACTCTCGCATTCAGTACTCGTACCTGTATAAATGATGAAATCCAAAATCATTCTCGTCTCACGATCAACAAGCACATATATGCTTATACTAAAGCGATTTAAAGGTTGGTATTGATTGATAGCCAATCTCCCTTCATACAAAAAAAGACTTTCATTAATACATAACTTTTGTCCTAAATCTATAACGTTTGTAAACTTTGATTTTAGATATTCAATTACAGGTTTTAATTTTTCCAATAGATGATTGGATAGAATTTCGTTATTTTGTAAATGTAAAAATCGTAAAATCTCACAATAATGATTGCGAGTCATTGTTTGTGAAAATATGGGAGTGGATAAGATGGGAGAAGTACTCCAATAACCCTTCAAATTACCTTTTCTCACATGTCCCATGAAGATGCATAAGGCTAAAAATTTCAATAGTTCGTCTTTCGTCAAATCATATCATTTACTCATTTTGCTACGTTCTACTTCAGGAATTTAAAGTTAATAGCGGTTTGTTTCCTCAGAAATAAGATCAAGAAGGTAATTATCAAAAAATAATTCAAAATAGTGAATTGGATCATTTCCATTCAGTGGAATATTGTCTCACATACCAGTTCGCGATTCAAATGTTTTGATGGACAAAAAAAACGATTTTCCATTAAACATTTCATGACCAGAAACATATTTGATGTCCTCATCGTCGATTTCAATATAGCTATCGTCGGAATCATTGTCTGTCTCTGGTTCAGACTCTTCACTGCTTATTGACATATTCAAAAATACACCCAAAAATCGAAGCCTGATAAGTGGTATTTAGAAATAAATAAATGTTATATTTTTTTCCTACTTGCACAATTAGAAAACACCTTTTTGAGTATCAATGATAGGAAAAAATAGAATGTTTCGGTTTCATTCTGACCCGCAACGCAATTGCAATTATATATGTTTTCCTAGCTGTTTTAGTTATAGAAAAGGAAATAATAGGTAATCGCAACCTAGCGGCGATTACTAGCGTCAAACTTCAAACTTGTAGACCAGGGTATATGGCAATTAAATCAAAAATATAAATCGTAACTTAGGTCTACAAAAAAAAGTTGTCTGTATTTTACATGTGATAGTCTTCATTTTTCTGAAGATTTTTAGCGATATATAGCGATTTCTAGCGTTCCTGAAAACTGAAAGGTAATGGAGCAAATCTGACTACGGATTTGTGTTCAGGAGACAAAATACTCCAGAAATTATATGTCGGATATGCAGAACCAATCATTACCAAAAAGTCTTCATTTTTCTGAAGGTTTTCAGCGATTTCCTGAATGCTAAAGGATGATGGAGCAAAACTGACGGATTCGTATTAAGGAGGCAAAAATGCTTCGGAAACCATATGTAACATTTAAAGTACAGACAACTTTTTTTTGTAGACCTGTGTAATTTATGACTTTGATTTAAAGGTTGGAAAAGGAGGGTCAGGTAATATTTCAATTTTGACGTAAATTTGGATTCTCTGCGATTTTTTACATTTAAAAGTATACTTAAAATGAATTTTTCAGAAATACGGCATATAGCGTCATTCCGGCCCTCTAATGCTTAATAATGATTCTGAGGTAAGCATTGAAGATGTTTATAAGACATTTGATGTTGAAAGCCTTATTAAATCAAGATAAGTTATTGACCAGAACTTTTTTAATAAAGTTATTACTTGTACAATAGATTCACCTACTACTCGAACTATTTAGATTGATTCGCCTAGAATAGAGATTAAGTCGCCTAGTATACACAACAACGTCGTTTAAGCAATAAGTTAATTTTGATCAATGAGTAGAATTATAAACTTAATTAACAGCCACTGCAGTGCAATAAACTTTTTTGTTATAGAATTTTTACCATACATAAGAGATGTAAAAAGACTTGTGATCTAGTGTTAATTAGTACAATATAAATCACCAACTCCTTATTACCTATCATTATTCACTAATTATATTTTTTTAGTTACGCAATATATTAACCAACCTTCTGTGATAATATTTAAGGTTATTCAACTTAACTTGTTTATAAAGAATATATTAATTTAATCTATAAAGTCGTTTAGCATTAATAATAATAAATTGAATAAACTTGTAACAAGGTGCGCCTCGTTGTGAAGTAGTTTCTTTTTATTTCTCTATTTTTCTTTTATTCATGTCTTCTGATTTGCAGTTCCTAAGTACACCTAAAAATCGCAAATCTTTTAGTTCTGAGGATAGGTGCGTTATGAAATTGATAACAATTCGACTTTTTTATTGTGCTTATATTTAAAAAAACAAAAAATGAACAATAAAAAAACATATAATTAATTAACGTCAACGAAGATAAATTAATATAATTTTATCCTCTACATTCGCTTAACCATTCGTTTATGCGATTGCAATGATTTTTGCGTTTTCTAAACCTCAAATAAACAAAATTAGAACAGTAACGTAAATTATCTCGCTTAAATTACAAAAATATAAAAATATTTAAATCTGCGTTGATACCGCACGATTTGCGTGCCACGCGCTGACCCGTGAGCGTTGGTGTATGTGTGTACGTGTAAGTGTATTTATTTCGGTAAAACAAGAAGCCTCTAGCATTACCTAAATCTTAAACGTACGCCTAAACATGCCCGCACGAACGTTGATTTCAAACTTGGTGAGTTTTTCCGAAAACTAATAGTTTTGCGGCGTATATGCAAGCTACTCTCAATAATTCCTCACCTGGCAAGAACGCCTGCTAAGCATAAAGTTAGTCTCCTCGTATTGTTTCGTTTCAAAGAGCGCCTCGAAATGAGTAAGAATTTGCCTAAGGTCACAACGAGCGCCAAGTTGCTCTTTCAAGCTCAACTGCTGCCAAGCGAACTGAGGGATCTTGCAACGGCATGACACTTTTGTTCACCGCGGGTGTGGTGGGGGCTGCTGCTCCAACTGCCGCTCTACTAGTATGTATCTGTGAGCGCATGCCTGGTGGGGCTTGTACTCGTCTCTTTTGTTGTGTGTGCCTGTGTGCTTGCGTGCATGATTGTGTGTGTGACGAGATGCTCGTCACAAACTAAATAATGTGATTTATTTCTATAATTATATTTAATGATGATTTCCAAAATAAAAAAAGTCGTTTCTACAAAGAACAAAAATAAATGATAATTCTTAAAATGAAAAAATTTAGACTTTATTGAATAATACAAAATGAACATACTTCTTTTATAATTAACTGAATCTTGTATAGTAAAAGCGAAAAGATCTATCTGTACGCTACCAAATTTTAGACCACTGGACGACGATATTATTGAAAAATTCAAAAAAGTTTTTTAAAAAACTATTGCCGGCCTAAATTATAAGCTACTGATGGCACTTCAAATGATCTAGAAAAATTGTTAAGGAATTTAAACTTGCTGATTTGCAGCAACTTTTATGCTCTGCGGTTTGGAGAACAAAATATTATTAGGCAAAAAACTTGTCTCTTCAAATCGTCAGCAGTTCTATCGAGCACTAGCTCAAAGAGACTCGCGCTCCTCATTCCGAGCAACCTAGTGCACTCGATCAATACTTCTAATTTTGACTGAAAGACGAATGAAGTTTTTAAATTTTTAAAAACAGCCTGATCGGAACTGAAAGTTTTACCTTTCAAATGGTTTTCAAGGGAGCGAAACAAATGATAGTCTGATGGTGCTAAGTCAAAGCTATAGGGTGGATGTAGCATCAGATCCCAATTGAGCTCCATTAATTTTTGACGGATTATCAAAGAGGTGTGTCTGGCGTTATCATGATGAAATATCACACCTTTGCGATTGGCCAGTTCAGGGCGTTTTTTCTTGATTGCTTCGTTTAATTTCGATAGTTGACGACAGTAGACATTCGTATCAATAGTTTGTTTTCTTAGAAGCAGCTCAAAGTAGACTATACCCTTGTAATTCCACCATACGGAAAGCATAATCTTCTTTTGGTGAATATTGGCTTTGGATGTCGATCGTGGGGGCTCATCTTGCTTGATCCATAATCTTTTTTAGACTACATTATCGTACACAATCCATGTTTCATCACCCGTTATGATTCTTTTTAGAAATGGGTCGTTTTCGTTACGATTCAGCAGAGAGTTGCATATGTTAATACGTTTGGTGAGGTGGATTTCCTTTAATTCGTGCGGAACCCAAACATCCAGTTTGTTTACGTAATCACGCCATTGTAATTGCAAGTAAACGGTTGAATTCAATATGCCGAGCTTTTCTGCTATGTATCGAGTTGTCATATGCCAGTTAGTTTCTATTAACGCCTTTATTTTGTCGTCATCATTAGTGGTTGGACGACCAGTATGTGGTGCATCTCGCACATTAAAATTTCCGGAACAAAAGCGAGCAAACCAACGCTGACACTGGCGTTTGGTAAGGCAGTCCTCACCATGAGGGAACTGGTAATAACGATGGAATGCGTACATTCGCTCTACATGGGAAAAAAAAATATTGGCTTTACAGTATAAAGCGGCTGAAAGTTTATTACTTAGCAATTGTGTAACTTTAAAAGTATGTATACAACCTATAGAAGCATGGAAACCATGGTACCATCTGTTAGAATGATGATAAATATGGATTTTTTGTAGTCGATAAAGAGAGATCACTGGATAATGATAAGGTATAGAAAAAATTTTGATTGTTTTCTTATATATAAAGCATCCTCCGTGTAATCAAAGTTAATATACTACTGTGAACAAAAAATGACCAATTTTTTTATTTTTTAACTCTTTATTTATTCTTCTAAATCTATTTCGTTGCCTTCAAAGTAGTCCCCACCCGTGACAATACACTTATGCTAAGGTTTTTTCCAATTCTCGAAACAGTCCGAAAAGTTCTTTTCCGGAATCGCCTTCAATTGACGCAGCGATTCACGTTTAATCTCCTCAATCGAGTCAAAACGATGTCTCCGGAGAAGTCTTTTGAGTTTATTAAATAGCCAGAAGTCACACGGCGCTAAATCAGACGAATACGGTGGTTGTGGAACGATGTGAGTTGAATTTTTGGCCAAAAAGTCGCAAATAATTAATGCAGCGTGAGACGGTGCCTTATCGTGATGCAAAAACGATAAGTTGTCTTGCCACAATTTCGTCAAATAATATTCCTTGTTAACAGTGAAGCCTGGCGAAAGACATTCTAAATGCACAACACCACGATAATCGAAGAAAACTGTCAACATAACTTTGATTTTTAAATGACTCTGACGTGATCTTTTTGGTCTTGCTTCACCTTCAGCACAATTTTCGCTCGATCGATCGGTTGTTTCTGAATCGTAGGCATAGATCCATGTCTCATCTTCCGTAATAATGCGTTCCATGATGTTCTGGTAGTCAGAAAGCATCTTTGCACACATTAACACGACGCTCTTTTCAAAAAAATTTAGTGTTTTTGGAACCAATCGAGATTCGAAGCGTTTGAGACCCAAATGATCTTTTAAAATTGCTTTAATCGATCCAAATGAAATGCCAACAGTATCAACAAGGTCTCGAATTGTTAACCCTTTGGCGCACGGTGGTATTAAAAATGTTCCACCTTTTTGATGTGTGATAACGCATAGTGGGATATTTTTTGTCATACCTCGAAATATCAGAATAGCTGTTTTTATATCATTTTATATCCTTATTAATAAAAATACCCCAATTTTATTTAATTTTGAATGATACAAAATTTCTGTGCAACACTGGTATTTTTATTTTCTAAAATTCCGTGCCTCAAAAGGTTAATCGACGATCTTTGAGCACAAGGATTTTGATTTCTTCGACGTGTTTCTCATCAGTTGATATCGATGGTTGTCCTGGACGCTCTTTGTCTTCGACGCTGTCTCCGCCTTTTTTAAACTGTTTGTACGACTTATAAACATTTCTATCTGACAAAGTCTGCTTACCAAAGGCCTTCTGCAACATTCTGAACGTTTGTATACTCGATGAAGATCCGAGTCGAACGCACGAAGAGCTTGCAGAATCATTGAAAGTAACTCAACAAGCAGTTTCTGTACGATTAAAATCCATGGGAATGATTCAAAAGCAATGCAATTGGGTGCCTTATGAACTGAAACCGAGAGACATTGACAGGCGACTTTTCTGTTGCGAGTAACTGATTCAAATGCAACAAAGAAAGAGTTTTTTACATAAAATTGTTCCTAGGGATGAAAAATGGATGTTCTATGATAACCCTTAGAAAAGAAATACTACGCTATGCCTGGTCAATCGTTGCCATCGACCTCAACATCAACACCAAAGCCGAATATTCATGGTTCGAAGATTATGTTGTGCATCTAGTGGGACCAAAAGGGTGTTGTGTACTATGAGCTGCTACAACCTGGCGATACCATAATAGCCGATTAGTATAGGCTGCAATTAATTCGTTTGAGCTGTGCATTACGAGTAAAACAGCCGGAATACAAGGAAATACGTGACAGAGTCATTTTTCTGCATGACAGCGCTCGGCCTCATTTCGCAAAAGTCGTGAAAAAATATTTGGAAACGCTCAAGTGGGATATTTCGCCGCATCCGCCGTATTCTCCGGACATTGCTTCTTCTGATTACTGGTTGTTTCGAGGGATGCAGCACGATCTAGCAGGTCATCGGTTTACTTTTTTCGCAGAAATCGAAAATTAGCTCCTAACTTGGATTACAGTCTGTCAAGTAAGAGCGTAGTCGTGTTAATTTATAAAAAAATTTATTTGATAAAACTTTCATATTTATATATACATTGTACACATTACAAACAATGATGCAATTTAGCCAATAATGTGTCCAGTCACCACCGGCGTCGATAATTGCTTGGCATCTCCGAGGCATGCTTTCTACTAATTTGACGGCGTATTCTAGTGGCAAGGATCTCCAGATCCGACGAATTTTGTAAGACAACTGCTTCAAAGTGTATGTGCGTCTTCCACAAAGCTTCCGTTTAATATATGCCCACACATTTTCAATAGGGTTTGCATCGGGCGACTGCGACGGCCAATCCAATGTAACGATGCCAGATTGAGTCTTCCACTGAGTACAGAGCTTGCTGCGGTGTTTAGGATCGTTGTCCTCCTGCAGAATCCAATCTTCATTTTTTGTGATGAACCATCGTTTGGCAGATAGCAGTAAAGCCTTTTTGTAGATTTTTATCATTTTCTCGGCATTTAGGTTGTCAGTAAAGAGGTGCAAAGTGCCGAATCCCTGCTTTGAGAAGCAGCCCCAAAGATGCACCTTTATTCCATGTTTTACGGTCCGCTGAACAAGCCTATTGGTGGAAGTTGACCAGGTTTGCGTGAGGACAGAACGTGCCCATATAGAACATTCATCAGTAAAAATGACATTTTCAAAATCTCTATCAATATTCTCATGCACCCAAGCGAGTCGCTTTGTCACATGTTTTTCAGTCAACAGAGGCTTCTTCATTGTGTTGCGCCATTTCAGATGATGAGTACGAAGATAAGTTCGGATAGTTTCGTAGGATATATCTAAACCTTTTGCCATTAATTTTGCTTGTCCATGCCGCAGTGTTAAAGCAGGATTCCGCGAAAACAGATTCACTATTCTTTTTTCATCTTTTTTGTTCACTTTTCCTATCGAGTCACGTTCTGGTAAATCATCGACATTTTTAGCCACTTTATATCGCTGTATCCACTTCTGTACAAATGCCTTCGACTTTCTTATATCTTTAGCAGCCGCTGATTGCGACATTTTGGGACCTTTCGGGTAGATGCAAAGGAACACAGCCTCGTAGCGTGACGCGTACTTAGCACTCATGGCGTTTAACGTGATTCTCTTTCAAAAGATCAACGACAACTGAATCCTTGTTGACAATGCATCAAGGACAAAGCTTCCGTCTATCGGCTTGCGAAGGAATTAGAGCGAAATCTTTCATTACCTGTCGGTGAAGTCGACCACGCTCTTACTTGACAGACCGTACCTTAAAAGGCGAGACATTTTTTCGAGATGAAATTCGAAAATTACCTGAGTGGTGGGAAAAAGTAATAACCAGCGATGGACGATACTTAGATTAATCTTTTAATTCTTTTTATTTTGAAATATATGCATTTTTGACCGCAAAAAAACTGACTGAATTAATTTGTACTTTCAATAATAAAAAATTACAGAGTAGGGATTTAATTACACCGTTTGAAACTGCTAGTGAAAATAAAGGTAATTCTTATCCATTTTATGAAAAGCATTTAATTTCGAGTTCTAGATTATGAGACGAGGTGTATGATGTAAGAAAAGACAGAAGTGGTGCGCTAAAAGTTTGTGATTCATCAATTGCATTAACCGATTAGTACGTCATTATAAAGAATGTAAAGTATCGATTAATTAAAAGTCTATTAGAGCTATTATTTAAGTCAACCTGACTCTGAGCATGTAACTATCGATAATATAGAAAATTATTGAATAATCATCGAAGTGACAAATGCTTTTAGAAATGTACAAATGTATGCATTGCTCCATTTTTCGAAAATAAATAATTTAGAAAAATTTCATAAACCACTGCGCTAACGTGTTGGTGATAGTGGTCTACCACGATACAAGTTTGATGAAAAACATATTTATGTATTATATCTACTGTAATGGCCCTAATGAACTAGTCTATCGTCTTTGCTTACTCGTGATTGAGTTTTCAGCTGGCAATTAAAGTCACAGAAACGAAATTCATTCAATTATTGAAGAGCTTCGGGAGACAGACTACGTACTCGTATATTAAAAAAAAAAATGAAGGTCATCTTATAAATACTAATATACGCCACATTGAATTTGCTATTCTGAATTTTAAAAATATAATACTAAATTTCAAACTCCCTAGATCTAAAATCTTAAAAATGAAAATCATAAAATTATATGCAGGTTCTTCTAAAATATACATGAAAAAATCGAGGAAAATTCAATATTATGTCATTTTGAATTTTTTCGTTATTTATATTTTAATTCTTAATATGTATTTAGCAATAATTTTTGTAAAGTATTCTGAAGTTGTTGAAAAAATGAGAATTAGTATTGAAAATTTCAAAAAACATGAGAAAATAAAACTTTGTAAAAAAGTCATAATGATAGATGTAGAATATATAAAATAAATTTTTTTTTGTATTGTACATTTTGTTTAATTAATTTACCTTTTGCCCATTAATTTATTTAATGAAAGCATGTTTTAAAAGGATTGAATAGATATAGTCAATAGATATAATTTTTTCTTCTAATTTTCATTGAATTTCTTATAGAATGAATACAATCTCTTGTTTTTTATCGATAGTTTTTCATTCATACAATTTTGTTCGTAATATCTTAAACATTTTAAAATTTTTGAATTATTTTTAACTTCTGTAGGACGTTTATCCCGAGCCTGCTCGATGCTATTTGCACCAGAGGTTGTAAGAAAACTTATTGGTAACTGTGCAATATCAATAGGCTCCATAAATAATAGATGCACGGTTTTAAAGAACATTTTTAATGATTTGTCAAACAATGGTTTATTGTCTTAAAAAAACATTTTTAAAAGTAAAACGTTTCGATGCGCGCAGTTGGTTTTAAATGCTAATTTATGATGAGGGAACAACTCTTGGAAAGTGTTAAATTTTACCCTTTGTAGCGATGGGTAGTGTAATTTCTTCATACCACATACATTAAATTCAAATTTTTCAAACCATCTCTTCTTTTTAAGCCTTCTTTCGTAAATGATACCTGCATCAGGCAAAACTGTTCGAAGTACATTGTGCGATTCTTCTTAAGCTATTTCATCAGAACTCTTAGATAATCCGTGATACTTTTGCTCTAACCAAGTGTTTGTACTTTTGCGTTCGACTAAGTTTGTGCTAAGACCTGGGCGATCTGAAGAGAAATACTTGCATTTTCAGATTCGAGTTTAGTGGAACTGATTGCCAGATTGAGTGGAAAAGAATTGCCAATTCTCTTACTACAATTTTGTTTACAGGCTAATAAAAGCCTTGCACATCTATTATGTACTCCATTATAGCAACTTAATTTCCTCTGTGCTTCGGATGTAGCTTTATACGAGGGTAGTCCCAAAAGTACCCAACCTGACTTATGAATACAGGTAGTTTTAAAAAAACAATTACTGCGATTGACAATACCACCTTTCAACAACTTAATGTAAAAAATTCATAACGGTACGTTTATTATTATTTTTTTACAGACATCCAAAGTGAACGCTCTCAGTGAATTTGTAAATATGAGAAAAATCGGGCATCGTTATGTGATACAATACTTTCATTTGAAAGGTCTCAGTCCAACCGATATCAAAGCCGAGTTCGATTCTACTCTGGAGAAGTCTGCTCCTTCGTTTACAACGGTCAAATATTAGGTAGCTGAGTTGAAACAAGGTCGTACGAGCTGCCAAGATGAACACCGCGTGGTCGACCAAGTGAGGTCACTACGTCAGAAAATGTGAAGAAAATCCACAAAATGGTATTGGATGACCGTCGACTAAAAGTGCGCGAGATAGCAGACATGGCAGGCATTTCAAAAAGTACTGTGCATCGCATTTTGACTGAAAATTTGGACATGAGAAAGCTGTGCGCAAGATGGGTGTCACGTTTGCTCACAATGGAGCACAAACAGCAACGTGAGGATGTTTCCATCGGGTGTTTGACAATGTTTCGCAGCAATAAAGCCGAGTTTTCGCGTTGATTCATAACCATGGACGAAACATGGGTCCATCATTTTATACCTGAGACCAAGAAGCAGTCAAAGCAGAGGACTAAAAAGAGAGAACCGGCTCCAAAGAAAGCAAAGACAGTTCAGTTAGCTGGCAAGGTCATGGCATCCGTTTTCTGGGATGCGCGTGGAATGATATTTATTGATTATCTCGAAAAAGGAAAAACAATCAACGGCGCATATTATGCAGCCTTATTGCAGCGTTTGAGTGATGAAATCAAGAAAAAACGGCCCCATCTGACGAAAAAAAAAGTGTTGTTTTATCACGACAACGCACCAGTCCACACGTGCGTCATTGCGATGGCTAAAATCAATGAGTTGAAGTTCGAATTGCTTCCTCACGCACCCTATTCGCCAGATCTGGCTTCCTTGGATTATTTTCTTTTTCCGAATTTAAAAAAATGGCTCGGTGGCAAAAGATTTGCCAACAATGAAGAGCCAGAGTCTGCGGTTAATAGGTATTTTGAGGAGCTTGACGGTTCCTACTATAAAGCGGGTATCGAAGCTATTGAGCATCGTTGGGAAAAGTGTATCGAACTGAAAGGAGAATATGTTGAAAAATAAAAAACATTTTCGCAATTTTTTTACTGTTTTCTTTGTTGGGTCGGGTACTTTTTGGACTGCCCTCGTATATGTAACCCCCTCTACTTAAACTAACTTTTTCACCTCCCCACTAATGGGATTGTACTCGATAATACGATTGTGTAAAATCTAGCAGTAGGCTGATGTTTGTGCTGAAAAATTTTGTTTAGCTTCGAATTAGAGACAAACGTCAACCAGTGCTTGCTTTAGTGACTCATTCTATTTTGAACAATCGACAACAATTAGAGAAGCCTGCTGTTTAAACTTTCCTTTTTTGAGTATAGGTTCAATTTCTCTCCCATAATATACACTTTGAAAGTTAACGTACTGTGACGTGGTGTTTTGCACCAGTCACATAAGGAGGCTAATACACAGCCTGTACGCCTCCTCGTAGCCTGATGTATCCCCTTTTACAATCTTGGCAGCCTCGCAGGACTGCCACGCAGAACTGTACATGCTGTACCTTCCCCAGGTACAGGAGCTTCGAATGCAAGTGAAAGTTCTAGCGAGGAGCTAGTCTCAGGAGCCCCTGGCTATTCGAGGCAGTGCTCGCACACACTGCAGCAGGGTTCCTCCCCAAGCTCCTTCCGCTCCAAGCTCCTTCCTGTCCTTGTAATGGTCCACGTACCTGCAACCTCCCAGACAGTAATTAGACAAGGAAGGAAATAATAGTAGCAGCTGCACCTTGGAAGGAAGTACAAGCTGCCATACAACATCATAGGAAAGCGAAAGAGGAGGTTAGAAGGCAGGCAAAACATAGAAGCACAGCATTTGAGTGCAAGTAAATACGCACCTGGAGGTGTCTGATAGTGTTGCCTCGCTGCCGCTGCAAGCAGGCTATCGCTGTCCCCGACACCGCTGCTTAGCTTTCTCAACCGCTCATCGTCCAAGCCGCAGCTGTTGACCCGCAGTACAGCAGGGTCTGAAACAGAAAAAAGATAGATAAATTAGTCGACGTCTACCAGCTATGGAACGCGTCGACTTACCTTGATCCTCCGTACATCTAAGGTAGATTCTCGCCGCTCCAGGGAATACACAACAACACCGGCACTCGCGAGCGGATAACCTTAACGCGCGCTGCTGGCGTGCAGTAATGTCAACTGCCGACAGCGCTGAGCGCGCGCGGCGGCTGCGTCGCGTAACGTACTTTACACGTACGTTGCGCCGGCGCAGAACGGTGATTTAAAATCCGCGCTCGCGAGAGTGCCCCGCAAGAGCTTCTCTTTCAGTCCGTTCGTGATAATCGAAGCCAGCAGTCGCGAACTAATAAACTTTTGTAAAATGAACGAGCGAGCGTCCGTATAGTATCCGTGAGCGTGTTGCAGTATCTGGTGAGTGCCAAGGTGCAGTGGCAGCTGCTAGGAGGCATAGCTTCCCTGAATCGTCCTCGTATCCTTCCCGGCTGCGTGTGTGCGACCGCGTCGCGAGTTACGCGCCATTTTTCGGCCGTAGTGTAGGCTGTACGCCGGCGACCGCTCTAAACGTGAGTTGGCCGCGCAACAATTTGACGCACAAGAAACCGCGCTGCACTAGTGTAGCTGGCGCCCTGGGCTCGCGTAAAAACGCGATAATTTCTTGTATTCAGTAATTTTAGTTTTAATAAAAGTAGTTGTCCGTGACTCATTGTAATCAGTCGTTTAACTTGCACTGGCAAGCAACCCGCTTCCCCCTTCCCCCTTTACATTTGTACGCCACCCTGATCCCCAGTGGCGTTACAGTACATATCGTACAATAAAGCGTACTAATTTTTATTGATATTAAGATTGTGATTCCTATAAGGATAGCATCGTGAATTAACCCCTTTACGCACAGTTTTTTTTAAAGCCTATTTGGCGCGCTTGAATTAACTTGAGCGTACAAGTTAAGGGTTTAAGAAATAGTTTCACATTAGTGATATTGCGATGGTAAAAGCGGTTAGCATTAGCATTACTTTATCCTTTACGATTAGTCTAAAAGCTTAGTATTACAGGTTTTTCCAATTCATTCGATGTCTTTACAGTCCACACATGCTTTGATGTAGTTAGAAGTAATGGATACTCATACAGCTCCCAACCACGAAAATTCATAGCGATTGATGCTTTTTTTTGTATATAATGAAATAGTAATAGCAATTCTCAGCAATTAAAGCGTTTCTTTCTAGATAATAAATTTTATAACACATCGTTCAATAAGTCCCGAGACTAACCCAGAGATGGTGCTAGTAGTACTAAACTGGCCACATTTCCATAGAGTGCGAACCTTTACATGAAACGTGTAAAAATTTCACGTCGATCGGATCACGGACAGCAGAGTTATCAAAGTTAGAGTAAAGTCACTTTGTAATTTGTTCGAAAAAAGAAAAAAAGCGAGTTTCGCGTAATGATAAAACATTGTTTTTTAATGGGTAAGAACACCGTAGAAGCCCAGCAATGGCTTGAAAAACATTACCCGGACTCCTCTCTATCCAAACCAACGATTTGTCGTTGGTATGCTGAGTTTAAACGTGGTCGTACGAACACAAACGATGCGGAACGTTCGGGTAGGCCATTGGAAGCCGTTACACAGGAAAATGTGAGTGAAGTGTTAAAAATTGTAATGAGAAATCGCAAAGTGAAGGTCCGTGAGATTGCAGAAATGACACAGATATCATCTGGAAGCGTATTTACAATCCTTCATGAAAAAAAAAGCATAAAATAGGTTTTTTCCAAGTGGGTGCCGCAATTGCTTTCAGTGGAACAAAAACAGCAACGAGTCGACGATTCAGAGAGCTGTTTATCGCTATTTACTCGCAATAAAAAGGATTTCCTGCGTCGATACGTGACCATGGATGAAACATGGATACATCATTTTACTCTGGAGTCGAATCGGCAATCATCTGAGTGGCGCATGGCTGGCGAAAGCCGCCCAAAGCGTCCAAAAACGCAGCAGTCTGCTGGCAAAGTCATGGCGTCTGTTTTTTGGGATGCACATAGCGTGGTTTTTATTGACTACCTGGAAAAAGGTAAATCGATCAACAGTGATTATTATATTGACTTGTTGGTACGTTTGAAGGAGGAGATCGCAGCAAAACGACCGCACATGAAGAAGACAAAAATCCTTTTTCACCAAGACAATGCACCATGCCACAAGTCCATGAAAACAATGGCAAAATTGAACGAATTGGGCTTTGATTTGCTTTCCTACCCTCCGTATTCGCTAGATTTAGCCCCCAGCGACTACTGGCTCTTGGCTGATCTTAAAAATATGCTCCAGGGAAAAAAATTTAACTCGAAAGAGGAGGTCATTGCCGAAACTGAAGCCTATTTTGAAGCATAGGATAAATCCTTCTATAAATATGGTATAGAAATGTTGGAAAGGCGTTGGAAAGATTGTATCACTCCAAAAGGAGATCATATTGATGAATAAAAATGATTTTTGAAAAAAAATGTTGTTTTCGTTGTTAGTCTCGGGACTTATTGAACGATGTGTTAATTATTGAATAATACAACGTATGGTATTAACGATTCAGTTTTAATGAGGTTAATTTTAAACTTTTTAGCTCGTATTTGCACAATAGCGTTTATGTTATTCTTAGATTTTGTGAGAACAAGCTCATGCTTGCGATAGACTATAATTTAACGATAATCGTCCGCAAAACTGAGAATCATACTTAATGGAATTGATACACCAAAGTAGTCAGCATTGTTGACTATTTACCGACTTCCGCAATGTCCATCTAGCCTGTGTTATCCAGATTATGCATAGGATTGAATGATACTAAACCTTTCATTAAACTGGTCAAGCTAACGTTTTTACATTGGTCAATTCCTACAACGTTGATTTCATATTGAATTTTCTCGAAAAGATAGCAGATGGCGATGTTTACAAGCTTGGTGTTATCTGCAGCTAATATTGCTGTACCATCTGCTTTCAATAATAATCGACTGTGAATGTGTGATGAAGTGCGTGACGGAAGTTTGCAGCGATCTTGATGTATGATGATGCGAATTTCATCGCTTTTATTAAGAGCGGTTATATATCATTATATGATGTGCGTGTACTTCATAATAAACGGCAGATTTATAAAATTTCACGGATGACTTTAAATTCAAAATGTCTTCCATCTCTATGATTAGAAATACAACAGCAGATGAACAAATAGGTTATTTTCTTCCAACCTTTAGACCTAAACTTCTTAGGAAGCAAATATTGCGCGGTGTTAGCTTCTTCACTGCTTTTTGACGACTGATCTTCAGATATCATTATACCTTCTTAATATAATTTTTGGTAACTTAACCGTTGCCGTATGCAATCCCCATAATTACAATGCTTGTTTGATGTGCAGTCTAATTGTTATAATTTTCTCGCGAAAATTCACCAAATTTTATTTAAATATTAATTATCTACAATTTAAATCTTATAGTCTGAGGGAACAGTTGTGACAAATTCGTTTATCGTATGTAATTTCTCAGTTTGTTTAGGCTCCATACGTAATGTTACATTAGTCCCGTCCAATACAATCTTGTGATCGGAAATCTATTGTGTGACTACACTTGATAGAGTAACGAAGAGAATTATTGTTAAGTTTAAGGCTGACTGCTATACCTTCAAGTTCAAGGATTTTCTGTAGATGGCGCTTAATGTCGTCTAGCTCGCATATCCAATGCTTAATCCTAAATTTTATCTTGTATATTAAGAAGACATGAGGTTTGAGTACATTCAAGAACGTTTGAAAACATTCTCACCTGAACAGGTGTGCTCTGAAGATAGTGGTGAGGGTCCTAGAGGTTGCTCTTAAAGCTCTCTTATTTATCTACTTACAATTTCTCTCATATTTACGCCTCTCTGTTTTTATTGCAAGTGACAAAAAAAAATTAATAAAAAAAAAATAGTAAGACTTATCAAAAAAATTGTTTTGTATTTTTAATCAGGAATCAATAAATAAAAATCGTAAACAACAAAAAAATGTTAATAAAAAATTGTAAAGTTAAGAAATGCATTGTATTAGGTGTAGTAAAAAGTAATCCATTATTTTGCCAATAGATGGCTTTAGTAGTCTGTATCTCCCGTTGTAAAAGTGAGATCGGGTTACACTAGATGGCGTTAGAAAGATAAGATTTCGTACTAAAAAAGCTTCCGATACAGTTTTGTGATTGCTTGACTCAGTATTTTTTTAGCACGCGTCAAAGATGGACACCAACAAAGAGAAAAAACGCCATATTTTACAGTTTTTCTTTGATAAAGGCGAAAACGCAAGCCAGGCAGCTGAAAATATAAATAGCGTTTATTGTCCTGATACTGTAACAGCCAATCACGCGTAATTTTGGTTTCGTCGATTCCGTTCCGGTAATTTTGACGTCAAAGATGCACCACGCTCTGGAAGGTCAATTGTCGAAAATGTCGATAAAATAATGGAAATCGTCGAGTCCGACCGTCACGTAAGCACTGTTTCGATTGCCCAGGAGCTAAACATTGCACAAAAAACCGTTTGGAACCACTTAAATAAGGCTGGATACAAAAAAAAGTTCGATGTATGGGTGCCACACGAATTATCGCCAAGAAACCTCATGGACCGAATTTTCATCTGCGAATCGCTGCTGAATCGCAACAATATCGATCCATTTCTGAAGCGGATGGTTACTGGTGATGAAAAGTGGGTCACTTACGACAACGTCAAGCGACAACGGTCGTGGTCAAATTGCAGTGAGCCGGCGCAAACGGTGGCCAAGCCAGGATTGACAGTCAGGAAGGTTTTGCTGTGTGTTTGGTGGGACTGGCAGGGAATCATCTACTATGAGCTGCTCCCCTACGGCCGAACTCTTAATTCGGCCCTGTACTGTCAACAATTGGACCGTCTGAAAGAAGTAATCGCCCTAAAGCGGCCAGCTGTGGCCAATAGGAGAGGAATTGTGTTCCATCAGGACAACGCCAGGCCGCATACATCGATAGTGACTCGCCAGAAGCTCCGGGAGCTTGGTTGGGAAGTTCTTATGCATCCACCTTATAGTCCGGACCTGGCACCAAGTGATTACCACCTGTTTCTGTCTATGACGAATGATTTCGCTGGTGAAAAATTCGCCTCAAGAGAAGATTGTGAAAATCGGCTGTCCCAGTTTTTTGAAAATAGGGACAAGGGTTTCTACGAGAGGGGCATTATGAAATTATCTCCAAAATGGCAACAAGTTATCGAACAAAACGGTGCATATTTGACCTAAATTGTATCATTCTATCTATGCTAAATAAAACCTTCAATTTAATGCAAAAATAATGGATTTCTTTTTACTACACCTAATATATTTTTTTTAAACTATTTCAAGGAAACAAAAATTTTTTTTACGAGAATGGTACATTGCTTCAATCTTATTAGGAAATTCATTGTACTTCGACATTCATGAAATATTTTATGATAAAACCAAAAGGACAATATTACTTGTGAGAATTCCAAGATATCGGATAATAATAACTAAATAGTTTTTAACCCTGACTTTATATTCAAGATATAACTACTGTGACAGGTAGCCCGTCGAGGTTAAGCCACCTGCTATGCGGTGCGAGTTAGTGTTCAAAGAATCTATGGCGCAGCGCGGAAAAAAGCGAGAAGCACGACGCGAGACAAGCAAGAGGGGATCCTTCTTCTCTTTTTGCCCGCCAAGCAGCATCGACGTGCAGCTAGATTATCCGCTTATTACCAAGTTTCTCCAATGTTGTTCGAGCGACATGTGAGAGGACAAACTTCCAGTTAATTACCAATATGTAGCGACTGCGTTATTTAGTAATATTGGTCCGTGAATGAACGCGCGTGGTCGCGAATATAATATATTATTCGTGCGAGCGGTGAGTGAGATGTTAGCTCTCGCACACACATGCACGCGCGCGCGCGCACACACACACACAAGCACACGCACACGCACACACATGTATATAGTAAACGAGTTCGTGCGTGCGTGCGTGCGTGTGTATGTGTGTGTGTGTGCATGTGCATTAGCGTGCGCAAGATTACGCGCGTGTAATATTCCGGTTGGCTGCAAGAGGCCGCGCCCTGCCGTCAGCTGGCTCGCCAAACGTTAAGGCCGGCTCACACGTCTGAAACCAGCCCCCGAGTCATAAGGGCTGGTACACACGCCTTGCTGCGTGAATACAGTAAGGCGAGTGGACGGTGCGCATGCGCAGTGCGCGCTCCGTAGGAAATTATTGCTCTTTGGACAATACTAATTGCGATCCTCGGCAAGAGGCCTCTACGCGGTAAATAATTAACATTTGTATCTAATTTAGCAATTTGACGCAATTATAAAGTTGTTGGCGCAAAACGGGTGTGCGTTGTTTATTCTTTCTTTCTCTAGCGTAACTATACCAAATACCGCCGCCTCCGCGGGCGTGCCAACCTACAATTGGCACGCAAAACTGAGTAGCCGAGCCCGGTGGGAGCAGCACCGGCTACAGGGCCTAAAGATAATGTTTTTTATAACAAAGAGAAATTTTTATTGGGTGTACAACTTTGCTTCCGCCGTTTTTTTCCGAAACTTTAGGCTTTATTGTAAAAAATTGATTATACATTTATGATTCAAAGTATTGCCCATCACTTGCCACTATTTTCTCCCATCTTTCGGGCAGCATACGAATCCCGCGTTGAAAAAACTGGTCATCTTTTGAATCGATCCAATTTTTTACTTCTTTACAAGACCTGAAGTGCTGGTCAGCCAAGCCGTGTGCCATTGATCCAAACAAGTGATAGTCCGAGGGAGCAACGTCTGGAGAATACGGTGAGTGGGGTAGGACTTTCCATTTCAAAGTTTGCAAGTATGTATTGACCACTTTCGCAACATAAGGTCGAGCATTGTTATGCTGTAAAATCACTTTATCATGTCTCTCGTTCTATTGAAGCCGTTTGTCTTTCAATGCTCGGCTCAAACGCATTAATTGCGTTCGATAACGATCGCCTGTGATTGTTTTAGTCGGTTTTAACAACTCATAATACACTACGCCGAGCTGGTCCCACCAAATACTAAGTATGACCTTGGAACCGTGAATATTCGGTATGGCCGTCGACGTAGAAGCATCGCCGGGATAACCCCATGATTTTCTGCGCTTGCGATTATCGTAGTGAACCCGTTTTCCGTCTCTTATCACAATGCGATGCAGAAATCCCTTCCGTCTTTGCCTTGCAAGCAGCTGTTCACAAATACACAAACGCCGTTCAACATCTCTCGGCTTTAACTCTTACGGCACCCAATTTCATTGTTTCTGAATCATTCTCATGACTCTGAGGCGTTTTGAAATGGCTTGTTGCGTCACTCCCAATGATCCTGTCAATTCTTGTTGCGTTTGACACGAGTCTAGATCAAGTAATGCTTCCAATTCTGCATCTTCGAAAACCTTCTTTCTTCCACCGCCATGCTGGTCTTTGACGTTAAAATCGCCGTAAGCTGACATGTTTAATCGAGAATAACCTAATGATGCAGACACAAATCGACTAATATTTCGATAGCGTTATGTTTACAAATGCCTAAGCTTATTGTATGACATTTATGATCTATTTATTCCAACTACCACTTACCGCTACAGCCATCTATTGCAAAACGACGGAAGCAAAGTTGTACACCCAATACTTAACACATCGTTCAATAAGTTTCGAGACTAACAACGAAAACAATATTTTTTTTTTAAAATCATTTTTATTTATCAATATAATCTCCTTTCAGGGGTTACCCCCAGTTGTAGCTCAACAAAAAAAACCTTTTTCATGAATTTTTTTTAAGAAAACTACAAAACTTTTTTAAACGATTAATATATTATCTTAAAGAATACATCTTGAAGAACTTTAAGTAATTTTTTTATTGCAAAATATTACATTGTTAAGTGGCAAATGGCTGCCAATGAAAAAGTGTTTTTATTTATACGGTTTGCGGTGACCAACATTGCGGCGAAGTGGATTATTTGAAACAAAAAATGTGCATAGATTTAGTTAAATATAAGTATAAACTAGTCTTTAATCGAAGGATTAAAAAAAATATTCATTTTTTACAAAATAACGGACAGTCAAAGTTAATGGTTTGATTTTAACGAAAAATCGAACGATTAAAGACTACATTTTTATGTATTAAATAAGCCTGCAAAATTTAAAGAAGATCGGTTTATTTGTGTTTGAGTAATCTTGGTCACCGACTTCAGAAATGCCATTTCGAGAAAAACGCGTTTAAAGTTTTAATTGCCGGTTGTTTACACAACGGATTCTTTTCTTTCAACGCTCATATCTCAGTCAATTTTGTTCGGATCGACTTAAAATTTTCAGGTCTTATTCTCAGATACTTATACTTTAATAAATACTCAAACAAATTGGAAAAATGACTAGTACGTATTATAACTTTTTGAGAGGGTCATCGATTGGTGACCTTAAATTTGACCCCCACGGACGATTTTGAGATTTTCTGAGAGCCAAATTAAAACTGTTATTATTTAAATTATAATTATTTTTAGTTTATAATATTTTTAAAATTTTTTTTATATAATATCTATTTTAAAATGTTCCATAATAACAAAATTATCACAATAAATTATTTATTAAATTATGTTACTTCAAATAAGCTTCTTTTGACACGTATGATATACTAATTGTAATTTTTATAATATAATGTTCTAGTATGCACAAGAAACACAGCACGAAAAAATTTTACGGGGTTTGGCAGTAGGAATTGCTTTCACAATGTACGGGCGTCTTGAAGAAGCTGATCCATTAATCAATTCACTTAGTGCTGACAAAGATCCCATACTTAGACGGAGCGGAATGTATACTTTAGCAATGGCTTATTGTGGTACTGGAAATAATCAAGCGATTCGCAAGCTTCTTCACGTTGCCGTATGTATATTTCTGTTTCTTATTTCTTAATTAACTTGATTCCTGAATCCTCATACACAGAAAATTAAATTAGGCGTGGTTCCGAAAACTCATAACCGCCGATTGATTTGATATTTAGCAAACCTATAGTTTTTGACGCATGGACGAAGAGTATAATAATAAAAATACCTGCAAATTCGATTAAAGTCTTTAGTTAGTAACGCAATTATCGCGATACACGACGATCTCCAGACCAACAAAATACCAATATACGTTACCACTTGGAATTTTAAGTGCCCGAATTATCTATTAAAAAGTTACCCAATTCCATGCGAGCTGGCGTAGTCATACAAAGACTCCGAACTATGAATAACGCTCTAGAAGCTGCAACTCATACGTGACGCATTTTAAATATACCAAGAGCACGCGTAATTGTAGAAAATCGCATCAATAATATCTCACGCGAAAAATCTGAGTTCCCTTGTCGTGACCAACCTAAAACTTCCGGTAAATATAACACGACTAAATTTTATTTAACAAACGAAATAGACTTCAACAAACCCGAACAATATTGGATCACTCTTCTAAATAACCTGAAGATATACTCAAACTCACGGGTAAGGTGATATTTACCTGGTCCTAATGGAAGATAACGGTCTAGATTGTATCCAACTTAAAAAACAGATAATGTAGAAGATACGTATTTGCATAGCTATTCCGCATCATAATTGAAAATATTACTTAAAATGGAATGCAAGTCATTAATCCCTGCGGACACGCTCGTCTGAAAACTAAGAACTGCTTAATTCTTGTACGAAGACATTTTCAAATTTTTCGCGCCACTACCTGCACCAAACCACGCGATAAATAATTCTTATTCCCTTGAAAGAAAATACGCCTCTCTAGAATTTGTTGGGTTGTATACGTCGAAAATTATTCGATACTATTGACTCATAAGACAGGAAACAAATCGAAAAGAAAATTGATAAACTCAACGAGACGCAAGCAAACCTTGCACAATTGATTATCAATCAAACTGACTTAATTCGATCCTAGAAACCCTATATTACGAACTTGAGAAAAATGAGCACGATCAAAACGAAATCCATCAAGATATTAAGCTACTTCTTAACGAAAGAGTTCACTTTATAATACTAAATGAGAAAATTAATTATATTCTCACCATCAGGAAATAGTTCAGCAAGTTCAATAGATTGCTAGACGTAACCCAATCCACCTACAAAAACTGCTGAGTGCAATTAAAACAATTATAAAAATTACTAAACGGATAAACTTCAATCCATTAGGAAACTCTCTATCTTGGGAAGAATCTAAAACTATCTTGGATACCTTGCTTATCACAGCACAGACCAATTGTATCATAACAAAACGAAGGTTAATAATTACAATAACGTTTTCGGTGACTTATTCTCCAAGACTGAAGATAAATTATATACTTCATGCTTATCCTATAACAATTATATTTACACACTAATTTAATCGCTTTATGAAAATCAAATTCTTCTTCAACTTACTTATTAGGTGCGTGACTAAGTTCTCGCTGTTTTTCTTGATGAAAATGCAACTTTATTGTAAAAAATGGTTACAAATGAATCTTTCGAAGTATTGCCCATCATTAGCTACAACTTTTTTCCATCTTTCTGGTAGAGCTCAAATACCGTTACGGTAAAAGTGTTCGTCTTTTAAAGCTATCCATGAAGCCAATTTTTGATATCTTCATAGAAGCGGAATTGCTGATTAGCTAGACCATATGCCATCGAACGGAACAAGTGACAATCGGACGGCGCAATATCTGGAAAATATATTGGGTGGGATAAAACTTCTCATTTGAGCATTTTCAAGTAGGTTTTAAAGGGCCCGGCAATGTGAGGCCGAGCGTTGTCATGCAGTAGAATTACTCCCGCAATTGACGATTATTTAGCACAAAAAAAGATATTTTCACGCAACCAAAATTATATGGCACCAAAAAAAATCGCTTATGTGTCAAAGCGATTTGTCTACTGTATGTTTAAGCTTGCTTTATGACGTTCTGGATGTCGAAATCGACAAGCGCTAACTGCTGGAGCCATCTATTGACAAACAGCGGAAACTTGATTGCTCACCTAATAATACACTAAACTTCAAAAGACACATGAAACAATAATAACTACCTAAACTCATGCATTAATAATGAGAAATTGCTCCTCTGTCTATCGGCTTCACCTCTAGAAAATGAAAACGAAGAGTCGACATGTAAATACGTGTCTTGCTCGATCTACGTTTAAAACCC
Organism: Chalcis sispes; assembly: GCA_949987625.1. Taxonomy (NCBI): domain Eukaryota; kingdom Metazoa; phylum Arthropoda; class Insecta; order Hymenoptera; family Chalcididae; genus Chalcis; species Chalcis sispes. Next base: position 32,213,421 of record OX465098.1, on the reverse strand, counting down.
TTAATTCTTGAAAACTAATCTTTTACTTCAGTCCGAAACCGAAATATATTCTGCCAAGAAAGTACCAGAAATAGGTCAATAAAATACGAAATATGTATTATTTATCTAAATTTATTGTATAACCTTTAAATTGGGCCCCTTCCGAACTAATGAATTTACGCAAATTAATGACCCAATCATCAAAATATTTTTTAAATGCATTTTTTTGGATCGAGATGAGTACTCGCCGCGAATACTCTTTTATGTCATCTATCAAATAAAAACGGATGCTTTGAAGTAGTAATTGAAGTTTTTGAAAAAGAAAAAGTCTGTCGGAGCCATATCAGGAAAACACGGTGGCTGTTCGATAAGATTTGTTGAGTTTATGGCCAGAAATTTGTTTACAACGATAACATTCTGAGATAGTGATCATCACTAGTTACAATGCGTTTTATGAATGTGGAGTCAGAATTGAATCGTTATGACATGTCTTCAGCGACCCTTACGCAATTAAATTTTCACAGAAAATTCAGGTCTTTCGGCACTAGTCGAGCGGTAACGCGTTTTATGCCAACTCCGAAATTTTAGCGGCTATCTCTCAAAGTTAAACGTCGATTTTTTGTTACCATTTCCTTAACTTTAACGATGTCTAGTTCACTTGACGACGTTGATGGCCGTCCAAAACAAGGCAAATTTTCCGCCATATTTCAACCGGTTTTAAATGCATTATACCACTCATACGCATGAGTTTTTGATAAAGTCGTTTCAATGTAAGCCTTGTGTAACATTTTCAGCGCCTCGGCCAAAGAAAATCCATTTGCAATTGAAAATTTAAAATTTTTTGTTTGATATTTTTGTCCATTTCAAAAATCGCAGAACACACGTAAGATGAACTAATAAAATAGCGCATTATAAACAAACTGAATGACAAATAACAATCAAACTTCTTCTGAGTATAGAGGAGAGTTGTGCCAGCTTAAGGGGGGGGTAGGGTTTTGAAGGCAGAAAAAAACAGGTTTTTACAGATTTTTTTTTGGGCGTACGGTAAAAGTAAATTTATTTCTAATTATTATACATTAAAGAGTAGTTATTGAACTATATTCTGTGAAATATTGGTTGAAAAATATTGAAAATTGACCGAATGGCAGCAATTCTTCGCAGGCGCCTCAGAAAAAATACATTTTGCGGTGCACGTCATACCTCAGCACTGGATCATCTGAAATGAAATAACCAAAGTTTTTCTTTTAATTTTTATGTCCCTCTAGGTATCCCTGTCGAGTTTTTCCATTTTTTTTAAATTTTTGAACTTTTTACAAGACTTGAAAGTGAAAATACCGATTTTTGGCCTGAATTCATGACTATTGTTGTTAATAATAAAAAAAATAAAATCAAAAACGAAAAAATCTCAACAGGGTTACCTCATGAATTATGTAAGGAAATACTGTAAAAAATTTGAGAACGATCGGTTGAATAGATTTTGAGTTACAGAGTGCATTGACTCAAAAAACATCGATTTGAGAAAAACGCGTTTAAAGTTTTTCGTAGCGAAAAGACCCTGATAAAACTTAGTAAGCTATTTATTTTTTATTTTACTCACATAGAATCATCAATGCCGGGACCATAGAGTATAGAACTTTCGTCAAGAATGTCCAAAGCATCTTTTTGATCAAGTCTGCGGCGAATTCTATCATTTTTAGCGGTTTCAGCTGCTCGCTCATCTGCTCTGTTCATTCGAATATCGTCGGTTAGAAGCGCCCATCCATGACAACTTGGACCAGTACTGATTCGCATATCTTCTAGGAAGGTTAAATAAGCGTTACAGCCTTCATTGAAAACACAAGCAGCCACTGAAGATGCAAATTCGACGACAGTTGCTGAACCACTCTCAACTTTCGGCAGACTCCTTTCTACACTCTCTTGAAACTTTTCTCGGCATTTTGCGAACAACAAAAATATCACAACGAAATAGAGTAAGAAAATACAACACGACTGTTACACTCCGCGTCTGCTTCGAAAATGAACCAACACCAGGTACCGTTACAACGACCTTGTCTAAGACCTTTCTGTAAACTGCTTAGGGACAATAACAAAAGAGATTGAGAAACAGCTGCCTTTCCGCTGAGCGGTTACAGCTCAGGTAGTCGTTCGAGACACGCCTACTTCCAAAGCTATATCTTTGTGAGTTTTGCTCCGATTGACTTCATATTAACAGACAACATTCTTGAGTTACTATACTTTCATAATATGCAATAAAAAAAAATCACTTTTTTTGAACCCTCAAAACCATACCCCCCCCTTAACAACATAAAGGATTTTGACAATCCCTTTATGTGGGGTTTCTAAACAATCAATTCCCGGTACTTTCTTTCATAGAATGTATATTAAACTAACGAACACAAACGAATTGTTGTTCTCCGTTATTACCCCAGATACTCTTAATCAGATAATCTTCATAATCGATAATACTAAAAAAGAATATGATATAACGTTATCCAGGAATTTCACTCTTGGGAAGTTGCACTACATGGAAGGTCACTCTAAATAAGTCACGCTATTTGGCAAACACGACATCACTCTTAAGCAAACCTACATTTATAATTCGAAATTAAAACTAAATTTAACTTTAATGTCTACTCCATCTCACCTCCCTAGAAACTACAATATTCACGCATTGGTCACGGAGATCATGAACAAATTCACCGAAGCGGGTAGATAAAAAAGTAAAAAATTTAGAAATAAAATCTACATAACCTTTGGAATAATAGACAATACAAAACTAATCATAACAATCTTTCTTATAATAATCAAATTTTTAAAAAAAATTAAGATACTTTGTTTAAATATATATCTTTTATATGGAAAAACATTTGTTGTTAATTATTTTAATGTGTCTAACAAAATTCACAAAAAACGCTTTTTTTCGATGTCCCATCTATATTTCCCTCCTTCACTTGCACCAAAGTCAAAGAACTGTAGTGTACATTATCTGCAAAATATCTACGGACAACAATTGAGGTAGTTCAAATGATTAGTAAAGTCTAACCGAATAAATGGGTAAAGTCGAGCGACATAAACGCGCTCCAATCATTAATATCAGTGACCGAGACAGCAGCGAAATAAGAGTTGTGCCTAAGTTGAATAACGAGCGCTTGACTAAGAAAATTCAGCATTCGACACCTGCTTCCTTCTCGATCCTAAGGGTTCCTGATCTGATGGCGCAGCCTAGCTTAACGATCCTGGCTACTAGCGGTGTAAATGAGCTTGCCGATATGACAGCGTTATGGATTATGAGAACACAAGTTGCTACCAACTTGCAGCAGATTACCGATATTCCGACTGTTCCTCGACCAGAAACGGCTTGAGCTGGATAGCCAATGGTATAGCGCCCTCAGACTAGACAAAATTAGCCAAATTCGATTCGACTGCTTTCTCGCTACTTAACCCAACTTTTTTACAATATTATTAGGTGTACAACTTGGCTTCCGCCGTTTTTTTCCGAAATTCGAGGCTTTATTGTAAAAAACTGGTTATACATTTATGATTCAAAGTATTGTCCATCGCTTGCCACTACTTTCTCCCATCTTTCGGGCAGCATACGAATTCCGCGTTGAAAAAACTGGTCATCTTTTAAATCGATCCACGAATCGATCCAATTTTTTACTTCTTCATAGGACCTAAAGTGCTGGTCAGCCAGGCCGTGTGCCATTGATCAAAACAAGTGATAGTCCGAGAAAGCAACGTCTGGAGAATGCGGCGGGTGAGGTAGGACTTCCCATTTCAAAGTTTCCAAGTATGTTTTGACCACTTTCGCAACATGGGGTCGAGCATTGTCATGCTGTAAAATCACTTTATCATGTCTCTCGTTGTATTGCGGCCGTTTGTCTTCAATGCTCGGCTCAAACGCATTAATTGCGTTCGATAACGATCGCCTGTGATTGTTTCAGTCGGTTTTAACAACTCATAATACACTACGCCGAGCTGGTCCCACCGAATACTGAGTATGACCTTGGAACCGTGAATATTCGGTTTGGCCGTCGACGTGGAAGCATGGCCGGGATATCCCCATGATTTTCTGCGCTTGGGATTATCGTAGTGAATCCATTTTTCGTCCCCAGTCACAATGCGATACAGAAATCCCTTCCGTCTTTGCCTTGCAAGCAGCTGTTCACAAACACACAAACGCCGTTCTACATCTCTCAGCTTCAACTCGTACGGCACCCAATTTTCTTGTTTTTAAATCATTCCCATGACTCTCAGGCGTTTTGAAATGGCTTGTTGTGTGACTCCCAATGATCCTGCCAATTCTTGTTGCGTTTGACACGAGTCTTGATCAAGTAATGCCTCCAATTCTGCATCTTCGAAAAACTTCTTTTTTCCACTGCCATGCTGGTCTTTGACGAAATGATGTATTTATGTTTCATCCATGGTCACGTATCGACGCAGGAAATCCTTTTTATTGCGAGTAAATAGCGATAAACAGCTTTTTGAATCGTCGACTCGTTGCTGTTTTTGTTCCACTGAAAGCAATCGCGGCACCCACTTGGAAGAAACCTTTTTCATGCTCAATTTTTTATGAAGAATTGTAAATACGCTTCCAGATGATATCTGTCAATTCTGCAATCTCACGGACCTTTACTTTGCGATTTTTCATTACAATTTTTAACACTTCACTAACATTTTCCTGTGTAACGGCTTCCAATGGCCTACCCGAACGTTTCGCATCGTTTGTGTCCGTACGTCCACGTTTAAACTCAGCATACCAACGACAAATCGTTGGTTTTGATGGAGAGGAGTCCGGGTAATGTTTTTTAAGCCATTGCTGGGCTTCTACGGTGTTTTTACCCATTAAAAAACAATGTTTTATCAACACGCGAAACTTGCTTTTTTTCATTTTTCGAACAAATTACAAAGTGACTTTACTCTAACCTTAATAACTCTGCTGTCTGTGATCCGATCGACGAGAAATTTTTACACGTTTCATGTAAAGGTTCGCACTCTATGGAAACATGGCCAGTTTGGTACTACTAGCACCATCTCTGGGTTAGTCTCGGGACTTATTGAACGATGTGTTATATTTCAACGCTTGAAACACAGTCCATTGTTCAGTGCGCCAAGTTGGGCGGGCTCGTGAGCAATAACATTGCACTTATCAATGCCAACAGAGAACCTCTCAAATTTCTAGACTCCAGGCTAATATGTCAGCGATGATAAAAAATCAGATAGAAGCAGAGAAGTTAGCGAACAACATCGACAGTATTATATGAAAGTCATGTCATTTTTCATCTTCTGGTGCAACTTCTACCCTATCCGCATTAGGAAAGAAAGGACAATGGTGCCACTAAGAGCGGTAAAATAAGCAGATTAGATTTTCTACAAGACAATAGTAATTTAACTTAATCAATTTTTAAAAATACTACGATTGCTGTTCTTAAATATATTTTACCCTTGCTTGTTGAAAAAGACATCGTTGAATCTCGTTTTGCTGGATCTCTAGTATAGTGCAAGCGACGGTCAGAAAGGAATAAGGCCACCGTCAGTAATTACTGATCTCTCAAGTGCTAAACGCGTAAAAAATATTTTACACGCTAAGAAAAAAAATTTTTTTTTACCTTTGAGAAGTTTAGTTTAAAAAAATTTATTATTGTTATTTTCTATGTATAAAATAGCATTTATCAAAATAAAAATATATTTCGCTTTAGGTTTTCAATAAAAATCGAACAAAAAGATTAATTTAAAATCATTAATTTAAATTTTATTTTAACATGTACAAAGTATGAATTCTATTAATTAATATCAAGGTAAAAAAACGGATTTTATATAATCGTCGATTATTATAGCTGACATATGTAAATCAATTACTTATATATATATACACAGTATGTCCCATGGAAAACGGAACTTTTTCAAAACATCGATTTATATTGGCGCCACCTATTGGTGGATGTTAGCAATGAAAAGGTCTATTCTTAACTGACATCCTGTCAAAATTGTATGACATTTGGTTCAACGGAAACCAAAATATCGCGCTCAAAGTGACAGTGTGTTTGTAGCATCGGTCGAAAAATGAACTTCGAACAAAGAGCAAATATTAAGTTCTGTTTTAAACTCGGTAAATCCTTTACTAAGACGCATAATTTGTTAAAACAAGTTTATGGCGATAATTGTCTATCCTGTACCAGAGCGTATGAGTGGTATAAGCGGTTCCAGGAAGGTCGTAAAGACATTTAGGACGACGAACATCCAGGTCCTTCGAATACCGTGGTTACTAAAAGTAACATTGAAAAAGTGCGTGAATTTATAAAAAATGAGCCAAAATCTTCATTGCGATACATGGTAATAAAATTGAATATGTCCAAAAATTCAATTCATCGCATTTTGACCGATCATTTGAATCTACGGAAAGTGTGTGCACGCTTTGTTCCACACAAATTGACCGACTACGAAACATTGCTTCGAATTCAACATTGTAAGGATTTCATTAAAGAGTCAAAAAAAGACCCAAACTTAAAATATTCAATTGTGACTGATGACGAGACATGGTGTTTTCAATATGATCCCGAAACCAAGCGTCAAAGTGCTGAATGGAAGCACCCAACCGAGCCCAATCCGAAAAAAGTCGTCTTGGAAAGTCAAAAGTGAAGACAATGTTGATTTGTTTCTACGATTCGGAGGGTATTATCCATCGTGAATTCGTTCCACCTGGTCAAACGATTACTGCTGTGTTTTATCTTGGTGTTATGAAGCGTTGGCTCAGCCGTATTCGTCGTGTGCCGTCACAATACCGTGAAAAAGGGAGCTGGCGTTTGTTGCATGATAATGCCCCGTCTCATCGATCGAATTTGATCACGGATTTTTTGATCGAAAATTCCATTTTAACCATCAACCATTCACCGTACTCGCCAGATTTGGCTCCGTCCGACTTCTACTTGTTCTCTAAATTGCACTTGCCTATGAAAGGAAAACGTTATGCCGACGTGGAGGCCATCCAAAGAGCGACGACCGACATACGAAAGTCGATGGATAAAAATGAACTCTAAAACTCATTCGATATGTTAATTGATCTTGCAAAACGTTGTATTGATGCGAAAGGAGACTATCTTGAATAAAATAAATGAGATTTGCCGAAATTTTGAGTTTTTGTCTTTATTTTGAAAAAGTTTCGTTTTTCATGGGACACACTGTGAATATATATATATAAATATATATATACATGCCGAAACCAAGCCTTTATCCAAAGAAAATAATGGTAACTGTTTGGTGGTCTGTAGCTGGAGTTATCCACTATTCGTTCCTGCAACCTGGCGAAACCATCAATGCTGAGAAATACTGTGCTCAACTGGATAAAATGCATCAGAAATTGATAGTCCAACGACCTAGGCTTGTCAACAGGGATGGAGTGATACTGCTTCATGATAACGCACACCTCATGTATCGAGAACAACGGTCCAAAAATTAAACGAGTTGTGCTATGAAACTATTCCTCACCCTCCATATTCACCAGACCTCTCACCAACAGATTATCATTTCTTTAAACATTCGGATCACTTTTTGACAGAAAAAAGATTTAATAATGAAGCTGCTGTCAAAAATGCCTTCGAGGAGTTTCTTCGAACCAGAAACTTGGACTTCTACAAAACTGGAATAAATCTACTTGTGTTTCGTTGGGAAAAGTGTGTTGCATCTATTGGTACCTATTTTGATTAAATAAATTGTCTTTATTAAAATTTACAGCTGTTTAAAAATTTATTGCTAAATCGGCCATTTTATCTGCAGCAACCTAATACTATATATAGACTATACTATATATAGACTAATATACCAGGCTGTTCAATAAGTTTTGCGGTTCGATAAGAAGAACACAATTTTATGGTTTTAAATACACTTTATGATTCAGTATAGTCTCCCTGAACATCAATACACTTGTTCCAACGACATTTCAATTTACGAATTCCATCCCTGAAATGAGAATCTGAAAGGGCTGCAAAATACGCTTCCACATCTGTTATGACCTCATCATTTGATGAAAAACGCTTTCCACGCATAAATTTTTTTAGGTCTGGAAACAGATGGATGTCGCTAGGGACTAAATCTGGTAATGACGGTGGATGCACTAACAATTCGAACTTCAATTCATTGATTAAATCCATTGTCAAATGGCTCTTGTGATACGGTGCATTGTTCTGATAAAAAAGGATCTTTTTCTTCGGCAAACTGTGTCTTTTTTCACGAATTTTTTCCTTCAGCTGGTCTAAAAGGTTACAATAATATTCAGAATTTATTGTTTTACCAGTTTGCAAGTAATCCACAAACAAAATTTTTTTCGCATCCCAAAAAACTGATGCTAACACCTTTTCGGCTGATTTCTGGACACGAACTCGTTTCGGAGCCGAAGAACCTGGTTCACACCACTCTTTAGCCTCTTGTTTTGATTCAGGATCATGGTAATAGACTCAAGTCTTATCCATAGTAATGAATCGACGCACAAAATCCACTTTATCCTCACAAAAACGCTCTAAATGTTGCTGAGAAAGTCGCATTCGAATGTGTTTTTGTTCCATTGTTAGCGAATGCTGCACCCATTGTGCACGCAGCTTTTTGAAACCCACTACTTCAGTCAAAATATTGCTTACACTGCCCAATGAGATGCTTAGGGCTTCTACTAAATCTCTGTAAGTCACTCGACGATTTTCCAATCCGATATCCGGTATTTTTTCCACGATTTCTGATATTGTTGCTGTTTTTGGACGTCCTTGACGTGGATCGTCTTCAAGGCTTGTACGACCACGTTTTAATTCAGCAACCCATCTTTCTACTGTACTTATTGAAGGCAAAGAGTCCTAATACACTTTCAACATTAGTTTATAAATTTCCTTTGCTCTTAAACCTTCCAAAAATAAAAATTCAATACTGCACGATACTTGATTTTTTTCATTGCAAAAAAATACTGTGATACGTCGATACTAGATGGCTTGTAAGCAAAGAATGAATTGACAGATTGAAATGAGACTTAACATACGTCCATATGAAGAGTGTACCAACATAACAAAAAAAAATTTTGGCTAGTAGCAACACCCTCTCTTATCGAACCGCAAAACTTATTGAACAGCCTGGTATAAAAGAAGCTGCATCATCTAAAAACTTATGGACAAAACTACAAATTATGTTTGATGATTCTGGATTCTCTCGTAGAACAACGTTGCGGTGAAATTTAATTTGGATTTGCCTCGACAATTGTGAATCGATGACATGTTACGCAAATAATCGAGACGGGATAAAAATGATCTGAAAACAGGTTTTCCGTGAACGACGAGTGGATTGGCTATCAACAATTTCAGACGCGCATTAGTGATAGACTGAAAAAGTGTGTGCATCGTGTTGTATTGTTGTGTTTAATATTTCAAAGTTTATACCGAACACAGAGCATTCGCTGACAGCATTAATTTTTTGTCTTCATTTGGAAAAAACTGCTGCTGAATCCTTTCAGTTACTACGAGAAGCTTATGGTGAACATGCTCCATCGCAAAATACGTGTGAACGATGGTTTCAGCGTTTCAGAAAAGGTGACTTCGCAGACATGGAACATGGAAAACCGCCAAAAAAATTCGAAGATATGGGTTTGCAAGCATTGTTGGACGAAGTTGTTTTGCAAACACAAAAACAACTCGCACATTAATTAGGAGTTTCCCAACAAGCTATTTCCAATCGCCTATGAGCGATGGGGAAAATTCAGAAAAGCGGTAGATGGGTACCACTTGAGTTGAATGATAGGCAACTGGAAAGTCGCAAAATCGCATGTGAAATTTTATTCGCTTAGTACAAAAAGAAGCATGCAATAGTATGCATATATTTGCATCAAATAGTAACAGGTGATAAAAAGTGGATTTATTTTGAAAGTCCAGAACGTAAGGAATCATGGGTAGATCCAGGAGTACCATCCACATCAACCGCAAGACGAAATCGTTTTGGCAGAAAGACGATGCTCTGTGATTGGTGGGACCAGAGGGGCGTGGTCTATTATGAGCTATTGAAACCTGGCAAAACGGTTAATACTATACGTTACCAACAATAATTAATCGATTTAAACTGTTCGCTGCTGGAGAAAAGGCCAGAATACCGAAAGAGGCAACACCAAGTAATATTTCTCCATGACAATGCCTTATCACATTCGGTAAAACCGGTTCGCGACACATTAGAAGCACTCAACTAGGACGTTCGCCTCATGCGGCTTACTCACCAGATCTGGCTCCTTCTGATTACCACTTGTTTGGATCGATGGGTCACGGACTTACGAAGCAGCGCTTTGATTCCTATCAAGATGTCAAAAAATAGCTCGATGAATGGTTCGCGGCAAAAGGGGAAGATTTCTACTGGCGTGGTGTTCACAAATTGCTCGAAAGATGGGAAAAATGTATAAAAAGCGATACTTGGAATAAAGCACTTTTTATTATTCTACCAAATTTGACGTGTTAGTATTTCTTTTGAAATCCGCATTTCATACTTGTACACCTGGTAATACATGCTGATGTTTGTGGACCTATGGAAACAATTTCGATAGGCAGAGCAAGGTATTTCCTTATATTTGTCTATGATTATTCTTGAATGGTTTTTATTGACTTTCTTAAAGCAAAGAGTGAAGTTTATAAGTATTACAAGGAATTTTAAGCGATGGAAGAGAATCAATAGGGCTGTAAAATAAAAATGTTTAAGACAGACAATGGCTTAGAGTTTAGCAGCAAAGAATTTGAGAACTGTTTGAAAGATGCTGGTATAGTACATCAGAAAACGAATGTCTATATTCCTGCACAGAATGATTTAAATGAAAGAATTAATAGAACCATAGTTAAGCGAGCTCGTTGTTTGTTATTTAATGCTTATTTGGATAAAAGTTTTTGGGCAGAGGCTACTAATACTGCCGTTTATCTTAGGAATAGATCTTTCGCATCAAGATTAAATAACAAAACACTGTTTAAGCTTTGGTTTAATACAAAACCAGATTCAAGTCATGTTCGAATATTTGGCAGTGAGATATTGGTTCATGTATCGAAGGAGAAGAGACTTGAGTGGGATACTAAGACAAAGAAACATATCCTGGTTGGTTTTTCTGAAAACGTCAAAGGATACAGAGTTTATGATCCCATCAAGAGATGTGTGACGACAAGTAGAGATGTGATTATTTATGAAAGTACTGAAAAGAAGTGCTCAGATGACAGAGTATCAGTTTCAGTTGGGGATACTTGTCAAGAAAAGGAATCAGACCGTAAAATAATGCAGGAAGTTGCAGAGATAAAGAATGAAACTGGTCCCTCAGTTCTGGATATTTCAGGTTGTAAATGTGAGGATGCTATGTCAGATTTGGACTCTACATTTTAACAATTTGCAAGCACGGACGAAGAGCTAAATACAACAAAACAATCTGAAGATACAGAAGAAGAGTCAGATCAAACAGAAGTGGTAGCTAAGCGTATCAGGTAGCAACCTGAGCGTTATGGGTATACTAACCTATGCATGTCATCAAGCACATAATGTGTCAGCGATTCCGTAAGTGTTGAAAAAGCCCTGAATGGTCAATATAAAGAAAAATGGATTGAGGCTATAAGGGAAGAACTGCAAGCATTTTAGAATAATCTAACATAGGAGATGGTTGATGAGTTGCCTTTAGATAAAACTTTAGTGCAGTGTAAATGGGTGTTTAAAAGAAAAGTGAAAAGTGATGAAAGCGTGCGGTATAGAGCACGTTTGGTGGCTAAAGACTTCACGCAGAGGCCATGTGTAGACTATGATGACACTTTCTCGCCTGTGGTAAGGCACTCAACGCTCAGACTTTCATTTGCTTTAGCAGGGCAGTTAAACTTGGACATTACTCACCTAGATGTTAAAACAGTCTTTTTAAATGGTTATCACAAGGAGGACATTTATATGGCCCAACCAGGTATTTCTTGTGATGTTAATAAGAAGAAGGTTATTGTAAAACTTAAAAAGGCCATATATGGGTTAAAACAATCGTCCAGATCTTGTTATGAGAGAGTCGAGCAATGTTTGTGTGAACTAAGCTTCAATAAATGTAAATTAGAACCTTGTGTATTTACAAAAATGAATAATGATGTAAAAATAGTCATTGTTTTATATGTAAATGATATCTTTGTTTTTTATGACAGTATGAAAGCGACAGACAAGTTATTTTCAGTATTGAGTTCTAATTTTGAGATAAAAAATTTGGGACAAGTTCAAAATTGTCTGAGAGTGCGTGTTAAAATTGATGAAGAAAATAAATTTATTATACTAGATCAAAAACAATATGTAGAAGAGTTATTGGTTAAATTCAATATTTCAGATTGTAAAGATTCTATTACTCCAATGGAATGTAAATTAAATATTGAAAAGGGTGAAACTTGTAACCAACAGATTCCATATAAATAGCTGATTGGAAGTCTCATGTATCAGTGTTATCAGTGTTAACAAGGCATGACATAACATTTAGTGTCAGCTTTCTAATTTAATATAATAAATGTTATACTGATGTCTATTGGAATTATGCAAACAGAATTCTTAGATACTTAAAGACAACTAAAAATTTTTGTTTAAAATATGTGAAAGAAAAAGCTTAACTTGTAGGATATGTTAATACCGATTGGGCAAGTAATGTTATGGACCGTAAATTTTATGCAGGTTATTGTTTTTTAATGTCAAGCTTAGCTATTTCCTGGGAGAGTAGTAAGCAACGAACAGTGGCTTTATCCAGCATGGAGGCCAAATATATGTCAATGGCTGAAGCATGTAAAGAAGCTATGTTTCTGAGAGCTTTGCAATGTGAAATTACAGCTGAATTGTATACTGTATTTCTATTTAATGATAGTCAAACTGCACAGATGTTGGTGGCAAATTATGTCCTTCATAGAAAAAGTAAACATGTTGATATATGATACCATTTTGTGAAAAATAAAGTAAACAATAAAATTGTTAATTTAAAATATTTGCGAACAACAGCTATGCCTGCTGATATATTAACAAAGGTACTTAATGTTAATAAGCATTATAAATGCATTAAAGGTATGGGAGTTAGTTCGATAGATAGTTAGTAGGAGATAAAATATTCTGATATTTAAAAAAAAAAACAAAAAAAAAAAAATTTGTTTATTTACTGTAGTTGGGGTGTTAGAATATTTATTAAAAATAGCAACATCAAATAAACAATGTAGCGACATCTATGAACGCTGAGTGTAAACAGAACTATTGTCTCTGACTAGTCATTTTTTCTTTTAAAATAAAAGTAGTTAGCTATTGGCTTTCAAACTGTATACGTCGTTTTTATTTTACAGCATATGTAGTATATATATACACTATTACAAATAAACATATTAAAAGATCTTTACAGAAATATCTGTGATAATGTTTTCTCTACAACAAATCTTCTAATAACTTAATTTTGGCCTGACCATATTCTTTTTTCCTTAATAAATAAAGCATTAAAATATGTTAAGTTTATGCAAAACGATCTTCTCGAAACTAAAAAGAAAGCACCGATATAATAATTTTTGCTGCATTTTTTACTCGTTTTGTGTTATTTTAAAGGTCTCTAAAACGGTTTCATTTATAAATAATTAGAATCAATTAAAATTTTAAACTAATGAATTGATAAATGATTTTATCCTTTTATAATCAAAATAGTCGTTTAGTGCAAAAAAAAAAAAAATAAATAACTAAGGATTAATCTAGTTATGAACAAGTATACACATTAGATGTTAAACTTCATATTTTTATTTCTTTTAGACGATTAGTATTAATAATTAATGATACTCGTATACATGCAAACGAAAATATGTGCATAAAAATATACATACAATTATACGTTATATTCTTTTTATTTTAATCAATCTATAATAACGCGTTAATTAACTAGAGTTTAAACGTAAGATATGTAAAATGTAAAAGTAAATATTAATAATATATATATATATATATATATATATATATATATTAGGTGTAGTAAGAAGTAATCCATTATTTTGCCAATAGATGGCTTAAGTAGTCTATATCTCCCGTTGTAAAAGTGCGATCGGGTTACACTAGATGGCGTTAGAAAGATAAGATTTCGTACTAAAAAAGCTTCTGATACAGTTTTGTGATTGCTTGACTCAGTATTTTTTTAGCACGCGTCAAAGGTGGACACCAACAAAGAGAAAATACGCCATATTTTACAGTTTTTCTTCGATAAAGGCGAAAACGCAAGCCAGGCAGCTGAAAATGTGAATAAAACCTTCAATTTAATGCAAAAATAATGGATTTCTTTTAACTACACCTAATAAATATATATACACAGTGGTATATATATACAGAGTATAATATATATACAGAGTGGGCCATTTAAGTTTCTCCACCGAAATATTTTAGGATCTAAGCAAGATACGGAAAAAAGTCTTAGACAAAAGTTGAAGAAGGCATAGAGGGTCAGATAACAGTGACTTTTAGCTTGACCTTGGAGCAAAAAATTCTGCATCAAATTGTTTTAAACAAAATTTTGTTTCATGAACTCCAAGAGGTCAAAAATCAATGTCGAATATCTTAAGAAGTCGTTTGTTGTATTTTCACTGCATTACCGTGGTTTTTAGGAAAAATAAACTAATCTATTATTAATCTAAAGCTCTATCAATACGTACCCTAGCAACCCTAAGTCTGACCTTTATATATTACCCCCCCCCCCCCCCCGAACCGACAACCCCCTCCACCCCTCAAACCCCTTTCCTCTTAAGATTACCTGTTCAATCTCAAGTTTCATCCTTGAAATCCTTATTTTTGATGCTGGAATCGAAATGAACGAAAAGTTCTACATTATTTTTGTGCTAAAGAAAATTTTATTTTGTGATCTCCAAGAGGTCAAAAATCAAGGTCAAATACCTTGAAAGACGTTTTTAGGCTAACGTGACTTTTAGGAATAATAAAATAGAAATTTTGTACACGTGTTTGAATTCGAATTTTTTAGCGAAAAAAAAACAGTTTTTGACTTTAAAACTGTATAATTTGAGAAAAAAATAAAATTTTTGATAACCCCTATGAGGTCCACTAGATAAACATGTTTTGAACATATTTGAACACAAATTAGGCCATTAGGTTGCGTGGTATTATTGATAAACTTTCCACCGAAATTCACCTTTTTTTCAAGGCGCTTTGGAAAATCAGCTATCACACCGCCATTTTGTTTTCAAATGTCATGAGGCAAACACACACACACTCATTTCCTCTTTAACACCCTTACACCTCATTGATCTCAAATACTATTTATCACTACGCTGCCTACCCAAAGTTCTACTCGCTTGTAGGGAGAAGTGAGTAGCGCATTTGCGGGTAGAGCTTGCGGCGAAAAGAGGAATAAAGATAAGTGTAAGCTTTAAGTCGATGTCGAAGTTGACTTTCACAATTATTTTAAGGTCATCTTTACATTTTGAGATAAAATCCTTTGTTTTCGATTCTAGAATTAACCTCTATTTCCCAAACCGTTAATCTTCCCTTTTACCTACGTGTATCCTGCACATCTCAAATTTTATCCTTACTATCTACCACTACTCTACTTTCCCAAAATTTAATCTCCTAATTAAACTCATTTGGTAGGGTATTATTCAGTAAATTTCAAGATAGGAAAGACTATAAAAATAAAGGTAAACTTTAATTTGACCTTTGAGCTAACTTTTCAGGTTATTCCAAAATTAACTTTATTATTTATAATAAAAATTTTTATTTATAATGCTGAAATAGAAAGTAGACTTCGAAAATATTTTAGAAGAAGTTAATTATCTTATCTTTGAAAAGTTACGTATCTCATAAATGTTTTGAAAATCTGATTTTTAATCGTGAAAATCGTTAACGAATTTCTAATTTATGTGATTTTTTGTTATATGACAAAATTAATTATATTTTTTTAAATTTCACATTTTGGCCAACCTTAGAAAGTACATTTATAATACAGTTGCAGTCGGGGCTTCATTTTTTTTCTTTTCATAAGTTTTTAAAATTTTAATTATTATTTTATCTTAATTCTGCAAATGTGACAAACAGAACTAAAAATGGCTGACTATCAGCCCTATGATATTGTCGATATGATAATGGTTCTAGGGGAAAGTCATAATAATTATCGTGCTGCGGCAAGACTGTATGCAGAACATTTTCTTAATAGAAGACATCTTAATTATAGAACAATAAGTCAGTTACGCGGGCGTCATGAATATGACGAAAATGATAATTGTGTTGTGACTGTTCTTGCAATCATTCATCTTGATCCTCACATTAGCAGTCGCCGAGTTAAAAGAGAAATCGGTATACCTAGAAGAATCTTCTTGAGAATCCCTAAAGTCTTTAGATACCATGCCTATCACATAACTTTAGTTCAAGAGTTACAGTTCATCATTTTTAACAGCGCATTGTGCTTTGCCAATGGGCTTTGGGTATGATAGAAAATGATCCTGATTTTTTCAATTTTGTGCTTTTTTCTGATTAGGCCAAAATTCAAAGTGACGGGGAGCTCAATAGGCACCATTGCCATTATTGGTCCGACGAGAATCCTTACTGGTATAGAACAGTCAATCCTCAAAGACGTTGGAGCCTTATGGTATTGTGGAGAATTGTAAACGAGTATTTAATTGGTCCTTACTTTTTTGAACAAAATGTTGATAGGGATACCTATTGACAGTTCATTACAGATCAGTTACCAGTGCTAATGGAAGATGTCGATTTAGAGACGCGACGATGAATGTGGTTCCAGCACGATGGTGCACCAGCACATTTTGCACGGATCGTACGGGATTTCTTGAATGAAAACTACAATGGTTGATGGATTGGACGAGGAGGTCATAGGACCTATAAACTGTCCTGCTTGTTCACCTGATATGAGATCCCCGGTTTTTTTTATGGGGCTACATAACAAATGTTATTTTTGAACAACAGCCTACGACAAGATTAAACATACAAGACCGCATTAGTCGAGCATGTGCTGCGATCCTAAGGCAAACTGCTTAACACCGTGCGCTATTTTAAAAGACGTTTGCTTTTGTGCCTTGAAGCAGAGGGATGTAATTTTTAACATTTGCTTCGAGGCTAAATTAGTAATCCTATAACCAGTGAGAGGCGAGGGAACTCACTTTAAACTAGCACCCCGCTTAGAGAGAAGCGAGGGGACTCACTTTAATCTAGCACCCCAAATAGTGAAAAACAGGGGGACTCACTTTAATCCAGCACCCAATACTAACTATGTCTACGTCGTTGTTTCTGGCAACTGGTAGCTTTGTCAGAGAAAAGGACATACCTGAAAATTGGTTGTTACGTTGAATCTTTCGCGAAGCTCATTGACAGAACCGAACACGTGCTACCATATCAGCTGGCGTTGATGCTTGCGTTAATGCAATACCGTAAGCATGATACTTTGTTGTCTTCAGAATTTTTAGTACCACTGACCGAGATATGCCCGTTTCTCGTTGTATTTAATGGCTACTAATATTGGGATTCATATGCACAAGTGCAAGAACAGTAATGGCGCGTGCGTCATTTTTATCATCTTCGTGAATAGGGCGTTCACGTGTCATTCTCCCTTCTCGAGCTCTTGCAGCCAGATCACGAATGGTTACCTTGTTTGGATGTCCCCTGTTCGGAAAACGTTGCGCATAAAGACGTGCAGCAGCTGTAAATTTATTTTGAGTTTCGCCTAAAATCATAATTATGTCAACAATTTCTGTTGAAGTATAATCCGACTTGTTTACCTCAAATAAATTACCTACGTATTGGAAAGTATGGCGGCTATTGGAAAAACTATTGAGTTTTTTAATTAATGTTCTCAATAAGAGTTCTGACAGTGAATTCTGACCACACTTATAAATCGAAGTTCGCAGTACGGTCACAGTGGCGCAACCTTACTTCTTAACCGATTAAAAGAATGGAACGTAGAACGATCATCCGAAGCCGAAATAGTAAGTCTCGGCGATTCTGAGTCTTTTCGGGAAGAAAAATGAATT
Source organism: Chalcis sispes (assembly GCA_949987625.1). Classification (NCBI taxonomy): domain Eukaryota; kingdom Metazoa; phylum Arthropoda; class Insecta; order Hymenoptera; family Chalcididae; genus Chalcis; species Chalcis sispes. The sequence continues at coordinate 32,195,449 of OX465098.1, read as the reverse complement.
AAGTTGTTATTTTCGGTCACTAATGATTTTCATGGACATTTGCACTCGCTGATTTTACTAATGTGAACTTTTTCTATGCGTCAAAACCTAATTCGAATTTTCGCTCAGTCAACTTTCGAAATTCTTTGTCAGCCCAGGCACTGGCATTCCAAAAAAATGAAACAAATCGAATGTAATAAAAACGATTGTAATCCAGACTCTGTCGAAAAACGAGTGGCAACTATTTATAGTAAATTCATATACAATATCTTTCTTTAATTCGCGAATGCTGTTTAATTCGAAAATTTCCAAATAACAATAAAGTTACGAAATTGTTATGATCTCTCGGCATTTTCAGTCATATTTTTTTTTATTTTTCAATAGCATCTCCCTATAGTACATAAAAGAGAGTTATAACCGCTTCCTAGTTTTCGATGTCTACCTGACGTGCATCGAAGGTTTTCGTCGTCCAGGTCGACAGCTTCATGATTTCCGATGTCCAGGGATGAACCTTGAAGGTCATCTGAAGGTCATTCCACTTGACCTTGAAGTGGACTATCATGGTGATTTCAAGGTCATCCTAGATTTGACCGTAGAATGGCTTTGTAAGTCATTTACGATTTGACCTTGAAAAACCATTTCAAGGTTAAATGGGGATGACCTTGATTTTCAGGTTTGATCCTTGGAGGTCAAGGTCGACCTGGGCGACGAAACGCTACCATGCGGGATATCGCAACCTATAGAGCATTCGACTTTTTCGTAAATATACGCTCAATGGCGTATGTACACGTAATGTGTTGACAGCAATAATGGATTTTAGTTCCTCTAAGAGCGTCGGCTGCACAGATCGGGCCTATTGCAATGAATTTAAGCGCTGAAAAATTTAGCATTGCAGCTTCAGTAGCCTGGTTCTAAAGGCAGAATTGTGAGAGGCAAGGGGACTCACATTATAAAAGCACCCATGGGGACATGCTACTGCTACGTCCACGTTGTTGTCCCCGGGTAACGCTAAAAGTAGAATAAAAATTTTCATCTAAACAGATTTTTTTTAAACTTATTTATCCACAGAATTCAAATTTGCAAAACACGATGTGTATTCCTCGAGAAATTCTAATTCGGTAACGATTTTTGTACGCATTTTTAATTTTGTTGATTACAGCGACATCTGTCACGAATCTAAAAAATGTTCCAAACAAAATTCTCATATTTTTCGACACAGAGTCAGAATATGCAGTATAAAATTGGGGTACCCATTTCAGAATTTAAAGTCGTAACTGCTCCATACGGGGGGTTAGAGGGGGGCTGGTCGATTGTGGTGTCATTGCATGTCCCCTATCCAGATTAACAAATTTTTCTTTTCTACCTCTTCTTATGCGAAGTTGTTAAGAGATACGCATCGATAGATTAAAACTGCCGATTACAGCGCCATCTGTCACGCATCGAGAAAAAATGTTAGAGACAAAACTTTTATATTTTTCGACGCAAAATCAGAATCTGTAATAAAAAATTAGGAGTTCCTTTCAAAATTCGCGATTTGACCCCCAAATAATCTTCAAATTCGTTCTCAAGCTTAACGCCGAGGCCAGCGTTGGACGACCCCCTTCAACCCCTACAACTTTTGTCTATAACATTTTTCGATATAACCATCTCTCTTTAAAGTTATTTCGACCGATAGATTAAAATGGACCTTCCTGTATATATACCAGGCTATTCAATAAGTTTTGCGGTTCGATAAGAGAGGTTGTTGCTACTAGCCTAAATTTTTTTTCGTTATGATGGTACACTCTTTATATGAACATATGTAAAGTTTCATTTCAATCTGTCAATTCATTCCTTGCTTACAAGCCATTTAGTATGGACGTGTCACAGTATTTTTTTACAATGGAAAAAATCAAATATTGTGCAATGATTGAATTTTTATTTTTGGAAGGTTTAAAAGCAAATGAAATTTATGAACGAATGTTGAAAGTGAATAAGGACTCTTCGCCTTCAATTAGTACAGTAGAAAGAAGGGTTGCTAAATTTAAACGTGGTCGTACAAGCCTTGAAGACGATCCACGTCAAGGACGTCCAAAAACAGCAACAACACTAGAAATACAGGATATCGTGATGGAATATCGTCGAGTGACAAAGAGATTTAGTAGAAACCTTAAGCATCTCATTGGGCAGTGTAAGCAATATTTTGACTGAAGTATTGGGTTCCAGAAAGCTGTGTGAACAATGGGTGCCGCATTTGCTAACAATGGAACAAAAACACATTCAAATGCGACTTTCTCAGCAACATTTAGAGCGTTTTCGAAAGGATAAAGTGGATTTCGTGCGTCGATTCATCACTATAGATGAGACTTGGGTCTATCACCATGATTCTGAATCAAAACAAGAGGCTAAAGAGAGGTGTGAACCTCGTTCTTCGGCTCCAAAACGTGTTCGTGTCCAGAAATCGGCCAAGAAGGTGTTAGCATCAGTTTTTTGGCATGCGAAAGGAATTATGTTTGTGAATTACTTGCAAACTGGTAAAACAATAAATTCTGAATATTATTGTAACTTTTTAGACTAGCTGAAGAAAAAAATTCGTGAAAAAAGACCCGGTTTGCAGAAGAAAAAAATCCTTTTTCATTAGGACAATGCACCGTGTCACAAGAGCATTTTGACAATGGCTAAAATCCATGAATAAAAGTTCAAATTGTTAGAGCATCCACCGTATTCACCAGATTTGGCCCCTAGCGACTTCTATCTGTTTCCAGACCAAAAAAAATTCATGCGTGGAAAGCGTTTTTCATTAAATGATGAAGTCATAACAGATGTGGAAGCGTATTTTGCAGCCCTTCCAGATTCTCATTTCAGGGATGGAATTCATAAATTGGAATCTCGTTGGAACAAGTGTATTAATGTTCAGGGAGACTATTCTAAATGATAAAGTGTATTTCAAATCATAAAATTGTGTTTTTCTTATCGAACCGCAAAACTTATTGAACAGCCTGGTATTATTTTATAAAATAGCATGGTCTAGCCTTCCTAGCCCGAATCATTAGGGGAAATTCGGACTCAAGAAGGAAAAGGTACATGTAGGTTAGCAATATGCTAATTTTTTTTTTATTCTACCCGTCACATGTTTGAACTTTGGTTTTAGTGGCGTCTTGCTATCAAGCTCCTTTAATATTTGATCGTGATTTGATAGTGATAGCTCATGTAAGATCTTTTAATTTTTGGTTTTGCCTATAATTTTAAGGAAGGTTTGTGTGTTGTTCTTGTTGATGATAGTCAAATTCGTAGTGAGGAGGTATCCCATCAAGTTGTATCCTTTTTAATTAGTGTTTGTGCTGCCTTATAGTATGTGATGAGCGTTTGCATTACAACCTAATAAGAGGTTTTTTTTTTGTGCTCCTGGTAGTAAGAAAGTAGGCTACACCTATTACGCGCTTGCCTATATTCTCGAGTATCATCGAGATTACTATTAGCTTGTCCGTGCTGAGGTCCTAAAGGGGAACTGCATTAATACCTTAACATGTAATTTACGCTCTCGTTCTGCTGGTCCTTGGATCCCTGTATCATAGAGTACCCCCTAGGCGTATGGTTACTTTTATTATCCATGGTTCTTAACACATTGTGGCCGGGCGTTGTATACTGGAGAATTATGGCTGGAGCGGCCCATTTATTGAAAAATGTGCGTGAATTTTATTGTTACAAAGAAATCACTATAAATATAAAAAGGCTCTGAATTTCTTTATTGAACTTTCATTTTCTGGTCCTAGAATGTATTCTTTATCTTATAATAAACGTGGCCCGCGCTCTACTCACAGTTTGCGAAAAACGTATTTTTACGTGTCCCGACAACAATGTGTTAAATTAATGAGAAGTGTATGTGCACCATAGCTATGCTTCTTTGTAGAATAGCAGAGGCGCCCTTGCTACAGTGCAAGTTAATCTGTGTTAGTAATGGAAATTGGAAACCATTATTGAGTCGCCTTGACTTCGATAAAAACTTTAATCATCTTGCCTTTCCTGATGTGCCACCTGAAAGGTGACACGGCCTAGGTCCAGCTAGGATTTGTAGTCCAGGGTGGTTTGAGCCCTGGATTGGGACTTAGGTAGCTGGAAAATGAGGATGTATTTATCCCTAGATTCTTGCCTCTTTTATTTCCCACTAGCTGGCTTGATAACCTATAAGCTGGTTGTTTTGAGGGAAAGGTTGTCACCCTCCAGACGCCTAAGGACGTTTGCCGGTTCCGCCGGTGGTCCAAGGAACCAGGCGGTAGCTTTCAGCATTCTTTGGATGAGTTTCACCCTTCCTGCTTTGAGTTTCTGGCCACCGGGTACTAGGGTGGCCGCCTTCACGAGCAGCCATTTATTTGCACCCTCGTTGGAGGCCACGATCACAAACACCCTTCCTTCCCCTTTGCAATAGTACGAGCCAAACCTCGGCCACTGCTCGGGGGGATGTTGTTAAGCTCTCCTTTAAAGATGACCCTAAAAATATCCAGGCTCTCCCGAGTTAGCGAAACCTTAGGATATTCCTCCGCCTTAACGATCACCGTCAGAGAATTCGCCCTTTGGGCCGCTGTCCGGCCTTCTTTGTTCGAGGGCCTTTACGGGTCCCTCCAATCGGAATCTCTGCAACTCTCCGATTACCTTAGGACATGTTTTGGCCCCTGCTCACTTTAGCGCCCTACATGAGGGTGGCTTGGGGGGTACCGGCTAGGCTAATTGCCTTCACGGTGGATATTAGGTGGATTCTTGCCAGTTAAAGGTGGCGTCTCAATTGACTTCTTCCTTGTTTTGGCAGAACCCACCCCTAAAGGCTTAGGGGAGCAGTCCGAAAGGTTGACATCTCCCTTTGTCTTTAATTTATTTAGTTTTTTTTTTTGCAGGCTCCATATCTCTTAGCCGACGATGACCTAGAGATGAGAAGACTTTATTCTGTCTGTGTTGTCCTGGAGGTTCAAGGGTTTGTGGTCTCTGCTCCTGAAGTAGCAGCAGACCCAGCCTAAAATTCCATCTCAGTATTTGCAGGGGAAAAAGGGCTATCTTGAAAGGGCGTAAAGAAAGTTTCTCTACGGCCTTCATCAAAGCATATCCCTCTCCCTTCTTTGTGGGAATAATGTTGTTGTACGTCAGTACTTTTATGGGCGCCTGCCCATAACGCGCTATCTGTGAAGCAGTATTTGGCCGGTAAGCGCACTCCAGTGCTCGAACACGCGCCGTACTCGCCAGATTTGGCACCGTGCGACTTTTTTTTGTTTCCAAAGATAAAATCTGTTTTGAAAGGGACCCGATTTGAGTCGATGGAAGCGGTAAAGCAAAAAACGGCAGAGCTCCTAAAGGCCCTCACTAAAGAAGACTTCCAGCACTGCTTCGATCAATGGGAAAAACGTATGGAAAGGTGTGTGGCGAGGGAAGGGGAGTATATTAAAGGGGAGCATTCGAATGTAGAATAATTTTTATAATAAAACCCTTTTTCGTAACCTGTCTCGTTATTTAATAGCCAGACCTCGTATTTGCTATAATTTGTCCAAGCCATGGTTTGATAACATAAACTTTCTCCTTTAAGTACCTTCAGAGGAAATAATCAAGCGGTGCTAGATTTCAAAAATACGATGGCCATTCAATTGTACCTCTCCGACTCTCTTTATAATAATCCATTTATTATGAAATATTAAATCTATATATTGATATACATGAATGCCATAGTGTAGAGGAACGTTATTTTTTGGCAATGAATATCATCTAGAGTCTGATCTGTTATATTTCCTACAGCAGATATAAATTGGTCTAGAAGTCTGTTTTCATACACATTATATTCAACTTACATTAGACAACAAAAGGGCAAACTTCTTTTCCGATTAATATACCAGTCCACACATTAAGCTATTGAAGATGTAAGTGATTAATATTACCCTAGTTGACAATTTCGCCTTTTCATTTTTTCGCTTGACTAAAACTTGGCTTCATCAGAAAAAACAGTGTTAAGGAATAAAAGATCATTAATCATTATTTGCATCATCAGATCACAAAACCTTACCATTTTATAAAAATCTTTCTAAATAATTACTGAACCAACTGAATTTTGGATGGATACCATTTGTTTAGCTTCAAAATTTTATGTACAGATACAACTTTAGTTATAATTTTGCAAAGTTTCACGTTTTGTAAGAAGCAAAATTTACTGCGGTCCATTAAAGATTATCGATATGTGTTTCATATTTATGAGACGATTTTATCAAATCAAAGAAAAAATTAAATAAAAAAGTAAATAAGAGTGAAAAATTACCATTCGGAGTACAAATTAATTTGGGCTTTTTGCGGTCAAAAATGCATTTATTTCAAAATAAAAAGAATTAAAAGACTAATCAAAGTGTCGTCCATCGCTAGTTACTACTTTTTCCCACCTCACAGGTAATTTTCGAATTCCATCTCGAAAAAATGTCTCGTCTTTTAAGGCGATCCACGTTAGAAGCCAATTTTCGATTTTTGCGAAAGAAGTGAACCAATGACCTGCCAGATCGTGCTGCATCCCTCGGAAAAACCAGTAATCAAAAGAAGCAATGTCCAGAGAATGCGGCGGGTGCGGCAAAATATCCCACTTGAGCGTTTCCAAATATTTTTTCACATCTTTTGTGACATGAGGCCGAGCGTTGTTATGCTGAAAAATAACTTTGTCATGACTTTCCTTGTATTCCGGCCGTTTCTCTCGTAATGCACGGCTAAAACGAATCAATTGCAGCCTATACCGATCGGCCGTTATGGTATCGCCAGGTTGTAGCAGCTCATAGTATACAACACCCTTTTGGTCCCACCAGATACACAACATAATCTTCGAACAATGAATATTCGGCTTTGGTGTTGATGGCAACGATTGGCTGGGCATAGCGTAGTGTTCTTTCTTCTTGAGGTTATCATAGAACATCCATTTTACATCCCCAGTATCAATTCTATATAAAAAATCTTTTCTTTGTTGCCTTTGAATCAGCTGCTCGCAACAAAAAAATCACCTGTTAATGTCTCTTGGTTTTAGTTCATGAGGCACTCAATTGCCTTGCTTTTGAATCATTCCCATGGATTTTAATCGTACAGAAAAAGCTTGTTGAGTCACTTCCAATGATTCTGCAAGCTCCTCTTACGTTTGACTCGGATCTTTATCGAGTAATGCCTCCAACGTTTTGTCTTCGAATTTTTTTGGCTGTCCAGAGCGAGGCTTGTCTTCAACGTTGAAATTTCCATTCATGGAACATCGAACCATTCTCTACAAGATTTATCAATTGGAGCATTGTCATCATAAACTTCCACAAGCATTTGACACGCTTCAGCTGCACTTTTCTTCTAATTAAAACAGAAAACTAAAACCTCCTGCAAATGCTGCTTAGTTAACACAAAATTAAACATATTTAACACAGTTTAAAACAAGATTTTTTTATGAATCTCGAAGCGATATAAACTGAATATTATTGACAGATGTCTAACCTCTCTGAAACTACCGACTTCAGCTGTTACTATTAAATATTTATAGTAGCCAAAGCCATCTTTTGAAAACGGACCGAGCTAATTTGTACTCCCAATAGAAAATTAACTAATCCTTGATTCTGATACGGATTTTCATACACTTCTAGAAAGTAGCGAGTTCAAGGTTACCATCGATCTCGTCCTACAATAGCAAACAACTTTTGTATTGGCCAGTTTCGAAAAATATTGTTGATATTGATGGTTTATTAGTTATTTGTTAATCTGCTACCAATTAGAGATTATTAGAGATTTGTCCCATGAATGACCTGCGAAGATTATATTAATTCATGGCATAGATACATATTTGGTCATTAAATTTTGCGTGATTTCAGAAATAGCAGTAAAAAATAGGTTTTCTTATTAAGAAAACAGACATGACTTTAAAATGGCTTTGAAAATGATATTTAAGGACAGGGTCCAGGTCACTAACAATTCGTGCTTTTTGGTCTGATCTGGCTTTAAAAACTGCTCGAAAGGTCATATTTAACAAAAAATATTAATCGTCAGTGATTTTGTATAAAAATGTTACTTGACCGCTATATGACCTTTGAGGGTCATTTTAATCCATAAGATGGAACATATGTAACCGTAAAATTTAGCGCTTTTTCAGAATCTAAAGTCTATAAGAAAGGTTTCTATTTGAAAAAATGAAGTTGACTTTCAAAGAATTTTGAGTGTAACATCCAAGGTTGAATTTAAGGTTACCGTTAGAATCTACGTCGGAAATCCTATCGACCTATGGGCTTATCTTTTTTTTTTTTAATTTTTTGATTCAAAAATCGGGATGGGGAAAACCCGAACGTTGCAAGCACCCTGTATTTATAATAAAACTATAGAGCTAATTTTTTTTTATTAAATATTTTTCTAAAAACATTCTTAGAAATTAATTGATAATTGTTTTTGTAAGGAACCTCTACTTTTGACCCTGAAAATAGAAAGAGCGGTAAATTTCGCGTTCGATTATGGCCTTCACCATGATCTTAACCTTAACTTACAACGTTATAGTAAATTAACCAACATTTAGCAGGATGGTGACCTTAATTTTGTGAAAATATCATTACCATCCATAACAAGACAATCTCTAAATGACCTTAGTCTTGACTTGATTACGTCAATCAAACACTAAATTCGGATTCAGCGACCTCAAAAACATATAGGATAGGTGGTCTAGTCTTTTGCACATGGCATTTTTTTGCAAATAATAGTTGTTAGTTATAAGCGGTAAAGCTGTGAAGAAAAAAATTACACTGCTCAGCAGCTAAAATATATCTAAAGTAAAATTGACTAAATCTTACCGTTTTTAGTGTGCTACAACCGATAGTAAACTTATCATTTTAATATTAGTTTAATTATTAGAAATATGTGATGTCATGTGTCCCTATATATTAACACTGTAACCGCAAGAATGCATGTGGTATATTTGTATTCTAATACCGATAGAGAGGTAAAATATTCTTGGAAATTGTAATTAAGTTTTTAATTTTGTTGTCATTTTCGTATTGATCGTCGCAAAATTAACCAAAAAAATGCATTTTTGATACACGGTATGGCAAATAAATCAAAATTCATTGTCCAGTTTTATAGATCTTTTAGAAAGTTTTCTAAATGTAAGTTGTATTTAATCCTAACAAGTTATTTAATTTTTTCTATACTCATAATAAATATTTACAAATAATAGTTATTAATAAAAATTGAGAAAGAAATATAAAAAAAATTAGTACGTCTCTCAACAAATTTACTGATCGTGAATAGTATTTAATCCCAACGAAATATTTAATTTTTCTTGTTCTCGTAATAAATATTTTTGACTATGCAATTATATTTGCAACTTGTGAAAATTTTGTCCATATTTTATATTAAGTGCGCAACTAAGTTCTCGCTGTTTTCCTTGATAAAAATACAACTTTATTGAAAAAAATGATCACAAATGGCTAGCTATAACTTTTTTCCATCTTCCTGGCAGAGCTCGAATACCGTTACGATAAAAGTGTTCGTCTTTTGAAGCTATCCACGAATCAAGCCAATTTTTGATATCTTCATGTTGATCCAAAGGATCAAGGTTTTATTTTAGATTTTGCTAAATGATACAAGCACTACTATTTTCTTTTGCTTTTTGTTCCACTATATTATAAGGCTGTAACCAAATTGGCAAGCTTTTTTGGTTAGGTAGCGTAAAAAAAACGTTGATATAAAATAATATAAAAAAAAAATATTAAGTCATTTTTTTTGCACAAATAGTTTCTTTAACATCTTTTGTGCTAATCAAAAACTTTTTCAGCGCAAAAATTACATGTTTCTATAGAAATAATTATCAACCTGCGTCTGCGTTATCGCTGACTTGAGGTACTTACAAATTCCTTTATTTTTTGTTACATAGAATCTCTAAAAAAAACATGTCATACAAGTTTGAGGTCGCTGAATTCGAATCTGACATCATAATTTCAAAATTCAAAATGGCGGATCCAATATGGCGGACATGTATACTCGATTTTCGAAAATATTGTTCGAATCGGCTTGAAAAGTCTTACTCGAGGGTTTTCGGGGTCGCTGAAACGAATACGCTGTCAGAATTTCAAAATTTAAAGTGGTGGCTCCAAAATGGCATTTATTGCATAAATTTTTACTATGATAATGAATAACTTGACTTTTTAGCCACTAGAAAAAACTTAGAACATCTATGTTTACGTATTTGAGATTTCTGAATATAAATCTGCCATTAGAATTCTTAAATTAAAATTTTCCACGAATTTTTCACTAACAATTGCTAGATATAAATATAAAGTTATCGCTTTTTTAATATAAAAATTAATTGTTTTGTATTCTTTAGATCATTTGAGAAAAAAATTTCTAAGATATTTTTAGACAAAATGTATAATTTGTAAGTAAAAAATTTTTAAATTTTGGAAGTTCTGAAAGTTTTAAGTTTTGATACAAAATTATAAGATTTAAAAAATAGCTTTGAAATCCTTGAAGTTATAATTAATATTTATTTTTCTTTACAATATCACCCAGTCTAACAATATTGAAGTATCTAGAATGACAATAATCTCACAGTATAAATTTTTATTTGCAATATATTAAAAACAATTATAATAATCATATGTATAATTATTATTGAATAAGAACACTTTTTAGAGTTAGATGGTTTTTATTCAACAACAAATCATTCTTTCTTGATTTTCTAATTTTTACGTTTAATGTTTTGATTTACGATATGAACTTTTATATACCATTTTATATTAAACTTTTTTATAGCATTTTGTGTTTTCATTTGAAAAAAATATTTCTGAAAGTATTATCAAACTAGTTCAAATTAACAACAAAATGTCTAGGAAACGATCTAATGATTTTGTTATTGTACTTCAGAGTCAGATAATAGTTGTGATTTTGACTCTCCTGTAGAAGACTCTGACAACTCCTCGTCTGAAGAAGAGTCAAATCACGATCCTGTAAATGATGAATTTAATTCAGATTCAGAAGATGAAGATAATGTTTCGCTAATTCACTGGAAACAAATCTGCCCTAACAAACCTATTGAATTTTCACGATCTCCTTTCCCAGCCAAACCTGGTATTACTGTTCCTGTGAATAAAAAATGGGCACAATTAGATTTTGTAAAATTATTTGTTAGCAAAAATATGGTAAAAATAATCGTTACTGAAACAAATAGATTTGCTCGACATTACATCACAAAAAAATATCCTTCAGAAGCCAAAAGACAAAAGTATGGCTGGTATGACTTAACTACAGATGAATTTTAGACATTTTTATCTATTTTAATATATCAAGCAATTATCAAAATGCCCAAACAACGTTGGTATTGGTCAAAAAATAAAATGTTTCAAACCCCTTTTGCTGTTACTGTTATGACTCGAGATAGATTTGAAAAAATAATGAAACATCTTCACTTTTCATGTGAATGATAACTTTAAAAAAATCTATGTCCCTGAGAGAGATATTGCTACAGATGAAAGTCTGATGCCATCTAAACATCACGTCTCGTGGCTTCAATGGATTCCCTCTAAACGTGCCAGAAAAGGTATAGAATTTTATGATATTTGTGAGAGTGAGTCAGGGTACATTATTAAAATTATCCTATACACCGGTAAAGATACCGAAAAAGACAAAGAAATTGAGGACATCGGTGTCACAACTTCAATTGTTCTGGAGATTGGTAAAAATTTATTATATAAAGGGTATTGCTTTGTAATGGACAATTATTATAACTCTCTAGAACTTTATGATATACTTCAAAACAAACTTACCGATGCTTATGGAACTATTAAAACAAATCGAAAAGGTCTACCGAAAAATTTTTCAAAAATAAAATTAAAAAAAGATGAAGCAGTATGTTGGTATAAAGAAGGTATTATAGCCATGAAATGAAAAGATAAAAAAGATGTTTCTCTCATAAGTACATGTCATGATGTTTCCTTCAAAGAAATAACACCTAAGTATGGTCCAAAAAAATTGAAACCAAGCATAGTTGTTGACTTTAATTACACCATGGAAGGGGTCGATAAAGCATACCAAGAAATGATCTCGTATACTTTAATGCAAAAACAACAAAAAAAATACTACAAAAAACTTTTTCGACATTTTATAGATAAATTTTTGTTCAACGCTCATGCACTATTTAAGAAGTATATCTGCAAAAGTACTAAGCACTTATCATTTTTGGTTCAAGTGATAATACAAATAACGCATAAACATTCGATAAATCTTCCTGTAAAAGTAAAAAGTTGTGGTCGTAAGAAAATCGAACGGAGCTTGTATGGAGATACTACTCCTGCAAGATTGATAGAAAGACATTTTCCAAAACTAATACCTGCTAGTAATCAAAAAGCCAATCCAACTAAAAAATGCCATGTTTTCTGTTCTAAAATAGATGGTGATGAAAAAGTTCGAAAAGAAATCCATTATTACTGCAAAGAATGTGATGTAGCTTTATGTGCAGTTCCTTGTTTCGAAATATTTCATACAAAAGAAAATTTTTGAATTTAAATAATACAACTAGAAATAGACTAACACTTAGAAAAATGAATAAAAAATAAAAAAAAAAGTTAAATAAAAAAAAAAATTAAAAAAAGTTAAAAAAAAAAATTAAACAAAGTTAAAAAAAAGAAAATAAACAAGGATGTAAAATCGAACTAAGGATCCTCCACGTGGGACATCCTGGGGAAACTGCTATTGACAGAAGTAGCTAATCTTAGTCGTATATATAAACGGTGACAACAGTATTCACAAATACATAAATAAGTACTGTATTATATGCGCAATTTAGATTTCAAGTCGAATAAAATACACAATATTTTCGAAAATCGAGTGTACATGTCTGCTATATTGGAACTGCCATTTTGAATTTCAAAATTCTAACAGCGGATTCGTTTTCAGCGACTCCGAAAACCGTCGTGTAAGACTTTTCAAGCCGATTCAAACAATATTTTTGAAAATCGAGTATACATGTCCGCCATATTATATCCGCCATTTCGAATTTCGAAATTCTAACAGCGGATTCGTTTTCAGCGACTCCGAAAATTTCCGAGTAAGACTTTTCAAGTCAATTTGATTAACTTTTGAGTAATATTTCATACTTTACCAATCGTTTTAAATCTCTGAAATTTTCATGAATTTTCATCATTTTCAAACTAAAATCTGGAAAAGAAAATTAGAACATTTCATATTCAAACTAAATTTATACGAAAGCCATATCCTCAAGCTTTCATTTGCGGGGTTCAGAGTCACATAAAAGTTAATACACCAAAAGTTATTAAAAAAAATGTGAGGACGAGTATGCTCGTTCTTCGGCATACGGTAACTACCTCGAAAAGACGAGTATACTCGTCCTTCGGCATACGGTAACTACCTCGGAAAGACAAGTATACTCGTCCTTCGGCATACGGTAACAACCTCGAAAAGACGAGTATACTTGTCCTTCGGCGCAGGGGGGTTGATCAATCCATTGATATCTACCAGACACTTTTTCGACTACGATTTTTAGAGTACTCTACCGATTATAATTTGACTTAAAAAAAAATTGCAGTACCGTGTACCTTATAATTTGTAGGTCACTGTTTCCCTGGTGGATGGTAACTAAAAAATATAAAAAAAAAAAAGCTATTTTAAAATTGAGACTTAATTTGAAAATTTTTTTTAAATTTAAAAATTAGAAAATGTCAATTTTAAAATGTAAAAAAATTATTCTAAAAATTTAATCGCATTTCTTGGTCAATTCTAAGCGTTTTTTATTTTTATGTTTTTCCAAAAGTTAATTATTTTCGAATATAAAATTTCCAAAGTTTCATGTGAAAAAAATTTGGTTTTGACTACCATTATAAATATTGTGAGTAAAAAATTAATATCGATCGCAGCACTATTTTAACTTTAAACATCGAATCCACAATCTGTATTTGTGTGAAATAGATTATGCAACGGAAAATCTATAAAATTTAGATTTAAAAGAAAAGTTAAGTTTAACAAATCGTGTTGTTTTAAAATTAAACTCTAATTTTGTAATAGTAAATTTTTCTGTTTGAATATTTAATGGTCACCATCAGAAAGAGCGGTCTTTAAACTATTAAATATACGGTGCCGCGTTGTTTTTCTAAGTCGAATTATGATTGGTAGAGTAAGATCAAAATCGTAGTCAGAAAAGTGTCCTGTAGACGTTTATAGATAAATTTATACTTATATAACGCATGCAAACATTTATTAAAAATAAACTAATGAAATAATTTTAACCTTTATTTTAAATTTAAAGGTTTCAGATGTTAACGATGATGTACGACGCGCTGCTGTTACTGGACTTGGATTTTTACTTTTTAGGTGAGTATTTAGTAAAAATTGAATCATATTCATCATTATTTATTACAGATGCCGTATTTAGAGATTTGATTTATCTGAATGAGTTGAACACGTTCATCACAAAATATTTTGAGAAATACCATCAGCCAGACTAGATGATTATGATAGCTACCTCGTTCTGCAGCTCTGACAGATCAATTCCTTTCTTTTATGTAAACGAAACTATTTCAAAATTTATAGTCTGTAATGCTGACTTAGTGTGTAATAAAATTAGTGAATAGTTATTAGGACCTTAACGGGTTACCCCCACTTGCGACTTTGAAAAAATCGATTTTTTGTTAATTGCATTTTTTTTAAGTATAAGTATCTGAGAATATGACCTGGAAATTCCAAGTCCGTTGTGTAAACAACCGGCAATTAAAACTTTAAACGCGTTTTTCTCGAAATAGCATTTCTGAAGTCGGTGACCAAGATTACTCTAACACTAATAAACCAATCTTCTTAAAATTTTGCAGACTTATTTAATACATAAAAATGTAGTCTTTAATCGTTCGATTTTTTGTTTCGAAAAAAAATGGCCGTTTTATAGCCAAAAAACGGCTGTTTTTTTTTTCGTTAAAATCGAACCATTAACTTTGACAGTCCGCCATTTTGTGAAAAATGAATATTTTTTTAAATCCTTCGATTAAAGACTAGTTTATACTTATATTTAACTAAATCTATCCACATTTTTTGTTTCAAATAATCCACTTCGCCGCAATGCTGGTCACCGCAAACCGTATAAATAAAAACACTATTTCATTGGCGGCCATTTGCCACTTAACAATGTAATATTTTGCAATAAAAAATTACTGAAAGTTATTCAAGATGTATTCTTTTAGATGATATAATAATTGTTTAAAAAAGTTTTGTAGTTTTCTTAAAAAAAATTCATGAAAAAGGCCTTTTTTGTTGAGCTACAACTGGGGGTAACCCCTTAAATAAGTTCTCGCTGCTTTTTTTTACAGAATAAAAGTTTTATTTAAAATATAAAGCATAAAAACTTTTTACTCAAAGTATTGCCCATCACAAGAGATAACTTCGTTCCATTTTTCTGGCAGTATATGAATTCTGCGTCGGAAAAACGATATGTATTTTAAGGGAAGGTTTACCTTTTTATTGACCAAAACAACAGTTTTTTTTGGAATTTTTTTTTTTCATAGAATGAAATTAATAAATAACTCCAATTGTTTGCTACTTGTTTAATACAATAAAAAGTACAAAAAAATTTTTTTTTATGACAAAATATCGTGACGGTAATTAATGGCACGCCCCGTAAAGTGACCATCTCCAAAAAAGGTGGCCCGCTGTTGGCCACTCTAGCACCTGCAAAAATGAACGAAAATTAAAAATCGAAAAAGTTTTATAAAATATATGAGTGTAGTCGGCATCTGACCGAAAATCATCGCTAAAAATCAAAAATTAACAAAATGGCGGGCATTTGAATTTTTTTTTTCATTATTGAGTTTTTTTTCACTCTTTAAAGTACTCTAAAAATAAAAATAATGCATATTGTTAGGTATATGAATACATTTATTCTATACAGTGTATGCTGCATGGTATATATAATATAATAAACATAGAGCTCGTTTTTAGTTTTAGTTTATCGCAAGACGCCGTATAGAGTAGAACTCCGCACAGCTACAATTATGTAATACTTAACTATAATTAATAATAAATAATATAGTTTATTTATTTAAACCACCTCTAATCTTAACATGGTAGCAGAGCGTGGTTCCAATTAAAAAGTATTACCGTTTTTTTAATAAATAATAGCATCATAATAGAGTGCCGTATCTTTGAATGGTTACAAAATTCGAGAATGTGCCACGATACAAAATGGTAGATGATAAGTGTGATATAAAATTGCCAGTGTTCGATGGTGAAAATTATAAAATTTGGACGAAACACCTAACTGTCTATTTAAAGTTAAAAAAATGTGATGATGTTATAAAGCTAGAAAAATTAGAAAGTGAAAAAGAAGAATGGACTGTAAAAGATTTAAAAGCAGTGAATTATATAGATAGTGCTATATCAGACAGGCAATTTGAATTTATTGAAAATCAAACAACAGCGTTAGAAATTATAAAGAAACTCGATAACTTATATTTGAAAGAGTCGACGGCACTGCAAATAATATGCCGAAATAAATTAGAAAAATTGAAATTAAGAAATTATAATGATTCTGCAACCTTTTTTGGTGATTTTAAAAGATATGTTAATGAATTGAAAAGTGCGGGTGCTACAGTGACTGAAAAGGAAAAGTTAAATTACATGTTAAATACACTGCCAGAGTCGTATAGTTATATAGGCGACTTAATAGACACGTTAAAAATTGAAGATCAGACTGCTGACTACATAAAAAATAAAATTCAAATGGTCGAAATGAAGAGTCAAAAAGAAGAAAATATTCGCAATAGGTCGAGTTCATTCACGTGTTATCAATGTGGAGAAATTGGGCATATTCAACGAGAGTGCAAAAATGGCGGAAAATCGACAACGACAAATTCACCGTGGTGTTCATTATCACGAGAACGGCAAGGCGCCTGGAGAGGAAGGTACGTCAGTGGACGTGGCAACTTCCATGGACAGAGCGGTGCGAGTGCGCATTATACAAATAAGCAGCAGCAGAAAAAAGAAGAAAACAATGCTTGGATTACAAAGGTTGAACATAGTATTGCGTATATAAGCGAGGTAAATAATAAGGATAAAAATATGTGTGAAATAAAATAGATTTTAGGTAGTGGTTGTACGGACCACATTATAAATAATGATAAATATTTTGAAAATTATACTAATTTAAAAGAACCTATAAATGTTTATTTGGGGGACAATAGAATTGTAAAAGCTACGAAAATTGGATTAAATGTAGTAAGTTATTTTGATGTTTATGGAAAGAAAACTAAAGTTGATATGAAAAATGTTTTTTATGCGAAAGATATGCATTCAAATCTAATAAGTTACAGTAAAATTACAGATAAAAATAAGATTTTTTCTGAAGGTAAAATTTCTAAAATTTATAATAAATTTGCTAGTTTAATAGCAATTGCATTTAAGATTAATAATTTATATCATATGAAAAGTAAATTAAATTTTGTTAATTTATTAGTAAATATTGCGAATAAAAATGTTGATAATATGAATTTAAAAGAAAAATGGCATCGTTTATTGGGCCATGTTAATTTTGGTTATTTAGAAATTTTGTGTAAAAATAAATTATTAAAAGGTATGCCAGGAGAAATTAATGGTGAATATATGAAGTGTAAAGTTTGTATCGAAAATAAGATGCATAATATTCCGTTTAAAAATAACAGATATAGAGCTAAAGAAATTTTAGAGATAGTTCATACTGATGTTTGTGGACCCTTTCAGACGATAGGATTTAAAGGGGAAAAATATTTTATTTCGTTTACGGATGATTATAGTAAAATATCGAGAATTTACACAATGAAATCAAAAGCTGAAGTTTGTGATTGTTTTATAGAGTGTGTGAATGAATGTGAAAATTTGACGAGCAAACGAATAAAATTTTTACGATGCGATAATGGAAAAAAATATTTGAATCGTGATGTTTATAATTTTATTAAAGAAAAGGGTATTGTGATTTCTCCATGCCCTCCTTATGTTCATGAATTAAACGGAGTTGCGGAACGGTTTAATCGAACAATTATGGATGTATCACGTTGCTTATTAGAAGAAGCTCAAATTCATAAAAAATATTGGCCGGAAATAGTTTGCGCAGCAACTTATTTAAAAAATCGTACATTAACAAACACAATTGAGAAGAAAACGCCCTATGAAATATTTTTCGGGAAAAGACCGGATGTTACGAATTTACGGTTGTACGGTAGTAAAGTCTTTGTCAGAAAACCGAAACAAAAAAGAAGTACAAAATGGGATAGAAAAGCCGAAATGGGAATATTAGTCGGTTACAGTGAAAATGGTTACCGTGTATTACTTGATAATAAAATAATCGTTGCTAGATACGTTGATATTGTTGAAAAAGAAGTAAAATTAATTGGACTAAGTGATTCGGATTCGGAAAATGGTGATAGTATTTCTTGTTAAAAAAGGTTTTACCGTGATAATATGAAAAATGAAATAAATAACGAGGACAGCTCGGACGATGAAATATTTAACGATAGTTTTTAAAGTGTGAATGAAGATGCAAAAGTTGAGAGTAAAAAAGATGAATTGACTGTAAGACGATCACAAAGAATTAGAAGTGCTCCTAATAGATATGATGAATATAAAGCTTGTAATAATAATGTTTATGTAAATTTTTGTAACATTGATATTCCTAAT
Source organism: Chalcis sispes (assembly GCA_949987625.1). Taxonomy (NCBI): domain Eukaryota; kingdom Metazoa; phylum Arthropoda; class Insecta; order Hymenoptera; family Chalcididae; genus Chalcis; species Chalcis sispes. The sequence goes on along the minus strand of OX465098.1, from coordinate 32,176,825 downwards.
ACATTTGAGGAGGCGGTGAATTCAAATGATAGTAAAAAGTGGAAAATTGCTATGAATAAAGAAATTGAAAGTCTAAAAATAAACAAAACTTGGGAATTAATTGAAAAAGTTGAAAATAAAAAGGTAATTGATGTTAAATGGGTATGTAACAAAAAGAATAACGGTACTTATAAAGCTAGATTAGTAGTAAGGGGCTTTCAACAAAGAGATCAAATTGATGATATATATTCTCCGGTAGCAAAAATTCAAACCTTAAAGATTTTGTTATCATATTGTTGTAGAATGGGCCTGATGATAGAACAGATGGACGTGGAAACAGCCTTTTTAAATGATAAAGTCAGATCTGAAGTTTATGTACATCAACCAAAGGGTTATGAGGATGGTACTAATAGAGTTTGTAAATTAATTGAAGCCCTATATGGTTTGAAAGAAAGTCCGCGAGCTTGGTATAAATGTCTTCATAAATTTCTATCAAGTTTAGGTTTTGAGAAAAATATTTTAGATTGTTGTTTATATATTCTTAAAAATGAAAAAGATACAATTTATTTATTAATTTATGTTGATGATTTATTAATATGTAGAAAAAATAAAAATATGATAAATAAGATTAAGAAATTATTGTCAGAAAGATTTAAAATGAAAGACCTTGGAAAGGTACAAGAATATGTTGGGATTACGGTTAAGTATGATGTTTCTAATAAAATAATGAAATTAAATCAGACTGAGTATATTGAATCATTAGTAAGAAAATATAACTTGGAAAATAGTAAAATGTATAATACTCCTATAGAGGTAAATTTAAAAATAGAAAAATCTGATAATTGCGAAAAGAATATCTAATATAGAAATTTAATTGGTGCTTTATTATGTATAAGTTCAGCTACAAGACCTGACATAAGTTTTGCCGTAAATTATTTAAGTAGGTTTCAAAATTGCTCTACCGAAACTCATTTTAAATATGCTTTGAGAATTTTAAAGTATTTATATTTAACAAAAGATTTGTTTGACCTATAGAGGTGACAATAATATTGAAAATCTTAACTGTTACGTTGATGCCGATTGGGCTGGCGATAATATAGATCGAAGGTCAACGACGGGATATGTAATACGATTATTTGGTAATGTAATATACTGGAAATCAAGAAAGCAAAAATCTGTTACAAAAGCTTCGACATTTGCTGAGTATGTTGCTTTATCAGAAGCCATAAGTGAAATAAAATTTGTGAGAGAGTTATTAAAATTATTCGAAATTAAATGTATAAAACCTATTAAAATTTATGAAGATAATTCCGGTGCAATAAGCATTGCGAAATACGGTAATATTACAAAGAATTCGAAGCATATTGAAGTTCACTATCATTATGTCTATGAAAGTATAAAAGAAAATATTATCGATGTAATAAAGGTCGAGTCAAATGATAATATTGCTGATGTATTTACAAAGTCATTAGGTAGAGAAAAATTTGAATATCTTCGTGAAAAGCTGAACTTGATCTAAATTTTGAATTTTGTAATAAATTGTATGATGTATGATTCTGAAAAATTGAATTTTGTTAGTATAGTATAAATGTAAGGAGGCGTGTTAGGTATATGAATACATTTATTCTATACAGTGTATGCTGCATGGTATATATAATATAGTAAACATAGAGCTCGTTTTTAGTTTTAGTTTATCGCAAGACGCCGTATAGAGTAGAACTCCGCACAGCTACAATTATGTAATACTTAATTATAATTAATAATAAATAATATAGTTTATTTATTTAAACTACCTCTAATCTTAACACATATATCATCTTGATTGTAGTCTACTTTCCGATAAATACTTTAACAATTAAAAAAAAAAAAAAAAGGCGATCCATTGAGTAGTTTTTTAGTAATCGTGGCCAACAGTTCAAAAAACGTAGTTTCGAGAAAAACGCGTTTAAAAATTTGATTAACGATTAATCTGTCTTAACGTCGGTCTCGTTTTTATTTCATAGCTTTAAAAAAAATATATATACGACCAAACGGTTTTGAGAATATATTCTACACGTAATTAACTATTGGGTGTACAAATAAGTTTCCGACCTTTTTTACTGGAATAAAAGACATTAGTTTGTGTAGAAAATGAAGGAATGTTTTATTCAAAGTATGTTCCTTCGGAAGCTATAACCTTCGCCCATCGTTCAGGCAATAAACGGATTCCCCGAAGGAAGAAGTCTGGTGGTTTAGAGGCGATCCAGTCATCGACCCATTTTTTGACGTTTTCATATGAAGTGAAGTGCTGCTCTGCCAGGGCTGATTGCATCGACCGGAACAAGTGGTAATCAGAGGGAGCAATGTCTGGTGAATACGGCGGGTGGGGTAGAATTTCCCAGTTCTGCCTGTCCAAGTAATTTTTGACAGGTTTTGCAACATGTGGTCTAGCGTTGTCATGTTGCAAAATAATCTTATTGTGCCTTTTGTCCCATTCCGGTCGTTTTGCAGCTAGAGCTTGCTTTAAAGCCATCAGTTGTCGTCGATAAACTTCTCCCGTAATGGTTTCACACTCTTTCAGCAGCTCATAATAGACGACACCCTTCATATCCCACCAAATACAAAGCATCACCTTCGAACCATGGATATTTGCTTTTGGCGTCGACGGCCCTGGTTCACCTGGCTTGACCCACGCTGGTTTGCGCTTTGGATTGTCATAACGGATCCATTTTTCATCCCCAGTGATGATCCGATGCAAAAACCCCTTCCTTTGTTGTCGTTGAAGCAACAATTCGCACATGGTTTTCCGACGTTCTATGTCCCTTTGTTTCAATTTGTGTGGCACCCAATTTCCCAGCTTCTGAACCAATCCCATTGCATGTAAACGTTGCGAAACACATTGTTGGGTAATATTCAACTGTTCTGCCAATTGTTTTTCAGTCTGACAAGAGTCCACATCAAGCAATTCTTCCAATTCTATATCTTCAAATTTTCTTGGTCTGCCTTCACGTTCTTTGTCTCTTACGTCAAAATCACCAACTTTGAATCGTTGAAACCACTCTTTGCATGTTGTTTTCGACGGCGCATGTTCACCGTAAACTTCCACAAGCAAACGATTTGTTTCCGCTGCACTTTTCTTCAACAAAAAATAATGAAGTAAAACTTCCCGCAAATGTTGTTTATTTGGCACAAAATTCGACATTTTCAATTACATGAAAATAATTCTTGTTTACGCTTTGAACAAATGTCACTAGTAATTATTCAAGTTTGACATCTGACCTCCAAAAAACATGTATCGACCGATTGAATAATATGCAAGCAGTGATACTAAAGACACCTATCTAAAAAGGTCGGAAACTTATTTGTACACCCAATACAAAAAAATGTAAAAAAAGGAAAATCGATTTTTTGGTTCAGAAAAAGGTAAACCTCCCCTTAAGGCTATTCAAGAATCGATCCATTTATTAGTATCTTCGTAAGAATGGAAGCGCTGCCCAGCCAGACCATATGCCACCGAACGGAATATGTCAAAATCGGAAGGGGATATGTCAGGTGAATACGGCGGGTGGAGTAAAACTTCCTATTGAAGTGTTTCCAGGTAGGTTTTTACTGGTTTTGCAACATGTAGCCGAGCGTTTTCATGTAACAAAATCACTCTGTCATGTCTCTGCTCGAATCGCGGCTGTTTTTTTTTCAGGGCTCGACTCAAACGCATGAATTAAAGTCGATAGCAATCTCCCGTGATAGTCTCATTCGGTTTGAGCAGTTCATAATAAATGACACCCTGTTGATTCCACCAAATGCAGGAGAGAAGCATCGAATCATGGATATTTGGTTTTGCGGACGATGTTGATGTATGGCCGCGCTTACCCCACGATTTTCTATACTTTGGATTATCGTTGTATATCCACTTTTCATCACCAGATACGATGCGATGCAAAAAACCTATTCTTTTCTGCCATTGAAGCAGTAGTTCACACGTGAGGAAACGCCGTTTGATGTCTCCTGACTTCAATTCATACGACATCGAATGTCCTTGCTTCTGGATCATTCTTAACACTTCTAAACGTTTTAAAACTGTTAACTCATCTACTTGTAATTTTTTTCCAAGTATTGCTAGCGTCTGACAAGTAATTGATGATATCTTGATCAAGTTATTCCTGCAATTCTTTGTCTTCAAACTTTTTTGATGTGCCAGAACGTTCTTTATCCTCAAGTTCGAAATCATTATTCTTGAAGCATCGAAACCAGTCTTTGTATGTCGTATCCAGCAGAGCATTTTCGCCGTAAGTCTCAACAAAAATTCTGTGTGCTTCAGCTGCAGATTTCTTTTAAATAAAATAGTGCAAGAAAATTCTCCGCAAATACACTTTATTTGGTACAAAAGTAGACATTTTTAGAACTAATAGAAAATTACTTTGTTTGCGCTAAAATGAACTATCATTCACTGAAATTTAAGGTTAGGTACAGTTCTTCCTTGCAGACGTGTCACTATTCGAAATTCCATGCATGGAATACTGCTACTGCTATGTTTGAAGAAACAGCGAGAACTTATTCAAGGTCCTAATATATACATATAAGTTCGTATAGGTAGTTCGATAATAATATAATATTAGCATGTAATCAATTTAGAAAAAAAAGTTATGATTGAAAATAATCAGTGGTTTGCTTTGGCAGTAATTAATTTATGAATACAAATTTATGTTTTAGATTTTAAAATCCTAGAAAAAATAAAATAATTCTTTTCGAAAAAAGAAGCATTTAGAACATAAACTTATAAATTTTTTACCTGGCTATTAAAAAGCAATCTTAAATTTTTACTTTTAGAGTAGATAATACCAAAAAAGAAAAAAAAAAAACTAGCGATTTTTTGTTTTTTAAAGATTTTTGAGATTGACAAACAGTTGAAATTTAGCTGTTGTAGAGTAAAGTACAATAGTTATTTGAGTTTCAGATAGTATAGAGAATCGTTAGAAAAATTGTCACGAGACGAAAACGCATACCGAGGCCTTAAGGCTGGAGAGTCGCAAAGACACGCGGTGCCAGCTTGTTCGCCCGTGTATAAAGAAAAAAAATAAAATATATATAATAATTAGAGTCAGTTCCCGCAACTATACTTTTCGCTCGCTCGCACTCTCTCTAGATCGCAGGATGACCGCTTGAATAAGCTCATGCTCATCGACGTGAGCCTCAGGCCGGCTCTCCCCGGGTACGAAAAGCCTATAAGAAGCTCAAATCCGCAATTTACTTTAGCTGTAGCTCTAGTTCTTGCTATAGCTCTCGTTCTCGCTCTAACATTTCGGCTGAAAAGTTCATAGACTAAATAGTAAAACACATTCTTTTTGTAAAACTTGATTTTATTATTCAATATAGATACCTTCGAAGGCGATACAACGATTATAGCGGTTATATACAATAATTTCCCGATACCATTTTTATAGTACGTTTTTTCTTTAGCCTCAAAATAGGCTTCAGTTTCGGTGATTTCCTCTTTATTAGTGCTGAATTATTTTCCAGCGAGCATTCTTTTAAGGTCTGCAAATAAGGAAAAGTCACTGGGGGTAAGATCTAGGGAATACGGTCGATGAGGAAGCAATCCGTAGCCTAATCCATGTAATTTTGCCATAGTTTTCATTGATTTGTGACATAGTGCATTGTTTTGATGAAACATCATTTCTTTCTTCTTCAAATAAGGCTGTTTTTTCGTGATTTCATCCTTTAAATGCTCCAACAATGCTATGTAATAATCGTTGTTGATGGCCTGGCCCTATTCGAGGTAATCGATGAGTATTATACCATGCGCATCCCAGAATGCTAATGCCATAACCTTACCAGCCGACTGTTGCGTCTTTCCACGCTTTGGATTCGGTTCATCGCGTGCAGTCGAGTTAAATATCGCTAATCATTGCTCCAAATTATCAACACATTTTTCGTTCCAATCGATTGTAAGCTCGCGCGGCACCCACTTCGCACACAGTTTTCGCATGTCCAAATATTTATGCACAATATGCCCAATATGTTCCTTTGATATCTTTAGAGTCTCAGCTATCTTGATCAACTTTACTTTGCGACGATTTAAAATTATTTTGTGAACTTTTTCGATGTTTTCATCGGTAACAGCCTCTTTCAAGCGTTCCCTGCGTGCATCGTCTGCGACGCACATTTCGCCTCGTTTAAATTTAGTAATTCATTTCTTAACGGTTTATTTCTCTGGTGCAAAGTCTGAATAATATTTATCAAGCCAAAGCCTAGCTTTAACAGAATTTTTTACCCAAAAAGTAATGCTTCATTAACTTACAAAATTCTTTTTCATCCATTTTTTTCACAATAACAAAAGTTGCTTCACTCACAATGTTATGTCTCACGAACCAATTGTCCGAAAGCTGTCAAATGTATACACCTATCGTTTGAAGGTAGATACTGACTAAAAATCATATAGATTTTATTCTATAACGCCGTCTATGTGTCAACCTACGAATTTCTTAGCCGGTCTGTTAGCTCGCTCACACTTTCTCTCTTTCTTACCCTCTCGCATAACGCGGCTGAGGAGGCTCGCGGCACCTACAAACGGTCGTCCTCTCCGTACGACTCGATGCGTCGCTGCGTCAATAATATTCACTTTCTCTCTCTTTCTTTTTTGCACTCACTCTCCCTTCTTGCTGCACTTACTGATACGCTTGGGCGCGTAATACCTAACAGGCTCACCGCTGCTGGGCGGTTTCGCTCCCACAAATCGGCGGCTGACCGCCATCCAGGGTCTCTTGACCTTCTCTCCCTCTCCCTCTCCCTCTCCCTCTCCCTCTCTCACTTACTCTCGCATCACACTTGCGTACAGATCTTTTTTAACCAAAAACTTGTCGCCCTCCCGATTATTCGCGGCAACCTTTCGCTTGCGCAACACCCTCTAGCAAAAAAGATTTGTTATTTTCGTACCGGACTCGTGAGGAGCTCAATGTCCGGTCAAAACGCTGACAAAAGATAGACAGTCACATCTTCTTGCGCTCGACTCTCTTTCCGCGATCGCGCATTCTCAGCTATTCCTTACTTAATTAGCTCCAGCCAATCGCGCCTAGCTATGTTATAAGGCTATCGACACCTTCTCTCGAAAATTGTTAGATTTTCGAAATCGTTGAAAGACCCTCTATGCTTGGCTACAAACTGGAAGAGGTGGACCGAATCAGCGAGAGCGCGCTTACAACTTAAGTGTAAACAAACATTGCCAACTCGCGATGAAATTTTGACAATACGACAGCTTTTAGCCATCGTGTCTGTTGCAAAGTAAACAGAAAGAGTTTTGCAGAGTTTAGAAAAAAATTTATAGTAAATATATATATATATATATACATATATATTAGGTTGCTGATGATGAAATGGCCGATTTAGCAAAGACATAAAGTTGGCTGCAATTTTAGTGTATTATGTTGGCACAAGGCGGCGCAAATGATATGACATATTAAAGTATAAATACTGCTACCTTGGTTTATGGAGTCATTTCTGTTTTGCAATTCATAGTGATCGTAAAAACAAAAAGAGAAAGTGAACATGGAAGTGAATCAAAAATGGTTACTTTTACTATACGAATTTGAATTAGAGCACAACGCAACGAAAGCAACGAGGAATATCAACAGCGCATTTGGGCCTGATACAGTCAGCCAACGAACCACTCGGCGATGGTTCGAAAAATTTCAATCCAGAGATATAGACCTTGGAAATGAGCCACGTTGACACCCAGGACCATCAATCGATAATGACGAGCTGCGTGCATTAGTGGAGTCTGACCCCCACCAAACCATAAGAAATCTTGCCGAGAAATTAGGCAATCATAATTCGACAGTTTGCCGCCACTTGCAATAATTTGGAAAAGTGAAAAAGCTTGTCAAATGGGTTCCGCATGATCTTACCGAGCAAAACATGACGTGTCGAATAGAGATTTTAAGTTCTCTTCTCTCCTGCAACAAAAAGGAACCGTTCTTGCACCGAATTGTGACCTGCGATGAAAAGTGAATTTTATACGATAATCGTCGCCGATCAGCCCAAGGACTAGATGGCGATGAAGCGCCAAGACATATGCCGAAACCAAGCCTTCATCCAAAGAAAATAATGGTAACTGTTTGGTGGTCTGTAGCTGGCGTTATCCACTATTCGTGCCTGCAACCTGGCGAAACCATCAATGCTGAAAAATACTGTGCTCAACTGGATGAAATGCATCAGAAATTGATAGTCTAACGACCTAGGCTTGTCAACAAGGATGGAGTGATACTGCTTCATGATAACGCACGACCTCATGTATCGAGAACAACGGTCCAAAAATTAACCTCTCATTAACAGATTACCATTTCTTTAAACATTTGGATCACTTTTTGACAGGAAAAAGATTTAATAATGAAGCTGCTGTCAAAAATGCCTTCGAGGAGTTTCTTCGAACCAGAAACTCAAACTTCTACGAAACTGGAATGAATGTACTTGTATCTCGTTGGAAAAAGTGTGTTGCATCTATTGGTACCTATTTTGATTAAATAAATTGTCTTTATAAAAAGTTACAGCTGTTAAAAATTTATTACTAAATCGGCTATTTTATCTGCAGCAACCTAATATATATATATATACAGGGTGCGTTCGTTATTTGAGGACATGCATAAATGTGACTATAACTTCGCGAATTTTTTTTTTAAATGTTTTTCCTTCTTAGATAAGAAATGGCGGACTACAACATGACTCAAGAAATGAAGAGACATGCTGTCATCGTCGCTATATGTGCGAACCATACAGATTTAGAGATCTCTAATTTTCTTAATTGCGCTCGTTCATTCGTGCATAAGGTTCGCCGTGAATTGGAAACATCGGGAGGCGATACAGAATCGGTTGCAAAATGCAAAAAGCACGAACAACGTTCTGACACTGTCCGATCTGCAGAATTTTTAGAGCAAGTGCAAGCGATCATAGACGAGGACCCTTCAAAATCAATGAGGGTCCTTGCGAGTGAGCTTCATGTTTCTGAGCGCCTTATTCGTAGAGTTGTCCACGAAGACCTTCGGTATAAGTCTTACATAATCTTTAAATAATCTAAATTTAGTTTCGATAAATGATGACTTTAGGTTTTATTATAGTCGACGAGTTGATTAATCAGTTAAGTCATTGCAAGAAGAGTTTCAGAGACTTTTTTACAATCACTTAAAAACAATTGAGTTAAACCTTGTTAATTTCATTACTTGTAAAAAAGGATTATCAATTATTACATTCAACTATTAAGGCCTTCGTAGTCATTGTCAGTTTGAATATCAATATTCTTGTACATTCCAAAACAAATATTGACAACGATTTTGAAGTGAATATTAGAAATTTTAACTGCGTTTCGAAATTTAAACGCTAAAATGTTAGATCTGGCGCAGTGGCTATTTGCATGCTAGAAACACAACTGAAATTCAAGCAGCTGTGCAAGCTATTGGTGATTTGTGTACAGTAAAATTTTTAACTGAAAATGGCCACATTTATTATAATTGCCATATACATTTCACCTAATAAAACATCAAAGAAATGATAAAATTTCTACATTTTAACTTCCTTACACTGAAGATGGTGCTGCATTATTAAAAGAAAGTTATAATACAATATCGATGATTATAAGCAGTGATTTTAATATCAATTTTACAAGCGAGTATTCGCAGCCATTATTTAAATTTTCAAACAATAAATTATATTTAACTATTAATAATGATAAAACACAGTCGATTACAAGAGAAGGTACCACCATAGGCGCCATATTTTCTCGTTTTTTAAATAAAATAGAAACGAATTTCATATCATGTTTCAATTATCATAAGTCATTGGTATCTTTTATGGAATATGATGAATTAATGTACAAAAATGTAAATTCACATGCTTTTCTGTATTTTCTCTATTTTTTCATTCTATTTATAAAATTTAAAAATAAAATTTTTTTTAATGATTATGGGATTATATCTCTTTTGTTAAACTATACCTCAACGTTTTCATTCTCTACCGAAATCGATCTTACCATAAGTGTTCATTTCTACATATATATATAAAGATATATATATATATATATATATATATATATATATATATATATATTAGATGTGCAACTAACAATAAGTTTCCGCTGTTTGTTGGTAGATTGCTCCAGTAGTAAGTGCTTGTCAATTTCGACATCTAAAACGTCATGAAGCAAGCCTAGACATATGGTCAACAAATCGCTTTGACACATTAGTAATTTTGTTTTGGCGTCATATACTTTTGGTTGTGTGACAATGTCTCATTTTGTATCAAATAATCGTAATTTGGGGGAAGTGTTGCTTTTCTTCTTTTATTCAAAGAAAACGGCGGTTGAAGCACATTGAGAGCTCCGAAACGTTTACGGAGATGCTGCTCTAAGTGAAACAACGTGTCGTGATTGGTTCCGTTGCATCAAAGACGGTGATTTCGATATTAATGACTGTTCGCGTAAAGGAAGGCTTCGGAAACGCTGAATTGAAGGCATTGCTGGGCAAAGATTCATGCCAAACTAAAAATAAGCTTGTTTCAGTATTAGGAGTTATCCGTTAAGTCAATTTCCAAGCGATTACATGCGTTGAGAATGATTCTAAAGCAGGGAACTTGGGTTCCTCATAATTTGAAGCCAAGGGACGTTGAGCGTCGTTTTCTCGCCTGTTAACAATTGCTTCAGCCGCAAAAAAAGAAAGGTTTTGTTTATCGCATTATGACAGGTGATGAAAAATGGATTCATTGCAGCAGCCGAAAGAGAAGAAAGTCATAGGAACTGGCCAATATTCACGCTGCAAAGGTTATGCTGTGTATTTGGTGGGACCGGGTCGGTGTTATTTACGAGGTCTGGCAGAGAAGTAATGAGACTAGCAACAGTGCAAGCGATCTGGCAACGCTGCGCGGCCGAGTTTCAACTCTCTTCGTTAACTACGTAATTTTTGTGACTGCTATTAGTGAAGTTGCGTTTTGGTTGTGCGTAATGCAAAATGGAACGGCGGAATTTGGAGCAACGTTGTGCCATTAAATGTTGTCTTAAGCTTGGAGAATCGGCAAGTGTGACGTTTGAAAAGTTAAAACAGGCCTATGGGGAATATTCTTCTTCTGGAGCTCAAGTTTTTCGCTGGCACTAATTATTTTTGAAAGGCAGAGAACACGTTAAAGATGAACACTGTGTGACGTGGTGTTTTGCACCAGTCACATGAGGAGGCTAATACACAGCCTGTACGCCTCCTCGTAGCCTGCTGTATCCCCTTTTACAATCTTGGCAGCCTCGCAGGACTGCCACGCTCACCCTTACTAACAGCCACGCAGGGCTGTACATACTGTACCTTCCCCAGGTACAGGGGCTTCGAGCTCAAGTAAAAGCTCTAGCGAGGAGCTAGTCTCAGGAGCCCCTGGCTAGTCGTAGCAGTGCTCGCACACACTGCAGCAGGGTTCCTCTCCAAGCTCCTTCCTCTCCAAGCTCCTTCCTGTCCTTTTAGTGGTCCCCGTACCTGTAACCTCCCAGACAGTAATTAAATAAAGAAAATAATAGTAGTAGCAGCTGCACCTTGGAAGGAAGTACAAGCTGCCACACAACATCAAAGGAAAGTGGAAGAGGAGGCTAGAAGGCAGGCAAAACACATAAGCACAGCATTTAAGTGCAAGTAATTACGCACCTGGAGGTGTCTAATAGTGTTGCCTCACTGCCGCTGTAAGCAGGCTATAGCTGCCACCGACACCGCTGCTTCGCTTCCTCAACCGCTCGCCGTCCGATCCGCAGTTGTTGATCCGCCGTACTGCAGCACTTGAAAAAGAGAAAGAAAAAGCAAATGAGTCGACGCCTACCAGCTATGGAACGCGTCGACTTACCTGGACACCTGAAGTAGATTTTCACCGCTCCAGGGAAGAAACACAACAAACTGGCACTCGCGAGCGGATAACTTAAACGCGCGCTGCTGGCGAGCAGTAATGTCAACTGCCGACAGCGCTGAGCGCGCGTGGCGGCTGCGTCGCGTAACGTACTTTACACGTACGTTGCGCTGGCGCAGAACAATCATCAAAAAGCCGCGCTCGCGAAAGTGCCACGCAATAAGCTTCTCGTTCACTCCGCTCGGGTCCGTTTGAGGAACAAGTCGCAATATTAGCCATAGCTTTTAAAGAGTAAAAACGATACGAGCGTGCGAAAAAACCGTATTGTAGTCCGAAGCGTGGAAGAATATCTGGTAAGTGCACCAAGGTGCAGCAGCTGTTACCAGGAGGCATCTCTGCAACGAATCGTCCCCGTATCCTTCCCGGCTGCGTGTGTGCGTCCGCGTCGCGTGTTACGCGCCATTTTCGGTCGTTGTTGGGAGCGGTACGCCCGCGACCGCTCTAACCGTGAGTTAGCCGCGCAACGAATTTGCCGTGCGAGAAACCGCGCTACACTAGTGTAGCTGGCGCCCTGGGCTCGCGTAAAAACGCGATAAATTCTTGTATTTGTAATTTTAGTTTAAATAAACGTATTTGTTCGTGTGCTCATTTTAATCGGTAGTTTTACCTTGCACTAGCAAGCAACCCGCCCGCTTGCCCCTTTACATTTGTACGCCACCCTGATCCCCGTGGCGTTACAACTGTTTAGGTAGGCCTTCAACTTCGAAAACCGACGAAAACATCGAACTACGAAAACAACGAAAACACTCTTGTGAGATAAGACCGTCTTTTAATTCATCAAATTTTAACTGAACATTTGCACATGCGAAAGGTCTGTGCCAAAATAGTGCCGAAAAACCTGACAATTGAGCATAAGGACAATCGAAAAAACAAGTGCCTTGATCTCCTTAACAGAATTGTCAAGGAGCAAGATTTCTTTAGTCGTGTGATCACAGGTAATGAATCATGGATTGTTAAATGCGATTCTGAGACCAAGAGGCAAAGTAAGGAGTGACACACTGCGAGCTCTCTCGACTATAGAAAGCTAGAATGAGCAAACCGAAGATTAAATCAATGCTGATTTGTTTTTTTGACAAAAGGGGAATCGTCCACAAAGAATTTGTTCCTCCAGAGTAAATTGTAAACCAAGTTTTTAATAATAATGTCCTTGAAAGGCTAAGAAAAAGAGTCATTAGCGTGAGAGCAGACATGGCCGACAAATGAATGCTCCATCATGACAACGCCCTATGTCACACTGCTCTCTCCGTCACAGAACTTTTGACCTTAGAAGGCATTCCAATGGTTCTCCAGCCTCCCTATTCACCTGACCTCAGTCCCTGTGACTCTTTCCTTTTTCCTAAACTAAAAAATGTCCTCAAAGGACGTCATTTCGGGACTTAACAAAACATCCAAAAGAGTGTAATGGACATGCTGAAGACCATACCGGTTAAAGACTTCCAGCGCTGCTACTAAAAGTGGGAACAACGTCTTCATCAGTGTGTAGCTGTCTAAGGAAACTACTTTGAAGGGGATAACATTGATGTTTAAGAAAATAAAAAGTTTGGTAAATAACAAATCTGTCTCATTACTTTTCTACCACACCTTATATTATGAGCTGTTGGAACCAAACCAAATTATCACTGGTCGATGCTATCGAATTCAATTAATGCGATTGAACCAAGCACTACGCAGAAAACGGCTAGAATACGAGCAGAGGCACGAAAAAGTGATTCTTCTGCATAACAATGCTTGGCCTCACGTTGCCGGCCTCGTTGAAACCTATTTGAAAACGCTCAAATGGGAAGCCTTATCCTACTCGCCATATTTCCCAGATATTGCGCCGTTAGATTATCACTTTTTCCATTCGATGGCACATGGTCTGGCTGATCAGCAATTCTACTCATTTGAAGATATCAAAAATTGACTTGATTCATGGATGGCTTCAAAAGACAAATACTTTTACTGTGATAGTATTCGAGCTCTGCCAGAAAGATAAGAAAAATTTGTAGCTAGCGATGAGCAATACTTTAAATGCTTCCTTTGTAACCATTTTTTAAAATAAAGTTGCATTTTCATAAAAAAAAACAGCAAGAATTTAGTAACGCACTTAATATTTCTTATTTTCAAAATTTATTATTTAAATTTCAATCATATAAATGTTTAATTGTAATCTATAAGTAATTAACCTCTAGAGAGAACCAATATTTTGGCGCACGAGAAAAGTTAGTTTTATTTTTATTTTTAGATTAATGTATTTATGTTTCTAATAATATTACCAGTTTTTATTAGGTTGCTGCAGATGAAATGGCTGATTTAGTAATAAACTTTTAAACAGCTGTAACTTTTTATAAAGACAATTTATTTAATCAAAATAGGTACCAATAGATGCAACACACTTTTCCCAACAAGATACAAGTACATTTATTCCAGTTTTGTCGAAGTCCGAGTTTCTGGTTCGAAAAAACTCCTCAAAAGCATTTTTGACAGCAGCTTCATTATTAAATCTTTTTCCTGTCAAAAAGTGATCCAAATGTTTAAAGAAATGGTAATCTGTTGGTGAGAGGTCTGGTGAATATGAAGGGTGAGGAAGAGTCTCATAGCACAACTCGTTTAATTTTTGGACCGTTGTTCACGATACATGAGGTCGTGCGTTATCATGAAGCAGTATCACTCCATCCTTGTTGACAAGCCTAGGTCGTTGAACTATCAATTTCTGATGCATTTCATCCAGTTGAGCACAGTATTTTTCAGCATTGATGGTTTCGCCAGGTTGCAGGAACAAATAGTGGATAACTCCAGCTACAGACCACTAAACAGTTACCATTATTTTCTTTGGATAAAGGCTTGGTTTCGGCATGTGTCTTGGCGCTTGATCGGCATCTAGCCATTAGGCCGATCGGCGACGATTATCGTATAAAATCCACTTTTCATCGCAGGTCACAATTCGGTGCAAGAACGGTTCCTTTTTGTTGCGGGAGAGAAGAGAACTTGAATTCTCTATTCGACATGTCATGTTTTGCTCGGTAAGATCATGCGGAACCCATTTGTCAAGCTTTTTCACTTTTCCAAGTTGTTGCAAGTGGCGGCAAACTGTCGAATTGTGAACGCCTAATTTCTCGGCAAGATCCCTTATGGTTTGGCGGGGGGTCAGACTCCACTAATGCACGCAGCTCGTCGTTATCGATCGATGGTCCTGGGTGTCCACGTGGCTCATTTCCAAGGTCCATATCTCCGGATCGAAATTTTTCGAACCACAGCCGAGTGGTTCGCTCGCTAACAGTATCAGGCCTAAATGCGCTGTTGATATTCCTCGTTGCTTCCGTTGCGTTGTGCTTTAATTTAAATTTGTATAGTAAAAGTAGTCGTTTTTGATGCACTTCCATGTTTACTTTCTCTTTTTGTTTTTACGATCACTATGAAGTGCAAAACAGAAATGACTCCATAAACCAAGGTAGCAGTATTTATACTTCAATATGTCATATTATTTGCGCCGCCTTGTGCCAACATAATATACTAAAATTGCAGCCAACTTTATGTCATTGCTAAATCGGCCTTCATCTGCAGCAACCTAATAATATAATTTAATATAAATTCACCGCTCCCCCAGCTCTTATTGCCAACCCTGTATCTCTCATATTCTAATGTTAAACTATTTAGAAAAAATATATTTCTTTGTTTGCATGGGGTTGTAATCATTAAAAAAATTTATTTTTATTGGGGGTTTTTGATGTTGCTGTTTACTAGTTTTTAATCAATTTTACAAAATTGTGAATAACAGATCAAAAATATAAACATGAATCATTTTCTCTTTTTTGATGCAGTACATTTTTTATTTCTTCAAGTAACAATAAACTTATATAAAATCTTCTAAACGCAAATTTAGTGTATTTGATTTCAAAATTTTGAAGCTTTCGGATTCGAGCCTTTTTTACTTGTGTAGATATAGCATCTTTCTTTATTTTTTTATCTTCGCCGTACTTTATAACTTTCGTAATGTAATGAATACAGGCAACGTAGCTCAGATTAATGAAGAATTAAAGTCTGAAGAAAATATTTTTACAGATAAAAGAGTTGCACTTGATGTCGATTTGGTTGATGCCAAATGAATCTTATTTATACTATGATCCTTATTTTTATCTATCTGTAAGAAATTTTACTGTTAAAGCTTTGATTTATGATCATGTTAATAGGAGAACTTACTTCATTTGAATATTTTAAAAGGAAGTTTCCGAATACTGGTGCATTATTATTGCTGCAAAAAACTTTGCACTGGCGATAGTCTGAAAAGAGAGGTTAAAATTCAAACAGTTTTAACCTTTGAAGAGAAATCAATTTGGCATCAAGTTATTTTAACAAGTGGACTGTGAAACACGATTTTTTCTAAATTTTATAAAATGTACTTCATACACCGGTTATAAAAAATTTTATTTATAATGAAGTTTCTGATGATATTGTTGCAAATTTTATACAACCTCACTGTAACGAAGGGCGTGAGTTGTTTACTGATAATTGATCTCCATAACTTGCAGAATATCTACATGATAAAGATACTGGTCTTTGTAAAACAATTATAAAAGTCTTAATATAAGAGACCAAATAAAAAATACAATAAAAACTTGACTAATTTTTAAATTTACTTTTATTTGATTTATATTATTAATTTTATATTGTAAGTCAGGAGAAGTAGCGACATCTGAGGAAAAATTTAAAAAAAATAAAAAAAAATATGTATATGTAACTAAATTTTTACTATTTGATCATGTGTAGTTTAAAAAGAACTATAAAATATACAACAAAAATATTCTCAAACTTCATTGTTACGTGACGAAATTTTAATAATTAAATTGAATAATTAAATTAAATAATAATAATTAAATTAAGAATTTATAAAAAATTAAATCAAAATTAAACGGTTCAATGTACTACTGCAACACATAAATGTGTACGTTTAATGTGTGAAAATGCTGAGCGCGCAGTTCGACGAACTCTGTACAACAGAGTGTTAGAAAAAGGTGGGTGATACTTGCACTCACGCTGCAACTTGACTCCTGTGGAAAAAACCCGGGAGACATGGAAAATAAACGTATTCTTACAGTCAGATATTTTTCCCACACACCTTTAGAGAGTTGTGTTGCTCAACTCGCCTCGGCACACACATTTAAACAAATAAAATATCTAAGGTTGCATTTTAGTTGGGAGGCGTGGGGGAGGCTCGGGAGTCCACCGAGGCTCGCGCCGATGCCAAATAAGCAAAAATCCCCACGATGCCTCCACTTCAAGGTCTTTAAATATGAGTACCAACGGGCCGCGAGGAGAGAACTGGGGAGAACCAGAGAGGACCGGAGTTGACCGGAGAACCGGGAGTTGACAGTAGTGACCGGGGGATAGAGTATCAGTCTGATTCTTGTCGGGTTAACAACAAGTAAGGAAAAACCTTTTTTTCATCATTTTAATTCTTTTATCAATTTCCGTCACGGAGTACGGCGCGCATCGTGCTGTGTTGTGTAGCATACAAAGACCTGTGAACTGAATAAAGTTATTAAAAAAAAAGGACACTATTGTGAATCATAACTTTCCACTCTCACTTCTCACGGCGATCCCAGTAAAAAGGGCAGAGTTCAGCACAAGGTAAGGTTTTAATTTTCTTTTAATTAATGATTTATTAATTATTAAGTAATGGGGCAGAGGCGGCAATTCCCCTTCTCCCGAAGTATGTGGTCGGCGCAACGGCAAAGGTCCCTTCGGTTCGCGATGCGCGGGCGGGCCCGTACAGGACGCGTTGGCGGGTCCCGCAATAAAATAAATATTTAAATTTCGTGTTGTGCGTGTAGCCCCGCACGTAACATTCATTTATTTAATAGATTATAGAAATTAAAGTAACACAACACTGGCACCTTACCTACAAGTGCAAGTAAGATGCCACATTAATTAAACTTTATAAAAAATAATTTACAGTTTTTCACGATTTTGAATTAAAATAAATTTCAACATTTATACAATATTTTTGCACGAAAAAAAAATTATAAGCGCTTGCGTACGGGATAAATTTCATTTTTACATTTTAGTTCTTTCTTATTGTAATATCTTAATTTGCAACTAGGATATGTGTCTTTGAGACTTACTTCTTTAGCCAAAATATATTTGAAATTCTAACGTTACACTTATTTTTTAATCATATTGAAGTTTTAGTAGTAAAATGATACTGGTGTCATCTTATTGTTTTTACTGACATCTTACCAGTAAGGTTCGAAACTTAAGAAAAAAGATTTTACTGAAAAAATTAGCTTTTTTTTAAACTATTCTATTCTAAACTTGTTTATATTAATAATTATTTATATTAATACCTTAGGATAAAAATAACAAATACGCAAAGCAGAGCATGTCAAACTTTTGGACAAATTTAGATCGAAGTATACAAATACAAAGCAAACGCACGGGAATGGCTTCACTAAAATGCGTTATCTTGACGCGCCAGAAAGTCTTCGCAGATTTTTTCAATTTCATACGCTTTTCTCGACGAATTTAAAGCGGCAAAGGTACGAGAGCCAAGCAGTCGAGGTCTGAGAAGCATACGGGAGAAATTACACTTGGCGAGGTCAATGGCTTAACAAGTCGCGCGTACTTAATACATCTAATACGTGAACTTGTTCAGACGGAAAGGAGTTAGTGAGTAAGTTAGTGAGTCAGTAAGTCAATGAATCAATAGTAGCACGGAGGGGACCGCTCATGCAGAGTAACGACTTCAAAAACCGAGTAATCGATGGATACTTAGAGAAACACGGTATCCACATGACGACACCGGCTTGACGACGACGCCTAAATGGTGTTCGCCTTGAATACGGTGTAACAAAGCGCCGTCGGAGCAAGCCCGGCATGCTCAATTACAGTCGCCAGCTTACCCCACCAAAAAATGAAGCCAAGAGGCTGTAAGTGGCTTTTGCTCAAGTAATGCAAGAGGAGGCAGTACGAAACTAAGCAGAGCGCGTGCGGAAGCTACCAGAGCTTTACGCACGCGCATCCGGAATTGCAACGAAAGAGAAAGTGAGACAAGCGCGATATTATGACGTGCGCCGAAGGGAGCTCTCGTTTAAGGAAGGCGACCTAGTGTGGAAGAAGAACAAGGTCCTTTCTTCCACCGTACAGGGAATAGCGGGAAAGCTAGCGCCGGAATTCGCGGGGCCTTCTGAGGTCAGCAAGGCCCTCGGCAGCAACACGTACGAGCTGCGAGACGGAGTCGATTGTACTCTCCGGAAAGACCTCGCGCGCTTCCCAAAAACCGGAGGAGGAGAGTCAATTTGAGAACGCGCTCGGCACGAAACCGCGCGCTTCCGCACAACAGCCACCAGTCGGCTTCGTGGAGGACTGGGAGGCCATTAAGGCGCTCCTGGAAGAGACCACGAGAGGGCGGGTCGGTGCCATGCAAAAGTCAGTGCCATGCCGACGCGGGGTTAACGCGCACGATTGTAATTAAATATTGTAATTAATCGTTGTAAAGTGTAAGTGAGATCTCAGCTCTCACTAACCCATAGTAGTAGTGTTAGTGTGTGTACGCGCGGGCAAGATTACACGTGCGTACTTTTCCGGTTGGCCGCGAGAGGCCACGACCAACGCGCCGACTCGAAGCTGATTTACGCGCCCTGCTACGTAAACATAGCAAGGCCAGTGACTGACACGCATGCGCAGTGCGTGTTTTAGGGAAAATTTCGCGTTACGTTATTTTGTGTTGTAACCCTCGGCAGGAGTCTCTAGTCTATTTATTAAGTCTTGTACATACCATAAATATAGTACACAGTGTGTCCCATGGAAAACGGAACTTTTTCAAAACATCGATTTATATTGGCGCCACCTATTGGTGGATGTTAGCAATGGAAAGGTCCATTCTTAACTGACATCCTGTCAAAATTGTATGACATTTGGTTCAATGGAAACCAAAATATCGCGCTCAAAGTGACAGTGTGTTTGTGGCATCGGTCGAAAAATGAACTTCGAACAATGAGCAAATATTAAGTTCTGTTTTAAACTCAGTAAATTCTTTACTGAGACGCATAATTTGCTGAAACAAGTTTATGGCGATAATTGTCTATCCCGTACCAGAGTGTATAAGTGGTATAAGCGGTTCCAGGAAGGTCGTGAAGACATTCAGGACGACGAACATTCAGGTCTTTCAAATACCGTGGTTACTCAAAGTAACATTGAAAAATTGCGTGAATTTATAAAAAATGAGCCAAAATCTTTATTGCGATACATGGAAATGGAATTTAATATGTCCAAAAATTCAATTTATCACATTTTGACCGATCATTTGAATCTACAGAAGGTGTGTGCACGCTTTGTTCCACACAAATTGACCGATTACAAAAAATTGCTCCGAATTCAACATTTTAAGGATTTCATTAAAGAGTCAAAAAAGGACCCAAACTTAAAATATTCAATTGCGACTGGTGACGAGACATAGTGTTTTCAATATGATCCCGAAACCAAGCGTCAAAGTGCTGAATGGAAGCACCCAACCGAGCCCAATCCGAAAAAAGTCGTCTTGAAAAGTCAATAGTGAAGACAATGTTGATTTGTTTCTACGATTCGGAGGGTATTATTCATCGTGAATTCGTTCCACCTGATCAAACGATTACTGCTGTGTTTTATCTTAGCGTTATGAAGCGTTTGCTCAGCCTTATTTGTCGTGTGCGGCCACAATACCGTGAAAAAGGGAGCTGGCGTTTGTTGCATGATAATGCCCCGTCTCATCGATCGAACTTGATCACGGATTTTTTGATCGAAAATTCCATTTTAACCATCAACCATTCACCGCACTCGCCGGATTTGGCTTCGTGCGATTTCTACTTGTTCTCCAAATTGCACTTGCCTATGGTAGGAAAACGTTATGCCGACGTAGAAGCCATCCAAAGAGCGACGACCGACATACTAAGGTCGATGGATAAAAATGATCTCAAAAACTCATTCGATATGTTAATTGATCGTGCAAAATGTTGTATTGATGTGGAAGGAGGCTATTTTGAAAAAAATAAATGAGATTTGCCGGAATATTGAGTTTTTGTTTTTATTATGAAAAAGTTCCGTTTTCCATGGGACACACTGTGTATTTTGATTCAATAAAAGTTGATGGCGCATAACGGATGCTCCTTAGTTTACTTTGTTCCTTTCCAGTGTCCCTTTCTCGAATACTGCCGCCTCCGCAGCCGTGTCAACCCTCTGTTGGCACGCATTTGAACTAGCCAAGCCCGGTGGGGAGTACTATCGGCAGCAATATATATATATATATATATATATATATATATATATATGTATGTATGTATATATAGTATATTAGGTAAGGCCTCTCACCTCACTTTAAGGTAAGGCCCCTCATGTTATAGAAAGCAGGATCCGAGGCGGATCCTGCGTTTTATACGAATCGGCACTGCACGCAAGTACCATCGCACGATGGCTAACGTTGCGGGATAGCTGCGTACGCACGTGCGTGGGAGAGTCCTTACGTGCATCAAGGAAAACCCCGTTACAATATATACATATATATACATTCTGTCAAAAAAGTACCGGGAATTGTCGATTTAAATCTGGCGGTGCAATTTAGGCAGGTAAAATTTTATTTTCTATGTTGGTACAACTGTCCTTAACGACTATGCCAAGTTTAAGCGGAATCTGTCAACGAGTGTGTTTACAGTAGCTGGTTAAGTCAGTCGATGTCAATAGTGCGTGCTGATTTTTTACAATGGGTGATTACGTTGAACAAAGAATTTGTCTAAAATTTTGTGTTTCGAATGAAATTTCGTGTGCCAATGCATTGAAAATGTTGCAAAAGGCTTTTGGTAATAAAGCACTATCGAAAACCCATGCGTATGAGTGGTACAAAGCCTTCAAGGAGGGTCGTGAAGTCGTCAAAGACTTGCCTCGTTCCGGACGCCCATCGACGGCTTCGACCGCAGATAATGTCGATAAAATTAAGGAAATGGTGCTTAAAAACCGTTATACCAGCTTGAGAGAAATAGCACACGAACTTGATACATCCCACGAGTCCATACGTACGATTTTAATTGATATTTTTTGCATGAAAAAGGTGGCCGCAAGACTCGTTCCGAAAGAGCTTAATTTTCTTCAAAAACGCTATCGCGAGCAGGTCGCTTCGGACATGCTGGATCGCGCCAATTCCGATCCCGCATTCATGGAATGCATCATAACTGGTGACCAAACGTGGGTGTAGGAGTACGATATGCAAACAAGCAAGCAAGCATCGGAATGGGTGGGAAAAAACGAGCCGAAACCGAAAAAACCACGCCAAAGCCGCTCAAAAGTGAAGGTGATGCTCATTGTTTTCTTCGATATCTGTGGCGTGGTGCACTACGAATTCGTTCCAGAGGGTCAGACGGTAAACAAAGAGTATTACCTAGGTGTTATGAAACGTTTGCGTGAGCGTATCCGTGAGAAGCGGCCAAATTTGTGGGTGAACAACTCGTGGATTTTGCACGACGATAACGCGCCGTCTTACCGAGCTACGATTGTGACCGACTTTCTCGCCGAAAACTCAACGAACACGCTTGAACAACCACCGTATTCGCTGGATTTGGCTCCCTGTGACTTCTTCCTCTTCCCAAAACTTAAATTGCCGCTCCGTGGCACCCGTTTTCAGTCGATTAAAGCCATAAAATAAAATTCGGCGCGCGAGCTGAAGGCCATCCCGAAAAGCGCCTATAAAAAATGTTTCGATGATTGGAAGTGCCGTTGGCATAGATGTATCGGAGCAAACGGAGCCTATTTTAAAGGCGACCCAATAAATTTTGATTATCAAACGTAAAAATGTTGTTTGAATTGAAAATTCCCGGTACTTCTTTGACAGACAGTATATATATATATATATATATATATATATATATATATATATATATATATATATATATATATATATATATATATATATATGTGTGTGCGTGCGTGCGTGCGTGCGTGCGTGCGTGCGTGCGTGTGTGTGTGTGTGTGTGTGTGTGTGTGTGTTTACGTTTAACATAGGCGCTAATATTATTTGTTTGTATAATGATTTTATTATTATTATTTCCGCGTAAGTATAAACATGTCATTATAACTATAACTGTAAATCGTTCTCTTAAATTTTAGAAATTGATGGAAGAGAAAGAAAACAGTACATGGCATCCGTTAAAGTAAGACACAATAATAAGTATTTATATTGTTTCTTTTCAAATAGATTACCTTAATAACATATAACGTGTATGTATGTGTTAATAACTTATAAGTAAAGGGTGATTCATTATGAGGTTTGATTTTTAATATGCTTTTTTCAAAGATCACGCGTGACTCCTCTCAAACTGTAATGTAATTTTTATTCAGTATTGTTTGACAAACCATCATGGAAAGACTTACACCGCAACAACGTATCCAAATTGTTCAGTTGTATTACAAAAATCAGCGTTCTGTGAGAAATGTTTTTCGTGCTCTTAGAGCAACTTATGGTGTGCATCGTCGACCTACCGAAACCACTATAGCCAATACTATGCGCAAATTTAAAACCCAGCATACATTTTTGGATGATACTCGACCGATTAGACCACATCCAGCACATAGTGAAGAGAATATAGCGGCTGTAGCTGAGAGTATGGCTGAAGACTGTGACGAATTGATTCGGCGTCGTTCTCAACAGCTTGGTTTGTCGTATGCATCAACTTGGCGTATTTTACGTAAAGATCTTGGTTTCAAGGCATACAAAATTCAACTCGTGCAAGAATTGAAGCCGGGCGACTTGGGTTTGCGTTGTGTTTTTGGTGAATGGGCTCTGAATCAGCTCAATGAAAATCCGCTGTCTTATCGCGAAATCTTGTTCAGTGATAAGGCGTATTTTTGGCTCAATGGATACGTCAGTAAGCAGAATTGCCGTATTTGGGCTGATAAACAACCTGAAGAGCTTTAACAGCTACCACTAAAGACACAGAAATGCACAGTTTGGTGTTGTTTATAGGCCGGTGGAATCATCGGTCCATATTTCTTTTAAAATGAGTCCGGTCAGAACGTAACCGTCAATGGCGACCGCTGTCGCACCATGATAACGGATTTCTTGCTACCTGAAATTGAAGCCCGTGGTATCGGTGAACTTTGGTTTCAACAAGACGGCGCTACTTCGCATACAGCGAGAGAAACAATGGGCTTATTGAGAAATCATTTTGGTCAGAACCTGATTTTACGTTTTGGACCAGTGAATTGGCCGCCTAGATCGTGTGATATCACACCTCTAGATTATTTTCTTTGGGGTTACACGAAGTTTCTAGTCTTCAGGGATAAGCCAGCTTCAATTAACGCTTTGCAAGCCAACATTACTTGTGTCATTCGCGAGATACTGGTCGCTATGCTGGAACGCGTCGTCCAAAATTGGACCCTCAGAATGGACCATTTACGGCGTAGTCGCGGTCAACATTTAAATGAGATAATCTTAAAGTAAATATCATAGATTGTTCTTTCGACTCACAATAAAGTCTTTACTATAGAATTCAACTTCATGCTTTTTATTTGAGATTAGAAACCAAACCTCATAATGAATCACCCAATATTTTAACTACTTATGTATAAACTAAAATTATATTGAAACCTACGAAGTACGCTTTATTCTACCTTAAAATAGGATGTGTATTTTGTATTTATTATAATGAAATATAATATTGTCATGAAATTTAGAATTTATTTTTTTATTAGATTATTATTGAAAACCTAAAATGACAATATTATTTTCATTATAACAAAATAGCAGAAAATATAAAATTCTCAATAACTAACGCTTCTTTTAGATATACATATTCGTACGCGCGTAACTGTATTTTTCCGGCGCTTAGTCCCTTTTGTTAGGTAAGCCGTTTTTTCTACATAGATTTTCACGGGTGTCGAAAAAATTCAGTTGTAAAACACAGCGATTTTACTTGTCTAGCCACAGAAAATTGATTACGGGTTTTTTCTTCTTTTTTCTTTACATTTCTTTTAAATGTTTGAAAATTCCGATATAAGGCATTAGGTTATTTATGCGTGAGACGGTTTGATGTTTTGTTTTAGACACTATGCAAGTTGATCTTTGATACTTGCGCATACACCGATATCTGAAAGATTGAATTTTAAGTACCTTGGTCCTAGGAAGAAAAAAAAGTGCTGTGAATTAAATTGAAGAGAAAATTTGTGCGGGAAAACGAGAAAGGAAAAAGAAAAAATTTGGCCATTGCAAACTGGCGGACGTTACATAATTTATTAATTATTGTTTATTTTATCTGATAATTGAATCAATCACTACATTTCACCGAATTAGCAACGATATCGGTCTCCTGGCGAGAAATTAGTCGATCTGAAGGGTAAGTCCCTGGTCGAGAAATTCTGTCACACATGCGTAGTGCACTCAAAAAACACCTCATTACATCATATTAATTTATACAAATACTCGCGAAATAAAAGAAGTAAAAAATAAAATAAATAATTTAATAGAATATTATTTAATAGAATTTTGTGTTAATAATTTCATTTTTTGATAGTAGTTGCGTTTCTAAACATAACCTTATGTCACATTGCGCAGATTTATATACTAAAAAAGTATAAATTTAAAATTATAATATTCCATTATTAATAAAGAAAGTACAAAAGTTAATATAATAACAGTAAATATTTTTTTCTTGTTATAAACTTATCGATATATTAAAACATGTCTCAGATGTTAAAATATTATTAAAGTTGTTTCTTACGTAAGTTATTATTTGAAATCTTCTTGTGGACATTTGCATAAGCATTCTTTTCTTTTTATGTGTTTTATTAATATTTTATAAAAATAGTTTGATTGATATTTTGAAAAATATTTTATCGGATATTATAAATTATTGTATTGTGTAGGAATCCTGAACAATGTCCAAGTGTGGTATCACTTTTAGCTGAGAGCTATAATCCTCATGTTCGTTACGGAGCAGCAATGGCTTTAGGTATAGCATGCGCGGGCACGGGGTTAAAAGATGCTATAGGTTTACTTGATCCAATGACTAATGATCCTGTAAACTTTGTACGTCAAGGTGCTCTAATTGCTTCTGCGATGATACTCATTCAGCAAACAGAAGCAACGTGTCCTCGAGTTAAAGATTTTCGTGCTCTTTATGCAAAAGTTATTGTAGATAAGCATGAGGACCATATGGCTAAATTTGGTGCAATCCTTGCTCAAGGAATTATAGATGCAGGTAACGTTTTTATGTTCATCACTATTTTAACGTGAATATGAATTGATTATTTTATTTTACATAAAATATTTAATTTTTTTAAATTTTAAATAAGTATGATTGTAATTTTTTGAAAATTTATGTTTTTACTAATAAAGAGATTAAAATAACATGCATACAATAAAAATTTCTAGAATATAACTAATAGTTAAACAGAAAATTTGTCTCTTTGTGAAAAAGTACAAAATTTTAATCTCTGTTAAACATGTTTCATGTTTTTTGAGGTTACATAGACATAGGCCCACTGCCTTATGAACAGCATTAGCTACTTCTTATCCACTACCTTCTGGAATTATAAATGATACAAAGTAATTATATATTTGTAAGCTAATTTATTATCGTTGCTAAGATTAGAAAATAAATTTAATATTTTTACTAAAAATTTTAAGAAATCAAGAATTGTAAATTAAAATTATATAATTAACAGTAAGTACTAAATTATATTTTATATGCAATTTTAAAGAATTAAGAATTTTTTTAAAGGCAATATTTTGCTTTTTTATAATTAACATCTAGGACAGAATAATATTGTTGATACTTTACTCTGAGTTGCAGAAAAGGATGAGTAATTACTCTTCATGATTTCTCAGGAGTATTTCTGCTTCATATAAGATTTTGATCGTATTAGATTACAATAAATAATAGTATTTATTACAGACATTTCTACAACATTGTAAATATTAGATAT
This sequence comes from Chalcis sispes, assembly GCA_949987625.1. NCBI lineage: Eukaryota > Metazoa > Arthropoda > Insecta > Hymenoptera > Chalcididae > Chalcis > Chalcis sispes. The sequence goes on along the minus strand of OX465098.1, from coordinate 32,150,032 downwards.
TGTATATTTGATTACTAAGCAGTATTCATTTATTTAAGAATGTGTCCTATAAAAGAGGGAAAGTAAATTCTTGTCTTTGACTGCATCGTGTATTGTGCCATTCTTGATCTTTCTGAGAAAATAAAGAATTTTTATTTTTAGAGATGGTTACAATAAAGAGTTTCAATACTATAAAATAATCATCTAACGTTCCTAGAGTTTATTATCAAACTATTTTAATGCATACTATATTCACAATGAGAAACTCTTTATAAAATTCATTTATCTTTAATTTATAAATTATTGTATTCATTATATTTCATTTTAAGCCTCTATAAAAGGTCTACAATTTTGACACACTTTGTTTAATGTCACATTAATCTCTGTAGAGTCAACATGTCATCGTTTACTTGTAACAATATTGTGAAACTAATGAGGCAAGCCTATCAACTTGTAGCATTGAAAAACGAGAACAGATAATTATGTGGTTGAATAATATTAATAAAAATCTATAATTATTGAGACGATCTTCATAACAGTAATATCAGTGCCTCTGGACAGATCAAATTCATATCGACGATTGCATTACTCAAAGGTGTTTAGTAAAAGTTTAAGCGTTTGTTAAAAATGGTAAAGATGTACTAAGAAAACGTAGCAATATAGTAAACTGACCAGATTTGGACCATGAATTTAATAATCATGTGAAATAAAGCGTAATTAAATAGCTGCATTCGATAGCCGATGTGATGAGCTGTGATATTAATAATTGATATCACTATAGAATTACTCAAATTACTTAAAAAAAATACCATTCTGTAAAGAGATGATTTTAATTTTAAATTATTTATTAATAAAAAAAAATCGGTGGTCTAACTCCTCGCTGTACTTAGTGCCAAATAGCGCAACTTATTGTAGATTTTCGATAATTTGAAAGGTCGAATAATAAAAGAAACATAATCATCTTTCCGTCTTTTTCACATCTAATATCCTCTGTAAATTTCAGCAAGGCAGTTTGACTCGAGTAGAAAGGTCTAAAAATTCCAGACTGTAAGATGCTTTTGTAGCTGATAGTAAACTAATCTCTGTAATATCTTAGAGAGGAAGCATATGAGTGAAATTGTTTCAAAATCGAAAGCTAAAGAGCGTGCTTTGCATTTTTTTTAGAGCATGCACCGTTTTTCAAAAAATAAGTAAAACGCTTTGTAAGAAGGGGAGTTGTATTGGATTGTTCGATAATTAATGTCGCTTTTTTCTCATAGATGGCGTGAACTGCATATTTCATGTAGTAGCGGTTACGTGGCGTATATTATTATATACTATTATAAAGGTTAGACTGTACACTATCTTCTGTCAAAAACTGAGCGTCATTAGTAAATAACAAGTTGGTTAAAAATTAGGTGGAAAATGGACAATCAAAGTGAGCATTATCGGCATATTATATTGTTTTACTTCCGAAAGAGCAAAAATGCGGTGCAAGCTCGGAAGAAATTGCGTGAAGTTTATGGTGAGGACTGCCTTATTGAAGGCCAGTGTCAGCGCTGGTTTACTCGCTTTTGTCCTGGAAATTTTAATGTGCAAGATGCACCACATACTTGTCGTCCAACCACTACTGATGACGACAAAATAAAAACGTTAATCGAAACTAACTGACATATGACAACTCGAGAGATAGCAGAGAAGCTCGGCATATCGAATTAAACCGTTTACTTGCACTTACAACAGCTTGGTTACGTAAACAAACTGGATGTATGGGTTCTTCACGAATTAAAAGAAATCCACCTCACCAAACGCATTAACATATGCGACTCTTTGCTGAATCGTAACGAAAACGACCCATTTCTAAAAAGAATCATAACGGATGATGAGACATGGATTGTGTACGATAATGTAGTCTAAAAACGATCATGGATTAAGCAAGATAAGCCCTCACGATTGACATCCAAAGCCACTATTCACCAAAAGAAGATTATGCTTCTCGTGTGGTGGGATTACAAGGGTATAGTCTACTTTGAGCTGCTTCCAAGAAACCGAACTATTGGTACGAATGCCTACTGTCGTTGACTATCGAAATCGAACGAAGTAATCAAGAAAAAACGCCCTGAACTGGCCAATCGCAAAGGTGTGATGTTCCATCATGGTATCGCCAGACCTCACACCTCTTTGATAACCCGTCAAAAATTAAAACTATCATTTGTTTAGCTTCCTTAAAAACCATTTTCATGGTAAAACTTTTGATTCCGATCAGGCTGTTAAAAATGAGTTGGACCAGTTCTTCGCTTCTAAAAACCAAGGCTTCTTCGAACATAGAATTTTTTAACTTACCGCAAAATAGCAAAAGATCATCCAACAAAACGGTCAATATACCATTGATTAATATTTGTTGTTAATATAAATAAATTCGCTGTGAAAAACATGAGAAAAACGACATTAATTATCGAACAACCTAATATTTACACACAAATTAGGCCATTAGGTCGCGTGGTATTATTGGTAAAGTTTCCACCGAAATCACCTTTTTATCAAGGCGCTTTGGAAGATCAGCTATCACACCGCCATTTTGTTTTTAAATGCCATGAGACAAACACACACACACACATACACTCATTTCCTCTCCAACACCCTTACATTTGATTGACCTTAAATACGCACTGCCGCTGCAAAATACGATCGCAGCGTCAATACTAAATATGTAACCATCGGCGCATCGCTATTGCACGAACAAGCTGACAAGACATTCACATCCAATGTGCTGATTGCAAATCGCAATATCGTTATTCAAAACGTAACTCACAACAATGTTTAAACATGCTGAGAAAACATCGTCGGTAATGGAGCAAGATCATAATAATTGTCTGAAAAAGACCAAAAAAATTAAAAGAAAAAAGCTTTTTTAAAATTCTGTTAATAAAATATTGTTAAATAGAATATAAATATTATGACGTGATTCTCGCGTACAAAAATATTATTATTTAATAATAACAAATTAAATTTTATGTGTGAATGCTACGCGAACTGATTAAAAAAATGCTTGTAAGTTTCGAGCAAACGAAAGCAATATGAAAAACGGGGACATAGAGAGTTTAAGGCGAAGAATGGATTTTAATTAAGTGTATAAAAAAAAAACTACGTGGATTGAACAAGAATTAATACGCTAATGGAAAGTCTGATAGAAACACTAATCTACAAGTGGGAGAGCAAGAAAGGCAGCGCTTCAACAACAGACTTGAACAATCTGTTGCAAAATGTTTGCTTGGGGTCACAGGTTGTAATCAAAATCTTACAACTATTGTTAAAAACTTTTCCATTGAAAAATTTAAGAAATTTCATAATTTCTTTGACAATGTTTTTACATCTCCAGATTTACTGATTAATTTTAAAAAGATTGATTTACCCGCAACAGGCACTGTAGGGCAAAACCGCGTAAAGTATAAAGCTAAAATCCTCAAAAAATGTGCTACGGGAACAACAATATCCGCACATGAAAGTAATTGAAACATGAATTACATTACTGTGATGGATTTGAAGCCTGTATCTATATTATCAACAGGGACTAGCGATAAACCAAAAGTTCCTATGCAAGGGTAGCACAAACATTCAAAAAATACCGAATCGTACATAGAAAGTTAAATAGAATCAAAAGGTTAAAAAAGACAAAGACTATCGAAAGAAACTGAAGAGGAAGAAAATTATTACAAAATTAAAGGTATAAAGACAAGAAGTAGAGGTTCGAATTGCCAAATAAGAACGTCTTACTTATGTGCGAAATGCAAAATTTATTTATGCAAAAATCATTAAGAAGGGCACCTGATTATAAACAACAAAGACTGAAAAATTTTACTGAACTATTGGGTTGTTCGATAATTAATGTCGTTATTTTCATGTTTTCCAAAGCGAATTTATTTACATTCTGTCAAAGAAGTACCGGGAATTGTCGATTTATATCTGGCGGGGCAATTTAGGCAGGTAAAATTTTTTCTTCTAGGTTGGTACAACTGTCCTTAACGACTATGCCAAGTTTGAGCGGAATCTGTCAACGAGTGTGTTTACAGTATCTGGTTAAGTCAGTCGATGTCAATAGTGCGTGCCGATTTTTTACAATGGGTGATTACGTTGAACAAAGAATTTGTCTAAAATTTTTTGTTGCGAATGAAATTTTGTGTGCCGATGCATTGAAAATGTTGCAAAAGGCTTTTGGTGATAAAGCACTATCGAAAACCTGTGCGTATGAGTGGTACAAAGCCTTCAAGGAGGGTCGTGAAGTCGTCGAAGACTTGCCTCGTTCCGGACGCCCATCGACGGCTTTGACCGCAGATAATGTCGATAAAATTTAGGAAATGGTGCTTAAAAACCGTCATACCAGCTTGAGAGAAATAGCACACGAACTTGAGATATCCCACGAGTCCACACGTACGATTTTAATTGATATTTTGGGCATGAAAAAGGTGGCCGCAAGACATGATAACGCGCCGTCTCACCGAGCTACGATTGTGACCGACTTTCTCGTCAAAAACTCAACGAACATGCTTGAACAACCACCGTTATCGCCGGATTTGGCTCTCTGTGACTTCTTCCTCTTTCCAAAACTTAAATTGCCGCTCTGTGGCACCCGTTTTTAGTCGATTGAAGCCATAAAACACTGACTTAACCAGCTACTGTAAACACACTCGTTGACAGATTCCGCTCAAACTTGGCATAGTCGTTAAGGACAGTTGTACCAACCTAGAAAAAAAATTCACCTGCCTAGATTGCCCCGCCAGATTTAAATCGACAATTCCCGGTACTTTTTTGACAGAATGTATATTAACAAAAAACATTAATCAATGATATATTGACCGTTTTGTTGGATGATCTTTTGCCATCTTGCGGTAAGTTAAAAAATTCCTTGAATTGAAGCCTTGGTTTTTAGAAGCGAAGAACTGGTCCAACTTATTTTTAACAGCCTCATCGGAATCGAAACTTTTACCATGAAAATGGTTTTTAAGAAAGTTAAACAAATGATAGTTTTAATTTTTGACGGGTTATCAAAGAGGTGTGAGGTCTGGCGATATCATGATGCAACATCACACCTTTGCGATTGGCCAGTTCAGGGCGTTTTTTCTTGATTACTTCGTTCGATTTCGATAGTCGACGACAGTAGGCATTCGTACCAATAGTTCGGTTTCTTGGAAGCAGCTCAAAGTAGACTATACCCTTGTAATCCCACCACACGAAAAGCGTAATCTTCTTTTGGTGAATAGTGGCTTTAGATGTTAATCTTGGGGGCTTATCTTGCTTAATCCATGATCGTTTTTAGACTACATTATCGTACACAATCCATGTCTCATCATCCTTTATGATTCTTTTTAGAAATGGGTCGTTTTCGTTACGATTCAGCAAAGAGTCGCATATGTTAATGCGTTTGGTGAGGTGGATTGCCTTTAATTCGCGAGGAACCCATACATCCAGTTTGTTTACGTAACCAAGCTGTTGTAAGTGCAAGTAAACGGTTTAATTCGATATGTCGAGCTTCTCTGCTATCTCTCGAGTTGTCATATGTCAGTTAGTTTCGATTAACGTTTTTATTTTGTCGTCATCAGTAGTGGTTGGACGACCAGTATGTGGTGCATCTTGCACATTAAAATTTTCAGGACGAAAGCAAGCAAACCAATGCTGACACTGGCCTTTAAGTAAGGCAGTCCTTATCATAAACTTTACACAATTTCTTCCGAGCTTGCATTGCATTTTTGCCCTTTCGGAAGTAAAACAATAAAATATGCTGATAATGCTCACTTTGATTGTCCATTTTCAACCTTATTTTTAACTAACTTGTCATTTACTAATGACGCTCAGTTTTTGACAGAAGATAGTGTACAGTCTAACCTTTATAATAGTATATAATAATATACGCCACGTAACCGCTACTGCATGAAATATGCAGTTCACGCCATCTATGAGAAAAAGGCGACATTAATTATCGAACAACCCAATACTTTTGATACTTTTTTCCGTACAATTGAATAGCATAATTAGATTTTTGGAATTGCATTATATAATAATTTGTTTAAAGGACTATGCGATAAATAATTGAAAAACCGAAAAATAAATATAAAAAACAAATATAAAACAATATCAAAAATGTCAGCGGGTTTTGCGATAGAAGAGAACGTAAGAGCGTGCTTACGATAGTCCGAGCACTTCTCGGTGCCACTTGAGAAGAGCGATTAGGAGAGTTTGTAGAATAAGATTGCATTGTTTGTTTTGACAGGAAAACACCTGGTAGCAGGCATCAAACGACTTATTACTGTCAAACGTGCACATATCAGCCTACAATACATATTGGGGAGCGTTTGAAGATTTATCTCACTGTACAAATATTATAATCAATAAAATATTGACTTTTTTTGCAAATGTACATTTCTTGATGTCATCCAATTAATATAAGTCCACTATCACTCTAATACGTTACTTGGTTACAAAACTATACTAAATAATACGAGGGTCTTTAAATGCGCGATTCTGCCACAATGAGCTCTGAGTAACTGATAGCCAACGTCCAGAATGGTTCGGAGTGCAAAGGGTTAAATTAAAAATAGAAAAATAAAATGAAAAAGTGTATTATCCTTGCTTAAATAACACACAGCATTATTAGAGATAATTTTTATATTTGATTTTATATTCGTTGAAATTTTTGCCTGAAAATTATTCACGGCGTCTTTCGATAAGCCACGATACGTGTCCTTTCAAATATCATAAAAGGAAGTTACCCGCTTGCTCATTTTCAACTCAAAAACAAAATCATTGATTGAATTCCCTAGCATGTTGAAAGAAAGAAAGTTTCTTATCCTATTGTCAAAGTTTTAATAACGACGCGTTTTTAAACAAAAATAAAGTGAAAAAGAAAAAGTGAAAGAATGAGTTTGTGAAAGTTGCCTGCATTTTTACAGCGGAACGTTTTGTATACATCCGCATCGACAAAAATATTCTCAATTATGCAATACACTATTACATAGGGACTAGGGCAATGGCTTAGCTAATGATCAGAACGCGTTTTGAAAAGCTTCGAAGACAGAAAACACTTGTAGTCATGCATGACTAAACCTAAATGCGTTCAATTCAACATAGCTTTCTCCTCATTCGCAGCTAATGATCGGCAGGTATAAGGTATTTCTATAAAATGTCTTGCAATCTTGGATATGTGCTCAACAACTCATTTTAAACGCTTAAACAGTTGCTTTGAAGAAAAAGTACTATTTTTATGAGTTTCTCATGGTTTTCATTATGTTTTTAACTCCGGCTTTTGAAGACGTATAAAAGTTGACGTTCAGAACAGAATAAGATAGTTAAAAGATACACCAAAAGATAAAAATTAAGAAGTCAATATCAACCTCCGCGAGTACCATTTTCTGCGTTTGGTCATCATTACAAATTCTTTTGTTGGAAATATCATTTCTGAATTAGAAAGCTCTTATGGATTTAAGAACCACATTACAATATCGTCATTTCAATGAAATTTCATTAGATTTTTTAAAAGGTAATAACTGAACTATATGCGTCTGATAGTATGGTCTGGTAATATAAATGGCTTTCAAATTGGGCTTTATTTTTTCGATGGTAATGTTAACACATATAAATACCTTAATTTTCTAACAAATGAACTACCAAATCTGTGACAAGATATTCTGCAAACAAGAACGTGTATGTGGTTTCAGCATGATAGTGCATCTGCTCTTAAAAGGTTAAGAGTTTAGGAATTTTCGAACTAAAAATACCTTAAGCGGAGGATAGGTTTCGACGCGGTGAAGATCATGTTGAATGCCCCCTCCCCCTCGATCCCCAGATATAATGAGCCAAGATTATTTTTATGGGGTTTTTTGAAAAACACCGTTTGTGCCAATGCTCCAACTACTAAAGAAAATATGATACAAAGAATTACTAATACTTGCAGGAGTATACCAAGGTATGTACTTTTGTCGACTATTCAAAGTTTTGAAGGTCAACCTCCACGTAGTGCACATTAGGTTATGCTTATAACAGCGGTGTGATAAAAATTTTCTTTGTAAAATGGTTTTTATATTGAAAATTCAATTTGCGCCTATTTTCATTATCAAATTTTGTACAGAATCATTAGTCATTATCTTGCACAGAAAAATTATATAGAAGAGAAAAAATATTTTTTAATGAGATCTATAACTTTTATTGCAAATATTTTTTTAAATTCTCAGTAGTTTTTGAGATAAATGCAGAAAACCATAGTTTTTAAGGGGTTTTCATGGTTTTTACCATGAAAATTTAATTTGCGTAAATTTTCATTATGATAGTTGTAATCAGCGCATTAAAATACGTAGTTCTACGAAGTTTTAAATAAATCTGAGATAGAACGCTTTCGGAAGTACACCCGTTTTGAACAAAAAATTCAATTGTATTGATAATAATGGAAGTATTTTCGAACATGTAATTAGGTATTAGATATTAACTTTATTCTTGCATTCTTATTATCATTATATTTTCTATCCTTATTGTCTATTTATGATTGACTCTTGCCTTTATTGGCCGGAATCTCTACGATCTTGCTTTCATCGGCCGGACTGAAATTCTTTTCTTTAACGGTCAGGTCTTGCCTTTATTAGTTAAATCCAAATAGGACCTGAAAATCAACCGTGCTATGCCCACATCATGGGTCCTGGACATCATGTTTTATAAGGATGACTAAAAGGAGGGAATGTTACGCGCGGCGGTAGATATTGACCTTTTAAGTTTTTTTTTTTGGTGCATCTTTGAACTATTTTATTCTATTCTAAACGTCAACTTTTATGCATTTTCAGAAATCGGAGTAAAAAACAGTGAAAACCATAATGGTATTTTTTCTCATTTATTTGGAAAAATATTGATAATTTAAACAAAATTTTTAATAGAAATTGTAGATCGCATCAAAATCCATCTTTTTCATTCTGCGTATTTTTCTCTAGAGATGATATTTTTCGAGTTAAATGCGTGGGAATATCAGCGTTTATTAAATATTTTTAAATACTTCCATTTCATTTTTTGAAAAAAGGCTTATTTATGTATTTTGACACGCTAATTACAAATATCATATGCGAATTCGTCAGAAGTTTCATTTTTGTAAAAAACAATGAAAAATCCATGAAAATAATAGTTTTTCACGTTTATCTTAAAAACTACGAGAAATATTAAAAAATGCTTCGAACAAATGTTGTAGGTCTTATCAAAATACATCTTTCTGTGAGAGAAAAAGAAAGAATCCTCATTTAAAAATTTGAAGTTAACCTTGAAATTACCTTGAAGGTCAAATCCAAGGCCACCATTCGCTTTCTTACTTGCATTTCTACAACTTTCAACTCCAATACTTTTCCAATTGAAGTTCTCCCTGGGGAGCTATTTAGGTGCGTCTTTTAGATTGGATCACCCTGTATAAGCAAGCAATTGTGAGATTATTTGAGATGAATTTGACTAGGTAACGCCCTCTATAATGAACGTAATGCAGTAGGTACAAATAGCAAGATCTCCGCAATAGGTTGTGCTATGTAAATAATACTAGGTAACTCAAATTAATAACGTATACAACGAGAACCCATTAAAAAATTTCAATTGACTCGCTTTTAGTATTAAAACATAAGGTGCTTCTCAATCCAGGTATATCTTGAGGAGAAATTTCGAGAGAAGATTGTTCTGACTTCCTTAACTACGGACAGACGGACCGTCAAACCTTAAATAATTTTTTAAAAAATTTTACTGTTTATTTTTTGAGACAGTGCATCAGCCAGATAATGTTCTGTTTTGAAGCGTCTCTATTTGCATTCGTTACTATTTTTTTAAATTTGACATAGTAGTTTTGACTCAAAAACTTTCAATACTTTCGAAAGTTTTTTTTCGAGTTGCAATTGCGTGAGTGTTAATGCACCGCATATAGTGCACCGATCGAGTAACCAAACGAAATGTGTTTTTTACGGAATAAAATATGTTAATGAAAGTAACGGTGATGGGTTGCCTATTGAAATCCTGTCAAGAATATTTTTAATTAATAATGTAACAGGTAATTTTTTTTTCGATACCTTCACCGATAGAGTAACCAAAAAAATTTAACAATAATTGAAAGTATGAAGTCTATAGAATATGCAAACATAGGGTTGCCTACCTTTTTCTTGTCAAGACTATAGGGTTGCTTAGTTTAAACAGGTGAATTAGAAATGGTATCTTCACCGATCGAGTAACCGAATAAATTATATATCAAAGAAAAGATTATTTTTTTGCGAATACGATGGTGTAATGTTGCCTATAAAAAACCTGTCAAAAATCAGGGTTGTAGGGCGTTGAAATTTGAAAATTAAGGCGTATGAAAGTGTGCGAGAAAGAGAGACTTTCTATTCTATCCAGCGCGATAGAAGAAGATGCAGCATAGCAGCTGCTCGCGCCACATCAGCCGTTTAAAATTGTGCGAGAGAGAGAGAGAGAGAGCCTATACATAGTATCAAATGCGGTAGAGGAAGACGCAACATAGCAACAGAACCCGCCTCTTCTTGCATATAAAACAGAGTGCGCATGTTCTGTACGGTTGACAAGTCAGTGTATGATTTTTAAGCGTTGTTTTGGAGCAACTGACAATATACTCCAATTATATGCACTTTGAAGTGTATAAAAATTTGTAAATAGCAAAATTCCCATAGTTTGATTATGGTGTTATACATCGAATGCACAGAGTATGTAATTTCGAAACAATTGGATTTACTTTGTGACGAAGTATAACAAATTATTTAAAATGTTTATTGAAAAAAATATTAGTGATATACTTATCTTGCAAATTTCATTTATTTTATAAATACTAAATATGAATAATAATTATTAAATTATAAAAAATTATTAAAAATTATTAAAAATTATTAAAAATTATTATTAAAAATTATTATTAAAAATTATTATTGTGTCAAAAATTTAGTTTTCAAATTTTAATGCGTATTATCAAATGCGGTAGAGGAAGACGCAACATAGCAATGAGCCCCCGCCCCTCCTGGCCTATGAAAGAAAGAGCGCATGCTCTGTACGGTTGACTGGTCTGTATATGAATCTCAAGCGTTGTTTTGGAGCAACTTTCCGCCATTCTTATAAAAGTAATAACGTGATACGGAATACAAAATCGTGCTGTGTATTATTTTTTTGGAATTTTAGTGAATTTTAATTATAAAAATGTCAAAAACGTGTTTTTTTATGTGGCTCAAAAGAGTTCGTAATTGACTTTGATGATGAAACGATAAAAAACTGTAAATCCAAGTTGGCATTTCGAAAAATTAAAAATTTTAAATATGGTGATGTAAACATAACTGATATATCACTCTATTTAGTTGGTTATCACACACAGTGTTACAAGAAAATAACTGTTTAAAAAAAAAAATTACAGTGAAAAATTTAATTATTTCATTGTAGAACAAGAAGTAAGTGATACTTGATATATAATTTTCTAAATTATTATCTAAATAAATTTTTTATATTTTATTTGTAACGAAACAGAAGTTGGCAGAAATTTGGCACATTTCTTTTTAGCAAATAAATTATTATAAATAGAATAAAAAATATAGGTTAAAAAATTTTATCTTATAGTTTTTTTCAATTTTTTACATACGCATATTATTTTTTAATTTTTTAAATGATTCATTTGTTATTCGAATGAGCCAAGGAATCATTAGATATTTTCCACTTTCTATAACATTATGAAAAGTACTTTTCAATCAATTATGTAAAATTAACATGTTTAAAAAATTATATATCCAACAGATTTATTAAGGCAAAAAAATATAGTTTTTTAGATGCATCTTACTTCTGCAACTAAAGATTCTTGTAGTGAGTCATTCACAACCATTATTGAAAGTGAAGAGTGGAATGAAGAGATAGATATTGATGCCGTAACTCCGACCCCTATTGATTTGGATCAGGTAAGAAAATATTTCGGTTATACTGTTATTGTTATATTGTTATTGATGGTTAGAAAGATGGAACACCAAGGTCATTTACAGACGTATAAATATATAGATGTTATTAATTGCATTATATATATATATATATATATATATATATATATATATATATATATATATATATATGTTATTTATTTTATGAGGTAACCGCTTACCTTTAGTATTATTAATAATTTTGAAATCCTTATTCCGTTTGACGTAGCGTTTTCATTAATTTTTTTTGCTTTTTTAAATATTGTGACATTTTTCAATTCATAATAAAATTGCTTTACAATCCGAAAAAATATTAACAAATTCGAAGATTATTTATTAAAAAAATTTTTGTTGATGGAATAAATTGAATTTGACCAAAAATTATATATTATTTTATATCGCATGGGATATATGTTTAATGATGATTTTGAAGAAATATTATATTTATTTATTTTCTATTTTTATAATAATGATTATAATAAAAAAAAATGATTATAGTCAATTTATATGATATAATTTTTTTTAAATCAAAATTTCGAAATGTAATTGGTGAAAAAAACATTTACAGTAGTTTATTTTTAAAATATATAATAAAAAAATATTGGTTTTAGGTGCCGTCAACATCAACCACAACTACATCGAAATCTGACGACGAAGTAGTATGTTTATTTTGCAATTACAAACAAAAAAGAATGGGAAAGCAAATAATTAACCTTCTATTCCCTAAAGAAGAAGCATCAATTGGCCAAAGAAGGAGGATAGCAGAAAATTTAAGTGACGCGGACATACTGTCAAAACTGGATAAACAAATTATTTGTTATCATAAACAATGTTATGCTGCATACCAAATAAAACAAAAACGGTTAACGGAAAAACATGAAGAATCTGATTGGCACTAATTTAGACATCTACACAAATTAGCTTTATACTCAATACCAAGTATCTTGAAAGTGCGATTATAGAAAATAACCGAATCATGTTCGCCCAAATATTCTCAAGATATAAAGCTCTATTATTAGAACTTGGAGAACATGAAATAACATACGAAGACATAAAAGATTACAGATTGGAAATGTTTGTAAGGAAATTGTTAACAACATTCAGTGATAAACTGACTATTGAGGCATCTTCATGACCGCGTTTTCAAAAAATAATATACAAATCTGACATAGATGTGTCAGTCATAGCTAATGACCTGAAACTTCTGGAAACACAGAATGAGAAGAAATTCGAGGATGTTGCTTATTTTTTGAGAAATAGTGTGAAAAAAATAGACAATCATCCGCTTCTAATACATTTAACAGCTGAAGCCATTATTTGTGGGAAATGTGACATTCCAAAAGAATTATTTAATTTCATGCAGAATCTTATTGTGGGGCCAGACATTTCTGGTAAAGATTCTGAAAAAATCGAAATTAAAATAAAGTCTATATGTAGTGACATTATTTATGCAGTTACCAAGGGTAAATGCATACCTGCAAAAAATTTAACTCTTGGACTAGCAATGAAATCTCTAACGAATTCTCGATAAGAAATCACGATGCTAAATAGATATGGGCATACCATTGGGTATAACTTGGATGAAGAACTTGAAACGTAAATGACATGTACGACGGTAAAAGAAAATAAAATAATACCAAACGGAATCACTACAAGGGATGGACTCAGTACTCATGTAGCATTCGACAATTTTGATCGCTTTGTTGACACAACTTCCGAAAAAGATACCATGCACGATACGGTCGAAATTATATATCAATTTCCTAGTGGAGAAACGGATGATTCTACTGAAATTGAAGTAACAACTTCTCCAACACTATTAAGTAATGACAACGAAGATGAACCTACAAGAAAAAGAAGATGTTTTAATGAAATAGTACGAGATATTCGACCGTATTTTTCAAAACCTACACCAAATTTTCAACTACTTACCGTAGATTCATTTATCAATACAATCAATTTATGCAAACGCGCTACAGAAATAGCAATTGATACCGATTTATTATGGATAATGTCGTTATCATTATTAGATTCTGTTCCTATGTAGATAGGTTACAACAGTATGATTATAACTGATCAGAGTGAAAAACAAAAGATCGAATACCTCCGATAAATGAATCTCCAACGTCTTACCCAGTAGTTAATGAGACACTCATTATGACCAACGAAATCGCGAAAAAATGTGGACAGAAACAAATAATAGTTACATACGATTTAGCCATAGCAAAAATGGCAATGCAGATTCAAGAAAATGATAAGCCGAAATTTGATAATATTTTTATAAATATGGGTGCGTTCCACATGCAGAGGGCTATGTTTAAAGTAATCGGTAAATTTATAGACTCTTGTGGATTAGTGGAAGTATTAGTCCAAGCTGAAGTATTAGCAGGCGGTTCGATAAATAGCTTCTTGGACAGCAAGCACTTTAATCGTTGCAAGCGCTTACATCCATTAATTTCTGCTGCATTACATATATTACATTTCGAACAGTATTTATCTATGATTAATGTATCTGTTGAGATGTTAGATGAATTATTACATGCACAAATAAATAATGCATGTAGCCAGGCTGCATGTCATGTTAATGAGATAATCGAATTACCTGATTTATTAATTCGTGTTATGAATGGGTATAAAGAATTCTGCAAACAAACTTTGATAGGTGAAAAGGGAAAAACGGCTTAATTCTACTATCAGTGTTGTGAATTAATAAATTTATTCCTTCGTTTTTCAAGAAGCATTGGAACCAGTAACTTTGAACTGTACGTGAATTCAATTTTCAACATGTGTGATTTATTTTTCTCACTTAACCAGTCTAATTATGCGAGATGGCTGTTATTGTACTTGAATAATTTAATAAAATTGTATATTGAAAATTCGCCTTTACTTCAAAAATTTCATCGCGGCGCTTTTGGAATCAGACAAGCTAAAGCTAATTTCTCTCGATCACCTATTGATTTACCGCTGAAACAAACCATCAACGCTGATGCCAGCAATCAATTGACTGATGACCTTGCCATAGACTCAATATCTGCGCGTCTAAGATGGGCATTAAATCATAGCATGATGACAAAAATATTAACTAATTTTAAAGAAAATCTTTGAATTACAGAAAAAGACGATATATCATACTCTTTGAAAAAAAATAGAATTGAAAAAGACAATAAAAATATGTACAGTATCATTGAAGTAATTAAAAACACGATGAATCCGTTTGACGAAACAATTGATAAAAATGTTTTATTCAAAATTTCGACGGGTAAAGCGGCACCTGAAAACGTTGCTAATTTTCTACTTAACGTCAAAACAGTCGGCAATCGACAGAAGTTAAATTTTATTTCAGAATGCTTCGTACATCCCGATAAATTTAACAACCGAATACAACAGAACAAAATCTTCAATTTCAGTTCTCAGTGCACCACCAAAGTTCTTATGAACAAAGATAAAAGAAAGAAGGTATTAATGAAAATGGAACGAGACATATTTGGGCGACTCTTCGCTGTTAGTATCGACAAAAAAATTAATGTCCAATATTGCTTGAAGTTTCCATTAGCACCAATGCCGCCTGCTATTTTTTCATATTCTGGTAAAATGTTTAAAACAGATAAGTCGAAGTTTGCCAAAATTTTGAAATCTGAAACAAAAATCGTTGAACCAACAAATATCGATGTTAAGATAAGAGATGGCTTTCAATATTTGCATCGAATCGGATCCTCTCTGCCACAAACCTTTGAAAAAGTCGCTGAGTCCATTCTTATAAAAATTTGTTCAACAAATACGACAGAAATACATTTAATTTTTGATCGATATTTTTCGCCGTCAATTAAAGATTGTAAGCGTCAAAGTCGTCAAGAGTTTGATGCTCCATATAAAATTCCTGGACCTCTACAAACCAGGCCTACAGACTTTTTGGAAAGTCTTAAGAATTATCGATTTAAAGAGGCTTTGGTAAAATTTTTATGGAATTACTGGGAAAACAGCAACTTGGTAACAATAATTCAAAATAAAAAAATTTATTAACTGTTGTCAGTCAATGCTATTCCTACAAAGTTAAGCAAAATCGAAAAATAAAAACTACAGAAATTGATTATACATGAAATCACGAGGAGGCAGATAAAAGGATTATTTTTCATGCGTACAAGGCGGCCCCAGGTTCCAAAATTTTAATTAAGGCTTCTGATTCGGACATATTAATTATTTTGTTGTGAAATATTCACAAAATGTCTAAAAATCAAATTTGGCTCGCAAATATAGCAACAAAAAACAAGAATCAACAACAGCTCAATTGCATTAATTGTACTGATTTAGCGTCTAAGTTAGGATTAAAATTATGCAAAAGTCTACCCGCTTCCCATGCGTTTAAAAAATTAAGCCATACAAAGTATTTTCTTCAAATGACACGTGTCAAACAGTTTTCACGTCATTAACTGATGAAATCGACATTTTAATTGAGGAAAAAATGAAAATTGTACAGGAATTTACTTCAGCTCTATATGGTATAAAAAACTGCACCAGTGTTAATGACGCTAGATATCGAATTTTTTTGAAAAATTTCGCAGCTAAAGAAGATAGCGAAAATTTTATGAAAAAAATTAACAGCTTCGATTCAAATTTCATATCACCATGCTGGATGTCATTGCAACAAAAAATATTGCGCACAATATATGTGAATTCCATGTGGCTCTATGCGACAGAGCTGGATTGCGTAAAATTGGATCCTAAAAATTGCGGTTGGTTTTTTGAAAATTACTTAAAACTAATTGGATTTGTTGGTAACCAAACGCCTTTGACAATCAATGATATAGTAGAAAATATCGATGAAGAAAATGGTGATGACGAATCGGCCGAACTCGATAGCAGCTTCACAGATATAGAATCAGATAAAGAATCAGATTATTAGTTGTATTCTTGTAATGTACATAAATATTATATATATATATATATATATATATATATATATATATATATATATTGCTAAAATTTTTGTATATAACATTTTGTATTTCAATTGGTATTGTCTTTAGTATTTAAATAAATGATAATTTAACACAATACCCAGCGTAAATTTTTTGCCATTATAAATGTTTTCTTTTAATATTAATTCCTCTGCATGTGTGTGTGTGTGTGTGTGTGTGTGTGTGCGTGCGTGCGCGCGTGCGTCTGTGCGTGTGTGCGTGTGTGCGTGTGTGTGTGTGTGTGTGTGTGTGTATGCGTGTGCGTGTGCGTGTGCGTGTCCGTGCGCGCACGCGTGTGTGTGTGTGTGCGCGCGCGCGCGCCAAATTTTTGAGACTATAATAATTTTTGATAATAATTTTTACGGATAATTTTTACTAATAATTTTTAATAATTTTAAATAATTTTAAATAATTTTTAATAATTTAATAATTTTTATTATTCATTTTTAGTATTCATAAAATAAACGAAATTTGTAAGATAAGTATATCACTAATATATTTTTCAATAAACATTTTAAATAATTTGTTATACTTCGTCACAAAGTAAATCCAATTGTTTCGAAATTACATACTCTGTGCATTCGATGTATAACACCATAATCAAACTATGGGAATTTTGCTATTTACAAATTTTTATACACTTTAAAGTGCATATAATTGGAGTATATTTTCAGTTGCTCCAAAACAACGCTTGAAAATCATACACTAACTTGTCAACCGTACAGAACATGCGCACTCTGTTTTATATGCAAGAAGAGGCGGGTTCTGTTGCTATGTTGCGTCTTCCTTTACCGCATTTGATACTACGTATAGGCTCTCTCTCTCGCACAATTTCAAGCGGCTGATGTGGCGCGAACAGCTGCCATGCTGTATCTCCCTCTATCGCGCTGGATAGAATGAGAAGTCTCTCTTTCTCGCACACTTTCATACGCCTTAATTTTTAAATGTCAACGCCTTACAACCCTGATTTTTGACTGATTTTTTTTAGGCAACCTTATACCATCGTATTCGCAAAAAAATAATCTTCATTTTGATATATAATTTATTAGGTTACTCGATCGGGGAAGATACCATTTCTAATTTATCTGTTTAAACTAGACAAGAAAAAGGTAGGCAACCCTATGTTTGCATATTCTATAGACTTCATACTTTCAATCATTGTTAAATTTTTTTGGTTACTCTATCGGTCAAGATATTGAAAAAAAATTAGCTGTTACATTATTAATCAAAAATATCCTTGACAGGATTTCATTAGACAACCCATTACCGTTACTTTCGTTAACATATTTTATTCCGTAGAAAACACATTTCGTTTGGTTACTCGATCGGTGAAGGTCGTTTCCTATACGGATCCTGTACTATATGCGGTACATTAACACTCACGCAATTGCAACTCAAAAAAAAACTTTCGAAAGTATTGAAAGTTTTTGAGTCAAAACTACTATATCAAATTTAAAAAAATTGTAACGAATGCAAATAGAGACGCTTCAAAACAGAACATAATCTGGCTGATGCACTGTCTTAAGAAATAAACCGTAAAATTTTTTAAAAAATTATTTAAGGTTTGACGGTCCGTCTGTCCGTAGTTAAGGAAGTCAGAACAATCTTCTCTCGAAATTTCTCCTCAAGACATACCTGGATTGAGAAGCGCCTCATGTTTTAATACTAAAAGCGAGTCAATTGAAATTTTT
The DNA here is from genome assembly GCA_949987625.1 of Chalcis sispes. NCBI lineage: Eukaryota > Metazoa > Arthropoda > Insecta > Hymenoptera > Chalcididae > Chalcis > Chalcis sispes. Next base: position 32,131,471 of record OX465098.1, on the reverse strand, counting down.
TAATGGGTTCTCGTTGTATACGTTATTGTAACGTCGGTGCATGAGCTCCTTTTTTTTTGTGTTTTGTCAGCCGAAAAGTTCTCTACTAACACAACAATCCCCTCCACAACCTACTCGATGCACTCTCCACTGACGTAGACCATTGGGAAACTCATCCTAAGCTTAAACCGAGAGTTGAATAGCCGCTCTTATTAAACTCAGTCGCACACATGTCATAATAAAATATCATCATCATAATAAAATAAATTGGTAAATCAGTCAATATCGATTTCATTGACATTTGACGCACAAATTCACGCAAGGTAGTCTTTCTTATAGCGTAATTTAGAACATCGCGCAATCATCTGGAATGTCATGAATTCTTGTAATACACTCAAAATAATTTTTTTTTATAATTAATAAGATAAAAATAAGTAATTAATGAAATGAATTAAAATAACTAATTAATTTTAATTAACCATTCAACGATCCTAATTATTTCTATTTCACTAGAATAGAATGATAGTCCGCGATCAGCAATTTTATTTTATAAACTAAATTGTACAAAAAGAAATTGTATTAATAATTACATTTTGTAATCAAAATTATTATTAATTATAGAAATTTCAATATGAATTTACAATCATTTATTTAATAATTTTTTAAAACAAGTACTCCTCCACAACAGTCCATTAATTAAAAATTATAACCTTTAAAGAATGACTATTTAAAAATATCATTATTTTCTCATTAGTAATAATAAAACACTCATAGCAATCTTTTCTCTATTATTTAAATACTCATTCTTTACCTAATTATGTAAAATACGACGAAAAACTTCGTTCTGTTGTGATACGCGTTAAACCTTAAATACAATTTACATTAACATAATTTTATTGTAAAAACTCTGTAAAAATGGTTCATCTCTCTCTCTCTAACTCTGTCTCTCTCTAACTGAGAAGCCGCCCGGAAGAGGGGGGCCTGAAAAACTCGGCCTCTCCCCGAATTTCCCGGTCAAAGAAAGAATTTTCTGAGTAGCTTCTCCAACGCAGTTAAATACGGCACCAAATGATCACCAGGTAGCAGACCTTAGGCAGCACTCGAGGACCACGTACTACGCAAAACATTATTACGGAAATATCACGACGGAAACATTACTACGGAAATATTACTACGAGGAACATTACTAAAGAACAAGTTATACTACTACAAGCAAGCAAGATATTATCACTACGAGCAGATCTTAAGCAACTACAAGGAAATTACTAGGAAGCCACTACGAACCAGCTACGCCAAACAGACTATTCAATTTTATAAATAAGAAGAAAAAGACGACGAGAAGTCAACCACAGCCAGAGAGAAAGAGAGAGAGAGGACTGGACACCACTGCCTAATACCTTCAATAAAGAAAGTGAGTTTTAATTTTAAAATTGCTTTACATATTGTTTTCTCCACATCTATCTCAATCCTCCAACAGAGTTTTTGGCCGAAAAGCGGCCAATCATTCTGAACCTAAGTCACTTGGGTAGGACCTCATCCAGAGTAGGACTCGAGCCTGCTTACGATTTAGGAAAAGGGGCTCTTGCAACTGCTTAATCCCGCACTACACACCTCTCCTAAGAACTCTCACGATTATCCTCTGCCAACCCGAGCCCATAAGCTTCACTGCTTAGGCTCCAAAACGGCAAAAATTGCAGTATCGACTAAAATCAGTCAAAACGTAGCGCTACCGACGTTACATTATTAATTTGTGTTACCTCGTATTATTTACGTAGCACAACCTATTGCGGAGATCTTGCTATTTGTAAAAGAAGCTAGAAGCAGAACTGCAGGTTTTAGAACGACTACATTGGATCTAATTCGCTATGAAAATCAATTGTCTTTCCAAATCGAAGGAAGCAAAGGATAGCAAGATAGTGTTGTTATGCCTTATTTTCGATGATGATTTATTCCAAATATCAACACCTGATTTCTTTACCCTCTCCCATTTACTCACTTAATGGGACAAATTTCGAAGAAGCCAGTAACACTTAAAAAACTATACGCGATGAGGAAATCAAGCGATTATAAGGGAAGCGTAGACAAATTCGTTTTAAAAAATGAAATCTTATGGCGTTTTAATATTTCTCTTTCATAGAATTTCGGGGGTTTGTGGGAAGCCGCGGTAAAATATTTATCTTGGAGTAATTCAACACGGTTGCAATCGAGATTGAATACATATTCAATTTGCGACTTTTATATCCGATTTCGTCTAAATCTAAAGATCCATTAGCTTTGACAGCAGCACCTTTGTTTTGATTAGATGACTCTTTAACTAGCTGCCGGAAAATAATTTCTTATATTTTTCAGGAAACTGAATTAAATTATGGCATTTAATTACTAAAGTACGCCAACATTTCTAAGCGCGCTGGCAGCTTGAATACCTAAATGAATTTTACAAACAGCAAAAATGTAGGCCGATGCCTGCAAGCTTGCAGGTCAAAAGAACCACACATACAATACTTGGGATTTTGGGTATCCATCGAATTGGTCTTTTGATAGTTTTTATCCTGCTAAGAAAGTCCTTATGGTCACAACCTCCGAAAATATTTTTTAGGAGGGGTTGATATGGTTTGTAAGATGCTAAGATCTTGGAGTCAAACCATGAAGAGGCCAAATTTATATCAAACCACAAGCAGGCTAACCCGTCTAACTCTGAAAACAGCGAGTTTGATCGGTTATTTTTTTGAAATAATTAAACTCCAAGCGAGCTAATCCACTTATCTCCTAACCCATTTAACTCCTGAAAAGTTCTATCAAACCACAAACAGGCTAACCTACTTAATTTTAAGAATAGTGAGTTTATTCTTTTTTTTTTTTTTTTTATATAATTAAATCCCACTTCACAATTTGGCTAACTCACCTAACCCCTACCTACCTATCCCTTATAAAAAAAACCCTACTAAACCACATGCTAGCTAACCCACGTAACTCCAAGAATAGTGAATTTACTTGCTTATTTTTTAAATCATTTGTTAAAATGTAATTGATGTTCTATGCCTACATTACATTCGCGTTATTATATGATTTGGATAAGTTGTACGTAGATCACTTCATATTGATTAGTGAATATCTGGTAACATCAAATCACTTCAGCTTAACTTATTTGAGTTACTTATTTTTGCAATTTACTTTGTCAAATGACATTCAATTATTTGAAAGGATTTTTTACTCTGACTTCTTACAATTCTATTTGATTAAAATGCAAGACTTTAGTATTAACAGTATATATACAGAATATATATTTTTGTCTAGAATTCCTTTTTTTTTAGGAAAGTATTGAAGTACGTAAAAAGAGGTTTTCGTCCCTATAAACCCTGACAATTTTTAACAATGGCTCAAAGAAGGATAAACAACTTTGTCTGTGATATAACAGCAATACCAAGAACAATGTCTCGTTTAAGTGGAGATAAAAATGAAGCTTGAAGCACCATATCTATTCGTTTCAGGAATAATTTTCATCAACAAGATGCCGAATTCGATAGTTTCGAGTTTGTATAAGTTGTCTAGCACTTTGAAATGCAGAAATACAATTAAAAAATGATCCGTCTTGCACAACATTAAACATTTCACGTACTGTTGCAAATCATGATTGCTTTATCTGTCATAACAATAAAGGTGTAGAGAAGCTCTCTTCGAGATTTAAAATCAACATATTAAAAAAATTGATATTTATGTCCCTGATGCAAATTGCTATCTTCGACACCTTGATAACAATGCTTTTCTTTTAAGAACTCTTTCATAGACTCGTAGATGAATTAACTTATCCAAGGTCCTAATACTTTTCACAAAAATCTAACTCATATCGAGTTGTAGAAGAAGAAATTAACAACTCTTTCACGAACATCAGTAGTGACAATATCATGAAAAAAAATTAAGTAAAGTCTGCATATAAGCACACGAACTAAATTCTCAAAACTTTTATTGGTATAACTAATATTCTGAGGCATCATCCGGCTAATATTGTACTTAAACTCATTTTTTCATTAATGTTTTTCAATAGAATTATCAGAATCGATATTACTGATAATGAAAATAGCCCAATGGAATCAAATACAGTTCATGAAGAATTTTAAGATATTCCCAGTGATATTGAATCTGTAGATGGCTTATGTGATACTAATAGTGAATTAGTGACATCTGAAGAAAATTTTGACTCATACGTTTCAGATACAGAGTTCGATAATTATTGAGAAACAATATGTAGCAGCGATGATGGTATTATCTATGATATGCTTTTCAGTGAGCGTCTAGCAAATTTAAATGGAATTTGGAAATCTTTTTCGAGACCGAAAATTGATATTAAATTTACTAACCCTGTGGGACCAAATTTACTAGATGAAATAAAAAAAAACCTTCAGATATTTTTCTATCTTTACTTTCTCAAGAATTGACCGAAACAATTGTTCATCAAACTAGTTTGTAAGCTACCCAGAAATAACGTACCTTTAATCCATTGACTACATTGGAAATACTCATATTTTTAGGAACAAATATCTTAATGGAAATTGAGAAGCTCCCTTCATACCTAGATTGTTGGTCTAATAGAGTTCAGTTGGATGATCCATATGTAAGTAATCTAATGAGTATCAATCGTTTCAGTTTTATTTTGGGTAACTTACACATCAACGAAAATGCAGAAGAACTTCCAAGGCAAAATCCAAATTATGACAAACTTTTAAAAATAAGACCAATGATAAATGTTCTAAATCACAATTTTAATAAAATGTGAAAACCTTATAAACACCAATCTATTGAAAAATCAATGATCAACTTCAAAGGCAGGAGTTCAATAAAGCAATATTTACCAGCTAAGCCAATCGAACGAAGCTATAAAGTGTGCATGTGAGCTGATAGTCAGGTTTTGTTTGCAAATTTGAAATTCACATTGAAATAAAAGATGGTAGTGTTTGTTATGGGTTAGGGGAAAAAGTTGTTATCGATCTAACGAAATCTATTATCGGTGGCTTCTATTATGTTTACTTTGACAACTTTTTGATAAGCGTTGACCTTCTTGTGACCTTGAAGTTGCATAATATTTTAGCATGTAGTACGGTTCGCAAAAATCATACAAAATTGCCCAAGATTGAAATGCGAGATAAAGACATGAAAAGAGGAGATAGTGAATATCGCTCTTCGAGCAATGGTGTCCGCTGGAGCAAATAGAAAGATAATAGAGTTGTATATTTCTTATCAAATTTGCATGACCCTAGTGAAGTAGGAACTGTTCGTTGTCGACAAGAAGATAAAACTTTAACAACGATATCTTGTCCAAAAATGGTACACGATTACAATCAATATATGGGTTTTGTGTATAAAACAGATCACAGTTGGAAACTGCATGTGCATTAGATAGGAAATCTAAGAAATGGTGACACTGAATTTTTTTATTTTTGATTGATACTGTTGTGACTAACGCTTATATAATCTATAAGCACAGAGGCTGAGAAAAAGCACTCAAAGATTTTAGATTGCAACTAATTGATAAATTAGTAAGTTTTAATTTAAAGTCAAAGCGAGGCAGAAAATGTTAAGAGAAAACGATTTCTCCTATGAAACCTAATACGAGGTCTGGCTATTAAATAACGAGACTGCGCGCCTAGAGGGCGCCGTAAAGGGGTGGGGAAAAAAACGAGTAATGCGTTGGGTATCTAGATATCTTGTCTATGCACGTACCAAAACACGTTCTCGTCACTATTATTGTATTTGTGCAGTAGCGGTTTGAAACGAACGTGTTTTTATCTCGTGCCGAAAACCATGTGTGGCGAAAAACAGAAGCAACGTATCAATCTCAAATTTCTCGTTAAATTGAAAAAAACTCCGACTGAGTGCTGTAAATTGTTGCAAGAGGCCTATGGGGACAATTCTCTATCTCGTGCGCGTGTTTTTGAGTGGCGTAAGCGCTTCAGTGAGGGCCGAGTGAGCACTGAAGATGACCAGGTCGCCCTGTCACTGTTTCAGCTCCAGAAACAGCGACCAAAATTAACCAAATTGTGCGTGCAGATCGTCGAATGAGCATCCGGATGATTGCCGAGGCTGTAAACGCCGATGAAGAAACGGTTAGACAAATTTTACACGAGGAATTACACATGACAAAAGTCTGTGCGAAGTTGGTGCCAAAAAACCTGAATCCAGACCAAAAGCTCTTGCGTCAACAGGTCTGCTCAGATTTCCTTGAAAGGTTAAAAAAAGATTCCGGACTGATGAAAAACATTATTACTTGCGACGAAACGTGGATTTTTCAATACGATGTTGAAACAAAGCGGCAATCGATGCATTGGAAGACGCCTGAATCGCCCAGAATCAAAAAAGCAAGGATGTCCAAATCAAAATTCAAGGCAATGTTGATCGTTTTTTTCGACATTAACGGTATCGTGATGACTGAATGGGTTCCAGAGGGTCAGACTGTCAACCAGACTTACTATTTGTCAGTTTTGGCAACACTGCGAGAACGAGTTCGTAAGAAACGGCCCGAGTTGTGGAAGAACAACTCGTGGATTTTGCACCAGGAAAACGCACCTGCCCATAACGCGCTATCTGTGAAGCAGTATTTGGCCGGTAAGCGCACTCCAGTGCTCGAACACGCGCCGTACTCGCCAGATTTGGCACCGTGCGACTTTTTTTTGTTTCCAAAGATAAAATTTGCTTTGAAAGGGACCCGATTCGACTCGATGGAAGCGGTAAAGCAAAAAACGGCAGAGCTCCTAAAGGCCCTCACCAAAGAAGACTTCCAGCACTGCTTCGATCAATGGGAAAAACGTATGGAAAGGTGTGTGGCGAGGGAAGGGGAGTATATTAAAGGGGAGCATTCGAATGTAGAATAATTTTTATAATAAAACCCTTTTTCGTAAGCAGTCTCGTTATTTAATAGCCAGACTTCGTATACCTTTAAAAAAAAGGTGCAATAACGCAGAACACTTACCATTATATATATATATATATATAGATAAACATAGATAAACATAGACGTTACGGTCACTGTAGTACCAGAGAAAATAGCAAGTTTACCTACTGGATTTGTAAGTCGTGTGAAGTTCTGCTTTGTCTATCATCGACATTCAATTGTTTTATACCTTATTACTAACGAACTTAGTAATTATAATACTTTTTTGAAGGAAAAAGAAGTTGAAACACCTAAATACCAAAGAAATAAAAAAAACAAGAAAAAAATTTTAAAAAAATAAGAAGAAAAAGGAAAAAAAAAAAAGTAGAAAAAAAAAAACAAGGAACTCAATACTCGCTACTCTGTAACGAGTTAATTTGTGTACGCGCGCTATTCTATTGTAATAGAGATAGAAGGGGGCAAAAGACTCCCAATAGTATGATTAGGGAGAGGGAGAAGTCTGAGGCTACCTGTTAGAAAGGAACAAGGAAGAAGTCCCCTTTTGCCGTCTGGAATTCGCCAAAGCAGCATCGATAGAGAAAGAGTCTCATCATATTCCCTGATATAATAAAAATAAAAAATAACACACAAAAATTATTACAACCCCACGGCGTTAGTTTTGAGTTACGCTTAAAGCAAGAAATATGATAAATTTAACAAGTTTTTGACACTTTTGTCCGTCATATTGGATCCGCTATTCAGAATTTTGAAAAACTGATAGTAGATTCGTAATCAACGACTCCAAAAACATGAAGATACTGATTTTTGCATAATTTTTTAAGTTTTTGATGTTTCTGTCTGCCGTATTAGATCCGACATTTTAAATTTTAAGAAACTGATAGCGGATTTGTAATAAGCACCCTCGAAAATCCTTAAGTAGGATCTTAATAAAAATAATGTTGGACAAAAAAACGTGCAACGAAGGGTCAACTATTGTTCGAATAATTTTAACTTATTCAAAAATAAATTTGCGAAGATTATTCCAATAGAGAATTTTATAGCGCATGTTTTTCTTGGTACAAACCATATCAATATTTTTAGTAGTTTTTTAAATATTTATAAAAAAAGGTATTTTTGACTAAAAAAATTTTGAATATTTCTTTCACTTCAACTCACCATAACTTTATTATTTATACTTGTTTCTTTTTAAAAAATTAACACAAGAAACTAATGTATTCTGCTTGTTTTGAGCTACAATTCAATCTATAATTCATGATACAAACAAAATGGCGATTAAAAGAAGATAAATCATTAAAAAAATTCTTTTATTTTTTCAAATTAAAAAGTCATGTTCCAAACTTTATTTTTAAATTTTAAATTATATTAAAATATTCGTAAAGTCTAAAAAAAGTCACAGCCTTTTATTTTTTATTGATTAAAAGTGTTGTCGACTTCTTCGTGAACGCGTCTTCGCACACGCAACATATTCTTACCATGGCTCGCCTACCCATGTATTGTAATAAAAATTTATATTTTAAATGACTGTATGAACTTATTTTTTATGAATAATATACAGTATAAAATAAGTGCAATTATAAACAAAAAAACACAGGTACTTTATTTTTTAGTGAAGTCCCATTTGGCATAGTTAGTTTTTCGTAATTTGCAATAGCGCAAGTATGGGCCATCACGGGTTGTGGTTACTTCAAATTGTTTATAACAATTTTATTGCAAAATGACGGCTCGGACGAAAAAATATCATAGATGATTTTCATCATATTTTTCTCCTTAGAATCGATTACCGCTATTAGTTTTTCGAAATCCCATGTTTCGTACAAATTTAATTAAACAATTATGCAATAAATAATCAAATTAAATAAAACATAGATTCTTATTTTTTAATAAAGTCCTGTTTTGCGTAGTTAGTTGTATCCTATATAGCCTGGATTTTCGGCCTTAATGGGTTAATCAAGCTATTTATTTAACTTCCTAAAAAAAACGTGTTTTTTAGTATCGAAGTCCCCACTATTTTTTCAAAAAATTTCACTAGTGCACTAACGCAAAGTGATATTATATCGTGATTACGGATTATTAAATCTGATTCTGCTAATAAAGCATTTTAAATTTCATGTTTATACGAGAATTTTGTTTCATAACTCCATTTTCTATTTAGTATAAACTTTTCTACAGATCACCTAGTCCGATACTTTTTCATAGCTGGTCATACATTTTACATGCAGATAAAAAATTCGTAATTTTTTCTTTTATAAAAACATATTTGGAATTTTAATAAAATATTCTTCAAAATTTATTGTCTTGTTCTATCACTATCTTTAATATTTCAATAAGGCTTAAGGGGTTATACGCAGTTTCGAGGCTGAAAAAAGACGTTTTTTTATGAATTTTTTATAGAATCAGTTTTTATTTATCAATTACAAGTAATGGTTATTGAAATAGAGCCATTTTTTAAGAATAGAATAGCGCGTTGACCATGTACAAATATTGATGTACACCGCTCCTGTAAATGATCTCCCGAACGATCTCCTAAAAAAGGCGCTTGGCGGTGATCTCCATTTCGGCGGTTTGGATTATCTAAAATCAAAAAATATGGTGGATTCTTTTAGAGGATAGATTAATACAGGTATTGAACGAAGGAATAATAAAAATTTTGATTTTCAACAAAATGGCGTCTATTTGAAAAAAATTTTTCGTTTTTGACTCAAATTTTCGCTCCAAATTGTTAAAAAAGAATAGTAATAATTTTTTTAAATCTTATTCCTTCGTTCAATACCTGAGGAATATATCTAAAAGATTGTGTAAAAACTTGAGTCTGATCGGTTGAGCCATCTCTGAGAAATCAAGATCACCGACTTTGAAAATACCGTTTTGAGAAAAACGCGTTTAAAGTTTCAGAAGTAGTTTACACATAGTTGAAATTTTTTTTCTTCAACTTACATGGTATCATCTATTCCAGGGCCATAAGAGGGACCTTCTGCAGTATCGTTAGCTTCTAATAAGTCCAGCTGGTGTTGTCGTCGAGCCATTCTTCCTTCTCGCGTGCTCCCATGCGCTCGTGCGTCGGAGATCATCACACGCTCTGCGTCCTCTTTGTCGACATAAGCATGAGCTGCAGTGCCTAATTAAACTCCTAATGCACTCATAAAGTACAATAATGATTTTGTACCTTCATTAAACATTCCAGCTGCAATGTAAGCCGCTATTTCAACAACTTTACCGCCACATTGAACAATTTTTGGAGTTATTTTCCATATTAACTGATTATAGCTCTCATTATTGTTCTGTGTAAATCCACCAACACACCATTCGAATAATTTTACGCTGCTAAGGTCTTCATAAATTGTATATATAGCTTCAGCAACATCAGCAGGTAAAGTTGGATAATCATGGGTGTGAGAAGATAATGTGTCTGTTGCTAGCGCTTGCTCCCAACTACACCATAAACCTTCTCCATCTGGGCACATTTCGTGTTGAGGCTTCTCATCAGTCGAACAATAGTGATAATATGTTCCCCGAATTGCATTATACATATTATCCACAGAATCACAATTTCTCCTTATTGCCAAATTATAGTAAACTGTCAACTTATCTATTAGCTTAGCCGTGAGTTTACCTTTCCCTGAAAGTACTTTTTTTGCAATTTTTTTTCCGCCTTTTTCAACTGTTTCTGTATTTTTTTTTACTAGCTCGCGGAGTCGTGAACCCATTCTCTTCTCAACATGCCCGATACATTCTTATTTGACAACTTTAACTTCACTGTAAGGAGCAGCTTTCAGAATCCCAGAATATGTTTTTGAATCGCCATCACCTATATAGTTTCTATAAGGAACTTTAAATTTTTCTATTGAATGCTTAAACATTTTAATAACCGCATCGACTTCCATTTTACCTGAAGAGCCCTGATGATTTGCAGAACAAGCACCTTTGTGTTCATTTTACTAATCATTATACTCTTCAGTATCTTTTTTAGGTTTCCAAACCTCACACTGTTTACAGTATGAACTTTTTACAAGTATATCAATGATTTTTCCAGTGTAATATCCAATCAATGATGTCACTCCATACAAAGAATTGAACCCTTGCTTCTTCCAGGTTCCGTCACCCCAAACTGTTAATTCTTCATTATTTTCATCACCTTGGTTTTCAGCAGTCGCTTCTTTTTCCTCGGTACAGGTTTTTTCAAACAGTTTTTCAGCTACCACTTTTACACAACAGTGAATGTTGTCAACAATCAAGTCATAAGTGTTTTGCGTTAAGAAAGGAGGCATGTCCATCAAGCCACAAAATTTAGCTGCGCCTTTTAATCCTAGTCCCAGAATTCTCTTCACAAATATAAATCGTCTGTTTATTTCGTAAGAATACTTCACAAAAGGACTGGAGTTTATAACACGATTTTTACACTTATCACATACTACAACGATTTTAAAACCAAGTCCACGGGGGGAAGCAGTTTCAAATTTTATTTTTTCGTCAGAAGAGTTACATCTCACATAATCACTTATTGCAGCAAATACAATAATGAACTTTGAAATTCTATATTTAATCGAAGGATCACGTGAAACTAAAATCTCTTCCTGCATTTTGAATTTTTTACCGGATGCACTAAAACTACTCTTATCCATCTCAGCAGTCTTTGGATTAAAAGCCTGTGTTCTTTTTTTAACTTTAGAATTTGTATTTTTTCGGTACTTCTACGTAATCTTGAACATTTAAGAGGCATTTTTATAACTTTTTAATAAAATTTACTTCAATATAAAATAAAAAATCACGAAAAACAAGTTTGAACTGAACGCACGACTTTACCACGTGGCAGAACTCTTTAGACTGACGAAATACTTTTATTTTAGGTTATAATAGCCAAATGTGACCTTGAAGTAGTTAGTGGACTTATTATACTCGCCTTTTACGTAAAAACACAATAAAAAAAGGAACCTCAGGTAGCGCGTGCAGTGAGTGCAGCTGCTACTCCGGTTCTTACTCTACCTGCTTTCTAACACTCTGACGTGGCCTTACAAATTCAGGTATATCTCCGAAAATGTTTATCGGATTGGCTTAAAATTTTCAGAGAATATACTTAAATATGTGTACATTCCGAAAATGCAAAAAAAAAAAAAAAAAAAAAAATCGATTTTTTGAAAATTCCAACTGCGTATGACCTCTTAAAAAATGTGGAATATTTAGGGATTTACTGTGTCGAAATTTCTTAAATAATAAAAATAATTAGTCTGAATGAAGTTGTAGCACGTTGAACTAAAAATTTTATAAATTCTTTTTACAGTTTATTAGAGCTAATAAAAAAAACTTTGTACTTTTAGCAGAAAAATTTGCTATTAAATTTTATACATATCCGTCTTTTAAAAAGTAAATTTTAATGAACAAACAAATTAACTGTATAGGATAATATTTGTTCTTAAATTTCGCGGTCACCTTATTTTTTCCAAATTTTAGAATCGTGTCTTATAAGTGTTAACTTTAATGATTATGTTTAGATTTTAACTGCCAACTGCATGAAATAATCATATGTAATAATAAAATTTGATTCAAAGTTTAAGGTTTAATCCATACTTTTTATTAATTGTTTTAAAATTTAACCTTTAGACTGATGCAAATATATATCTTGCGTCATTTAATAATTATCTACGGTTATTTAATAATTATATCGGCTTTCCGATAGGCTAAGGTCAAGAAAAAATTTTGGATCATCAAATTTTATAATTGTCACATAGAGGTGTTATAGGATGTCGAAGATAAAAGCAGACTATATTTAAAAATTATAAACTATATTATCCTTTTTCAATCAAAAATGGTAAAATAATTTTGATTTTTCAACTCTTTTTTAGCGTTCACATAGAGTTAATGACATAAATATTTTTATAGACTTAAAAACAGGTATTTAGCATTTTTTATTAATTATAAAGTTAGCCATGATAGATTTGAAAATAAAGGTCAAGTACCTTCCTAATGAGTTTTAGATTTATGACCGTTCCTTACTCACTTAGCCCCAGCCATCCTTTTTCATTCAACTTCAGGACGTGTTATCTAAAAAGGAAAAACAATAAAAGTAAGAATCATACATACGCGTATATAACAGATCGGCTGAAAACTTCGTAGGCTCATACGTGACGTTACTAGAATTAAATCCATATGATTTTCAGTTAGCATCAATCTTCAAACGATACGTGTATAAATTTGATAGCTTTCGGACAATTGTTTCGTGAGGTAGAGTAATTGTGAAAAAAAACAGATTAAAAACAAATTTCATGTGTTAATGGAGCATTGCTTTTTTGTGAAAATGAAATACTATTGAAGCCAAAGCTTAGCTTGATATATTAAACATTATTTGGACTCTGCGCCAGAGAAATCAATCGTTGAGAAGTCGTTTGCTAAATTTAAACGAGGGGAAATGAGCGTCGAAGACGCTGCACGCAGTGGACTTCCGAAAGAGGCTGTTATTGACAAAAACATCAAAAAATTTCACAAAATAATTTTGAATGATCGTAAAGTAAAGTTGATCGAGATAGCCGAGACTCTAAAGATATCAAAAGAACGTGTTGGACATATCGTGCATTAATATTTGAACATACGAAAGCTGTATGCAAAGTGGGTGCTGCGCGAGCTCACAATCGATCAAAAGGAACAATGTGTTGATGATTTGGAGCAATGTTCAGCGATATTCAACCGAAATAAAGACGAATTTTTCAGACGACATGTGACAATAGATGAAACATGGCTCCATCATTACACTCCAAAGTCTAACCGACCGTCAGCCGAGTGGACTGCACGCGATGAATCGAATCCAAAGCGTGGAGAAACGCAACAGTCGGCTGGCAAAGTTATGGCATCAGCATTCTGGGATGCGCATGGTATCATATTTATTGATTACCTCGAAAATGGCCTGACCATCAACGATTATTACATAGCTTTGTTAGAGCGTTTGAAGGATGAAATCACAAAAAAACGGTCTCATTTGAAGAAGAAAGAAGTGCTGTTTCATTAAGACAGTGCACTGTGTCACAAATCAATGAAAACGATGGCAAAATTGCATGGATTAGGCTACGAATTGCTTCTCCATCCACCGTATTCTCCAGATTTTGTCACCAGTTACTTTTTCCTGTTGGCGAACCTCAAAAGAATACTCGCTGGAAAAAATTCAGTATTAATGAGAAGGTTAGTATAATCGCTGAAACTGAGGCCTATTTTGAGGCTAAAGAGAAATCGTACTATAAAAATGGTATCGGAAAATTATATGACCGCTATAATCGTTATATCACCCTCGAAAGTAACTATATTGAATAATAAAATCGAATTTTACCATAAAAATGTGTTTTACTATGTTAGCCTACGAACTTTCAAGCCAAACTGTTATATAAATCTTTTGTTTTCCTTTAAATAAGACCTATTTAGGCAGTTGTGATTGCCTAAATTTATAAGTATAAACTTCAATATATTTGAGCACATATGATATATTCATATGATTCTCATAGAAAAATTATTTTCTTTTAGAGCTAATATATCGGTTTTTCAATAGTCTAAAGATTTAATAACTAACTTCTTCTTAAGGGTGTTGTTACCGGTCTATAAAAGTATCATAGATGTATGTACATAGGTGCTTTACCAATCCTATCAGTATGCTCAGTTTGATTATGAAAGGTCTTACTTTTCTAATATATATTTTGTGTATACATCAAATTAACAAGAAAGGATATGCATCATTTTATATATATATATATATATATATATATATATATATATATATAAACGAGAATAACATGCTTAGGAATTCTCACTTTTGATGAATGCATCAATGTACAAGTTTTTTTATTATGACTGATTGATTTTACTTACGTTTTCATATTCTAAAGTAAATTTGACTTCTTATTTATTTGTATATTTTATTGGTCTATGAAATATAATTATTTAATTTTTTTTAATATTTCTTAATTTAATAAATAGTGAAAATGGAAAATTTATTTTAGGTGGTCGTAATGTAACAGTTTCTTTGCAATCACGTACTGGTCATACAAACATGCTTGCAGTAGTTGGTGCTCTTGTATTCACACAATATTGGTATTGGTATCCGCTGGCTCACTGTTTAGCTTTGGCATTTACACCAACCTGTTTGATTGCATTGAATTCTCAATTAAAAATGCCTAAACTTTCTTTTAAATCAAATACTAAACCTAGCATATATGCATATCCAGCACCACTCGAAGAAAAAAAACGAGAAGAACGTGAAAAAGTTACGACTGCTGTACTTAGTATTGCAGCTAGAGCTAGAAGACGGGAATCAGAACGCCGCATCCGGGATTCTCATGAAAAAATGGAAGTAGTAAGTCATTAAGTTATTTAAACAGTGATTTACCATAAAAAAATATGCACGCATGAATTATTTCTTTTTTATAAAAACACACTAATTCAGAAACCGCTCAGAAAACGTGCTAACTTAGGCATTGAGATAGCGTTTTTTTTTAAGAGCTTATATACAGTTGTAGCGGGCGAAATGAAGTGATTTTGTAGATTTTTTTTCGACACGACAACAAACATTTATTAAAAAGTGTGAACTCCATTAATTTATTTATTTTTTTATTCATTTTAACAATTTTTTTCATTAAAAAATATTAAAAAATGGCGGAGCTCCAGCTTCTTTTTAGGAGCACCTTTTTTTTAGCATTAGTTGCAGTGCACATAATATCTTGAGAATGGCTTATCTAAAATCAAAAAATTCAAAAAAAATTCATTAGTATGTTGCAATGACTAGGGCCTAAACAAAGAATTTTTAAAAATTTTGATTTTTAAAAAAATGATGACAGTTTTAACAAAAAATTCACTTCTTGGTGTGCTAAATTTTCGGTTTTTTTGTTATAAATTTTTTTTTTTTTTTTTTTTTTTTTTTTTTTTTTTTTTTTTTTTTTTTTTTTTTTAGCAAAATCAAAAATCTTCTGGCCAAGCCCTAGATATTTATATAATAAATAAGTAGTATAAATTAGGTGTGGAACGAATTAATAGTTTGTTAGTAATCGTGTCCACCGCAAAGGTATTTTTGAAAAAAAAACGATTCCGAGATAATCGTGTTTAAAGATTTAAGTACGTTTCTTTTATATTTAAAATTAATTTATTGAATTACCTGTAACTCTGAAACAAATCTCTGATCTTTATAAAACTTAGCGACAATATTCTTCAGATGTTGTACTTTAAAAATATGTAATAAAAATTTTTACAAATTTTTCATCCATCACAAGTGTATATAAGCTCTTAAAGCAAACTTATAGTTAGCATGCTTTCATTAAAAAACAATGAAACATTTAATTTTTTATTTGTATATGATTTGAAATTTATTTTCGGATAAACTTCCGAATAGCCCATACCTCCGATTGATCTGAATTTCGGTATACCTATGTATTTCGATGCGCTGATAACGAATATTACAGGCAAAATGACCGCATATTTAATTTTCAAGGTCAAACCTTGGTAAAACATAATATTTTGAATTTTTTTACGTTTATTTAGTAAGATATTGATTTTAAAGAAAAATGTTCCCAACAAAAGTTGTAGCCCATAAAAAGATTAAAATTTTATGTTCAACATAATACTGCCAAACTCCATTAGTTTCGATATTCGAATCTACTTACGCACTTTACCACGGAAAGATTAGAGTTTGGTCTTGAAAGTGCATGTATCTTTTGTATTTTTGTGTATTTTAAAATTTTTCTATATGTTCTTGGATTTTTTATTTTTTTGTATGTTGTTGGGATAAACTTCCGAAAAGCGCATACCTCTGATTCATTTGAAACTTAGTATACATATGTATTTTGACACCCTAAACGCGAATATAGTGATGAAAATACCCAAAAAAATTTTTTTCCTCCGTACTGTCGATTATTTCGAGGCTACGTATACTATCATATTTTTACATTTTGAGAGTAAAAACAGGACTCGATTATAAATTTAAGGGTCCAAAAATCCACTGCAACAAAGGTCTGATCACTTCTAATCTCACTTGAATATACAATATTACACAAAGCAAAACCAGGTAATAAATATTTTTGACAACGATACAAAAAATCAAACCAACGAGGATGAGTTTCGATATCCGGACACTAGAGATAGCAGAAAGTTTATCTCAAAAAAACAGTAAAAAAAAATTGACTTACCAACAAGTAATGGGGGGCTCCGCCCCCCAAACCCCCCAAAAATAACCCAACCCAATAAATACGCATATTTGAATACCCTGAACACGAATACAATGATGAAAATATCCGCTAATATTTTCTTTCTAATTGAGTAATGGCAGTATAATAATGAATAATGATCATGTGTATGATACGTAGCCTCAAAATAATCAAAAATACGTAGGAAAAAATCATTTGCAGGTATTTTCATCGCTATATTCGTGTTTAAGATGTCAAAATACATATGTATACCAGTTTCAAATGAATCGTAGGTATGCGCTTTTCGGAAGTAACCCAAAAAACCCAAACACACACACAAACACGCACTCACATACTCACACACACGCGCGCGCGCGCAACCACTTACTCACACACATACCCACACGCACCGACACACGCACACGACAATTTAATTTGTTTTGTCAGGATAAAACCTCTTAATATCGTCAATTAATTGCGTGAAAGGATCAACGTCTAATTTTTTGCACGACGGCGCCACAAGAATTCGCAAAGGTGGTCTGCCAGATTATCTGTGCGAACCCCTTCTCCTGTGAGAGAGCGACGCATCCATCGCCACAAGGATTCAATATTTTGCGTGTGTGCACCGGTGCCTAAATCCACAAATTCCTTTGAGTGACTTACAGTTTTATGTAAATAACCGTGCGCCTCTAAATGATTATAGCCTATCCAGCAATCTGTATAGATTTTGGTACCGACTACGACATTTTTTTGTATCAAAAAGAGCAAATTTGCGACGTCTCGTTTATTCTCGGCGCATATTTTGAGGCGATAACTCTCGGCGTGCCCTGAGTGAATTATGTCCAAAATCCACGACCCCTCGACAACGCGGCCTCTTTCGTACTTTCAACAGCCTATCTTGCATTCGTCGATTTCAACTATTTCACCGATGCCTCTTATCTTGCCTTCGACCTCGAATTCCTGGTCAAGAGTAACCATGTACACTTCGCGGCAGAAAAACCAGCGCATATTTACTATATCTACTATACTGCATTTTCGAATTGCTTGTTTGAAAGTGAGATCGATCGCAAAACTGAATGTTATGAGTACGGCCGTCGCGGAAGAAACGCGGCATCTTTTAAACCATATATTTTCGGCCATAGTGACAAAATGGTTATATCTCTCTTTTTTTTGGCAAACAAATTTTCCACATTCTAAGCGATTTTCATTTAGAATCATGCTTTTTTTATGCGTTTTGCAATATCTATTGCGCGGAATCAGGCCTATATCGCGCAACCATTCAAGAGTTGTTTCGCGATTTTACAAAATAGCGCTTAAAGTAAATATTAAGAGTACAAATTAGTTTAGTCCGTTTTCAAAAGATCGCTCTGGCTATTATAAATATTTAATAGTACTAGCTGAAGTTAGTAGTTTCTGAGAGGTTAGACATCTGTCAATAATATTCAGTTTACCAGGCTGTTCAATAAGTTTTGCGGTTCGATAAGAGAGGGTGTTTCCACTAGCCTAAATTTTTTTTTGTTATGTTGGTACACTCTTCATATGAACGTATGTGAAGTTCCATTTTAATCTGTCAATTCATTCTTTGTTTACAAGCCATTTAGTATCAACGTGTCACAGTATTTTTTTACAATGGAAAAATCAAGTATCGTGCAGTGATTGAATTTTTATTTTTGGAAGGTTTTAAAGCAAAGGAAATTTATAAACGAATGTTGAAAGTGTATAAGGACTCTTTGCCTTCAATCAGTACAGTAGAAAGATAGGTTGCTGAATTAAAACGTAGCCGTACAAGCCTTGAAGACGATCCACGTCAAGGACGTCTAAAAATAGCAACAACACCAGAAATCGTAGAAAAAATACAGGATATCGTATTGGAAAATCGTTGAATGACTGAAAGAGATTTAGTAGAAGCTCTAGACATCTCATTGGGCAGTGCAAGCAAGATTTTGACTAAAGTATTGGGTTTCAGAAAGCTGTGTGCACAATGGGTGCCGCATTCGCTAACAATGGAACAAAAACACATTCGAATGTGACTTTCTCATCAACATTTAGAGCGTTTTCGAAAAGATAAAATGGACTTTGTGCGTCGATTTATCACTATGGATGAGACTTGAGTCTATCAGCATGATCCTGAATCAAAACAAGAGTGGTGTGGCTAAAGAGTGGTGTGAACCTGGTTTTTCGGCTCCGAAACGAGTTCGTGTCCACAAATCGGCAAAGAAGGTGTTAGCATCAGTTTTTTGGAATGCAAAAGAAATTTTGTTTGTGGATTACTTGCAAACTGGTAGAACAATAAATTTTGAATACTATTGTAACCTTTTAGACCAGCTGAATGAAAAAATTCGTGAAAAAAGACCCGGTTTGCAGAAGAAAAAAATCCTTTTCCATCAGGACAATGCACCGTGTCACAAAAGCATTTTGACAATGGCTAAAATCCATGAACTAAAGTTCGAATTGTAGGAGCATTCACTGTATTCACCAGATTTAGCCCCTAGCGACTTCCATCTGTTTTCAGACCTAAAAAAATGTATGCGTGGAAAGCGTTTTTCATCAAATGATGAGGTTATAACAGATGTAGAAGCATATTTTGCAGCTCTTCCAGATTCTCACTTCTGGGATGGAATTAATAAATTGGAATCTCGTTGTAACAAGTGTATTGATGTTCAGGGAGACTATACTGAATAATAAAGTGTATTTTAAACCATAAAATTGTGTTTTTCTTATCGAACCGCAAAACTTATTGAGCAGCCTGGTAGTAGACTGCGACGAATAGTAGATAGATAGATAGATTGTTTATTTGTATAAATTGGATAGTCTAAAAAGTATTGAGCCTTTTTTGTCACTAGATGGTGTTCGTTGTCATATATCGAGCAATACTAATCAGATTGAATCAAACTGACATGCGTTTGAAAGGTGACATTCCAGTCTACAATTTTCATATGGACAGTTTTGTATTTCGTCATTCGTGTCAAAAGTTGTATTTATTTAAAAATGAGTGAAATTTCTGAAAAAATTCGTTATATTTTACAATATTACTACGATCAAGGTAAGAATGCATTGCAGGCTCGTGAAAAAATTTGTGGTGTCTACGGTCAAGATACTTTATCAAAAGCCACAGCCATGAGATGGTTCGCTCGCTTTCGTTTGGGAAATTTTTATGTCAAAGATGCACCTCGCTCAGGTCGACCAATCACTGAAAAAGTCGATGAAATCTTACAAAAAATGGAAGACCGGCACATAAGCTGCCATGAAATCGCTAAGGAACTGAATATCCATCACCAAACAGTTTTGAACCATTTGCGTAAGGCTCGATACACCAAGAAGCTCGACGTTCGGGTGCCGCATGAATTAACACAAAAAAATTTGATCGACCGAATTTCCATTTGCGAACTGCTAATCAAACGCAACGAAATCGAGCCATTTTTTAAGCAAATTATTACGGGCGATGAAAAATGGGTAAGATACGAGAATGTCGTTGGGAAAAGATCATGGTCAAAAAAAGGTGAATGATCACAAACGACTTTAAAGCCAGAATTGACACCAAATAAGGTTATGCTGTGTGTATGATGGGATTGGAAGAGAATTGTTTATCATGAGGTACTGAAACCTGGCTAAACACTTAATTCGGCTCTGTACTGTCAGCAATCAACCAGATTGCAACAAGCAATTAAAAAAAACCGGCCAGAATTGATTAATAGAAGGGGCGCTGTCTTCCATCATGTCAATGTCAGACCACACATATCTTTGATGACCCGGCAACAATTGACAGAGCTTGGCTAGGAAGCTTTGATGCATCTACCATATAGTCCAGACCTTGCACCATCAGACTACCATTTGTTTCGGTCTCTGCAAAACTTCCTTAATAAAAAGAAATTTACTTCAAAAAGAGGCTGTGAAAATCACTTTGCCAAGTTTTTCGACGATAAACCACAGAAGTTTTACACAGATGGAATAATGGCTTTACCCAAGAAATGGCAAAAAGTCGTAGATAATAATGGACAATATGTACTTAAATAAAATCCATTTTAAATAAAAGAAATATTCAATCGAAAAATGACAAAAAAAGGCTCAATAAATTTTAGACTATCCAATATATACAAAATTAATACAAAATTTTTTTTTTTTAATATTTTTAAAAAATATTGCACATGATATCACAGTCAAGAAATTAACTAATAGAGCTGAAATGAATCTTGTCAATAAAACAAGTGATATCACAGATAGTTAAATACGAACAAATACCAGTACAATTCCACTTAAATACAAACATACAACGCACATAAAAATAAATAAATTAACTCAATAAATAAATAAATTAACTTAATCAAATTAACATAAATTAAATAACACAGAAACGCTACTGATTGAGTTCGAAGTAGTGTCTCTTGACCGCTTTTTTAAACCTATCGAGAGACAGGATGTTTCGTATGTCAGTAGGCAGAGAGTTTCATAAATGCGCACCTTGAACTTGGAAAGAGCGCTTTCCAGTCTCAGTGCGCATCAGAGGAGCAACGAGTTTCTTAGTTTAACCCTTAAGAAGTCCCCTGGGCACAAATCTAGAGAAGAGACTCTCTAGATAGTCAGGAACACGCATCCGTATGATTTTGTACATAAGTACAGCCATAAAATAGTGTCTCTTCATATCAGTACGTAGCTAACCGAGAGAGTCCCGATGAAGAGAAACATGGTCTTCCCCCCTTAGACCCTTCACGTATCGAACACAGGAATTTTGTAAGACTTGCAGTCGATTACGTTGTTCTTGAGAAGCATCCAGCAAGACCACTAAACAGTAGTCCAGGTGAGGAAATAGCCGCGCTTTAGCAAGCATCTTACGCAGCTCTTGGAAGGTATATTTCCAAAAAAAACGAAGATTATATAACACTTGATTCAATTTTTTTGTTAAATTATCAACATGAGGTTTCCATGATAATCTTGAGTCTAAAATCCTTCCAAGACTGGTTACAGTGTCGGAAAAGGGGATTCAGACGCCATCTCCAAGATCAATAAAGGCTAGCTTTTCACAAAGTCCGATAACGAATCTTTGGCAACCAAAATAAATAGCCTTAGTTTTACTTTTATTGAGTCTTAAAGAGGCATCCACGGCCCAATCCGAAACTGCTTTGGCTGCCCGCCGAAGCTCCGATATCCCCCCATCAAGACAGTCTATAGAAGTTTGAATATATATTTAAAGGTCATCTGCATACAATATGTGCTGAATGCTTCTAGTGTCAAGTCCGTCACATATGTCGTTAATGTATTAGCAGAACAAAAGGGGTCCCAAGACAGATCCCTATTGCACACCAAGATTCGTACTCAACCAGTCAGAGTTGCCAGCTGAGGTAGTGCTAACTGCTTGCCATCTATCTGATAAATAAGAATTGAACCACTTGAGAGCTGCCCTGCAAATCTCCATAGACTGCAATTTTTCAAGTAGTCGTGTCGGTAATATTGTATCAAAAGCCTTGCTAAAGTCGAATAGAAGAAGTAACGTCACCATTTTTTTGTCGATACCTAGTCTGATATCGTCAGTGAGTTTCAGTAGGGCTGTTTGTGTAGAATGAAATGGTCTGAAACCTGTCTGAAGAGGATCAAGAATGCAAGAAGTTGTCAGATTCCCCTGCAACTGTTCATATGCTAACTTCTCTAGAACCTTAGAAAGAAAGCACAAGATCGCAATCGGTCTAAAGTCCGATGCTGAAGAAGGGTATTTGCATTTTTTTAATGAAATAATTTGTGCTCTTTTCCAAGCCACCGGAAAAATACCTTTTGCAAAAGAGCAATTGAACAGCTGCACAAGGAATTTTCTTATTATTGGCAGAGATTTGATTATGACCGACTGTGGAATACCATCAGCTCCCCGAGGTCGCGATGATAAGTGAGAAATTGCGAGAATTACATTGTTCAGGTTAATTTGATTGAAGGCAAAGCCTTCTGTCGTTGCATTATTAATAATCCTCTTACGCATTGTCACATCATCCCCACACGGGGATGCTGATACACCCGCAAAGTGTTGGTTTAATTCGTCAGGTGTAATGCCATTCAAATCCACTTCATGTCCAGGTAAAAATCCAAGGCTACGTAATTTCTTCCGCGTATTATTGTTTGCGAGGGCATCAAACAGTCTGTTTTTGTAATAATTAGTTCTTGCATTTTCCGCCCGTTCGTCTGCTATTAGTCTTATTTTACAAAATTCATCAAATAGTGACTTATAGTTAGTTCTTCTAAATCGACGGTACAGAGCCTCTCGTTTTTCGTACAACTGAAACAGATCCGCATCAACCCAAGGAAGCTTACCTTTTTTAAGAGTAACAGTTTTAATGAGAGCTAGTACCTTAATTGCTGCCATTAAGTTGTTGCAGGTACTGTTCAGCGCAATGTCGATGTCAAAGTTTATGTCAGTAAAAGACGACCAATCACAGTAAGTTAAAAAAGAATTAAGGTCAGCCGAAGAAATATTTTTGAAATCACAGTACATAAAAGAATTTAAAGATTGAGTTTGTATATTGCAGTTTGTGGTAGCAGTAATAATATTGTGCTTACTGTGTAAGTTCGCTGGAATACTGGCAGCGTCCGTGACAGTATCGTTGTCGCCCACGAAAATCAAGTCAATCCAGGTAAGAGACGTGGAAGTGAAATGAGTAGGACCATGCTGAACCAGCTGTAGAGAGAGTTCCGCTGATAATTTGCGAGCAAATTTAGCATCATCACTCTCCCGGAGAAGATCGGCAATGAGGTCTCCCATAATGATTTTGTGACTGTAGTTAAAACAGAATGTGCAAAGATCATTAAAAAAATTTTAATTTTTTAGAAATGGTATTTCAGGTGGTCTGTAAATAACTCCTACTAATAAAGAAGAAAATTTAACTATTTGAATATTACAAAAAATAAATTCAGGAGTGCAAGGTTTGCCCTCTTGTTTGGTGTTTGACACAAAGAGAATCTTACACTTTAGGTGATTTTTAACATAGAGAGCAACACCTCCACCCCTGACATTTCTATCTTGTCTAAATAGATTGAAGCCACCAATTTGAATGACGTCGTCAGGTACAGCTGAATTCAGCCAGGTCTCAGCCACTCCAAAAAGGTTATAGGAGGGATCGTCCCGTAAAAATTGACGGGCAGTCTCAATGTCAGCTCGCAGGGAGTTCACATTAAAAAATCCCGCTCGTAACTCCCCTTTAACTCCCTTTATCTCTCCAGTTACGCCATTGTGCAATAGTCAATCTGCTCTGCTTGTTATATTTTCCTTTTTAAATGCTTTTGATTTAATTTCAGTTTTTTTTGTTATTTTTCTTACTTCTCTTTTTATTTTTATTGTTAATCGGGATAATTTCACTCGAAGCAGTACCTTCATTTTGTTTATTTTTGTTAATTACATTCTCTACAGCTTCTTCGCTAATCTCATCTTTGTTTTTAATTTTATTTTTATATTCGTTTTTATTATCATTGTTTATAGCATCTAAAGTTGAATGTAATGCTTGCAATTCATTAATAGGGGTGACAGAATGCACTCGGTCTCCCTCTCTTCTCCTGACAAGAAATCTGCCTTGACAATGCTAAATATACTTGGAACCAAGATTTTTGGCTAGAAATTTAATTTGTTTAAATTCGTTATATTGATTTTTATTCATATATTTATTGATAAAGATCTTGCAGTTCGCCAATGCAGGAAACCTATCAAGAAATGAGGGTTCTAGATCAGTTGTACTAAAAGTAGAGACTTTGTATTTTACCGCCATTATTTGTGTAACAAGGTCGCAACTGGAGAGTGTAACAAGCAAGGAAGAGACACTCCTCGGACCATCTCCGACCTTTCCCCGAAAAATTGCATTAGCTGATGAAAAATTCTCTGAGGTGATAGAGGGAAGTACCGTGCTAAGAACAGCCACCGCTTAGTCCATCGGATCAATGTTAGCTGTCGTACAGTCGATTGTGCTAGAGATCACGATGCAACTGGACCCAACACGACACTGGTCCCCATTTTGCAGAGAAAATCTACCACCATTTGCAATCTTCGGAGTTACAGCTGTTAATTCAGGGTTTGCTATACAGTCATCTGCTTTTGTACTTAATTCAGAGTCTAGGTCAACTTGTGTCAGATCGGAGACGGTCTGTACCACGGTCGCCACCCCAACAGTCAAATTATTAAAATTTTCTTGTATGTCGTAAAATTCAGTATTAATTTGTTGTAAAAGGTTATTGTGCTGTATTCTCATGACTTCAGCGACATTATTTTCGATTTGCAAGAATTTGATATTGAAATTAGTTACAAGACTATTTTCTAATTTTGTTATTCGCTCATCCAAAGAAGAGTTGAATTTAAGCAGCATTGACTGACTTTCTCGAAACTCATTTAGTATAACATTTTGATTTTTAACAGTATTTTCAATATTTTTGACTCCTAGTATTAATTGTTGCATTTGTATTTCCAGGTTAGCTAATTTAATTATTAGCTTAACTAAATTAAGTATTTTATTTAAAGTTGATTGTCCGGAGTCAGTCAAAGAAGTATTATTGCAAGGAAGATGGTTTTCATTTTTACCTGTTGGCGTGTCAAGCGTAGTGATACTCTTCTGTTTCGATAATACTGGAGTGGAATTAGATATAAGTACACTACCGTTTGCTGTCGTGTTAATATTAACATTTTTAACCGTAGAGTCTCCGTTCTTCCGATTTCCAATTGCATAACAAGTCTCGTACATATAAATAATAGTTGGTTTTTTGTTAATTAAAATACTACGTGATATTAATTTGTTGCAAATATCGTGATAATTTTTATTACATTTATAGCAGGTCTGAAGAATACCGACTTTTTGATTTATTTTCCTGCATTTAAGACAGGCTGACGGAGCCATAATGCAGAGACAGTGAAGAGTCAATATTTTGTCAGACAAGTCTACGTGTTGTCAGACAAGTAGAATGACTCAACAGCAGATAAGTAGTAAAACTAAATACTAGTTGGACAGAAATCAATTAAATAAAATACAATAAAAATTTTGAAAAATATATCTCAATTAATTAAATTAAAAATCAAAATAAATAACTGTGACTAGTATTCGACTAGAGAAAAAATAAAATACTTAATTAAACGCCAGTCTCTCTCTAGATGTTGTTTGAATAGCGCGCGCTTGGTTGCTCAGCTAGTGATTATTTGATTGTACTTAGTTCCTCAAACTTAAGGCAGATTTCCATGAAAATAATGACGGCGATAAAATAAATTTTCCAAATTTAGCGGAGAAACGCCGCGTAAAGGAGATAACCTCAAATTTTCAAGTTAGTTTTAAAATTTCTCACGGTACTTTCAAGGCAGTCAAATAAATTTAATGTATAAAATATATACATAAATTGATGCCCCGAAAAACACTTTTTTGCTGTAACATAAAACTCACAAAAAAAAACGTGAGTAATTATGTAAATTGATAAATATTAGAGGAGCGTAAAATAATAAACAATGCCAGTCACCAGAGAGAGAGCATCGAACCGCAAAACTTATTTAACAGCCTCGTAGTAGACTGCGACGAATAGTGGGGTGGGCGTTGGGCATGTTCGGTGATGTGGACGGAATAGTAGACTGCGGAGAATAGTCGGGTGTGCGCAGGGCATGTCGGGTATTGTGGGAGGAATGTCGCGGCAGGCGTAGGGCAAACGATTGTGTAAGTAGATTCTAATATCGAAACTAATAGACTTTGGCAAAATATACAAGATTTAAAACATCGTATTTTTCTCAGAAAATACTGAATCTTCAAGAAAAATGTATTGGATATGAAATGTCAATATTTTTATGGGCTACAACTTCTCTTTGGAACATTTTTATTCAAAATAAATATTTTTTTAAATATACGTGATAAACTTTCGGGAAATCGTGTTTTCTCAAGGTTTAACCTTAAAAATAAAATATGCGGCTATTTGGAAGTACACCCTTATTTTCTAATCAAAATTAGGTAGATAATAAAAAAATAATAATTTCTACCTTCATTAAATTTGTATGCAACACAAAAATATGCGTTAATTAACTCTTTATCTTGTTGCGGTAGAATACTTTCCTATGAACTCATACATTTCACTATAAAAATGTGATCCTTATATAGTATAAATATCTCATTGTTCTCACAATCAGTCTATGATATATAATCTGTGATATAAATCTATGATATATAATCTGTAATATTTGTTCACGTAGTGACATCAATATCATGAATTTTTATTTGGCGTTGGTGTCATATTGCAACTGATGTAGCTGTTTTTGATATGTTAAGAATATTTGCTATCACGGAAATCTCTCTCTTTCCCCTAAACTGAACTCACCAATTTTGATAATTTTTTAATATATTGCAATACATAAAATAATAAAAGACGCTCATTTCCCTATGATTCTAAACAAGAAAAAGATGACCTAGATCTAGATAAACTACTTTACCTACTATTTTCGAAGGTGCTGTTTTGAATGTCGCTGAGAAATTTACAAAAAAATCATTTTTTATCTCAATTGTTGCAATATAATATAAAAAATTGCTATTTTTATAGTTAAATTTTTTTTAAGCTGTTAACTTTAACATTAAAACGATTAAAGATGTCTTCGACAACTATGGCAAATAAATACTCGAGATCTATGTTGAAAATCTCAGTACTTGTAATAACCAAAGAAACTACGTAATGCCGAACAATCGTGACATTTTTCTGAGACGTTCATCCGTAGCATAGTACAACCAACCCACATATTCAATTCTTTTTTATTTAAATGAATGTTTTTGGGCTCGCTGATAAAGAATTTAGTATTAGATTAAAAAAATTCAAGATGGCGGATTCATTATGGTCGACCTGTAATTAGAAAAATCAAGTTTTATGCTCAAAACTGGAGTGATTGAGATTTTCGGGGTTACTGATGACGAGTCTGGAATCCGCTTATAAATTTAAGGTGGCAGAATCAATATGGCGTTTCTATTATTGTAGGCTCAAGGCAGTGATCCTTACATTTTAAAAATGTTACTTTGCGTTAAAAATGTATGTTATAATATTTTGTTGGTCGCTGATACAGAATATACAATGAATTTATAAATAATAAATAAGAGATCTAAACTGACAAAATTAAAATTAAAAAATTCTTATTTTAAGGCATTAGGCCACTTTAGGATTTTTAAAAAATCGTTTTTTTTTTTTTCTTTTTTGTTTTTTTGTTTTAGATGGTTCGTTAGAATCTCAAAAATGATATTGTATATCAAAAGATAATGACCGGAAAATGTTTCTAAGTACTTATTTTTCAAAGAATAGTGCAAGCTGGCAGGGAGGCAGGGAGCCTCTAATGACCGAAACGAATGGTGTTCATGGCAAAAGGCTAAAGCTACGAATAGTTTGACTGAGTATAAACATAAGCCAGCTCTTCCAATTAAAGTTCATAAAGCTATCAAGTCAATCTATGAATAATGGACCAAAGACAATCTTCTTACTTTAATGCATCGGCGGTTGGTACTCAAAACTGTAATGAAAGTTTTAATTCAACTGTGTGGGCATTGGTCCCAAAATCCATTTCTAGTGGTAAAGTTGTGTTCGATTTATGTGAATATTGCAGTTTGCGTGTAAAATGACGGTTTTGCTTTAATTTTGCACATAATGGAAGCGATCGATTTAGAAATTGGCCCAAACAGCTATGAAATGTGCTGAGAGATTGACAAACAGCGCATAAAGCTTGCAGAGATCGCTGTCTGAAGCTGTAAAAGAGTAAAGAATCGCTTTAAAATCCAATAAAAATAAAATAGAAGGGCAGCACACTAATCTAGAAGGCCAATTACATGGAGCTGGCATTGCGGATTAAAGATATTGCAAAATTTTTCATGACTTTCTATAACTTAAAACTTTAAACGTGTTTATCTCAAAACTACATATTTTAAGTTGACCGCGCCCGTAACTCAAACAATTTTTAATCAATTCACTTCAAATTTTAACAAGATCTTTAAAAATTTATTGTGTAAATATTTATGCGGCGTAGTTCGTTTGTGATTAACAATTTTCTGGCGACTTCTTCTGCGAATTTAGCAAGTGTAACGTCGGTAGCGCTACTTTTTGACTGATTTAAGTCAATACTGCAATTTTTGCCGTTTTTGAGCTTAAGCAGTGAAGCTTATGGGCTCGGGTTGGCATAGGATAATCGTGAGAGTTCTTAGGAGAGGTGTGTAGTGCGGGATTGAGCAGTTGCAAGAGCCTCTATTCCTAAATCGGAAGCAGGCTCGAGCCCTACTCTGAATGAGGTCCTACCAAAGTGACTTAGGTTCAGAATAATCAGCCGCTTTTCGGCCAAAAACTCTGTTGGAAGATTGAGATAGATGTGAAGAAAAAAATATGTAAAGCAATTTTAAAATTGAAACTCACTCTCTTTATTGAAGGTATAAGGCAGTGGTGTCCAGTCCTCTCTCTCTTTCTCTCTCTCTCTCTCTCTCTCTCTCTCTCTCTTGCTGTGGTTGACTTCTCGTCGTCTTCTTCTTCTTATTTATAAAATTGAATAGTCTGTTTGGCGTAGCTGGCTCGTAGTGATAATACCTTGCTTGCTTGTAGTAGTATTACTTGTTCCTTAGTAATGTTCCTCGTAGTAATATTTCCGAAGTAATGTTTCCGTAGTAATATTTCCGTAATAATGTTTTGCGTAGTACGTGGTCCGTAGTAATGCTTCCCCCGTAGTACTTTGCGTAGTACGTGGGTCCGTAGTAATGCTTGAGGTCTGCTAACTGGTGATCATTTGGTGCCGTATTTAACTGCGTTGGAGAAGCTACTCAGCAAATTCCTTCTTTGACCGGGAAATTCGGGGAGAGGCCGAGTTTTTCAGGCCCCCCTCTTCCGGGCGGCTTCTCGGTTAGAGAGAGAGAGAGAGAGAGAGAGAGAGAGAGAGAGAGAGAGAGAGAGAGAGAGAGAGAGAGAGAGAGAGAGAGAGAGAGAGAGAGAGAGAGAGAGAGAGAGAGAGAGAGAGAGAGAGAGAGAGAGAGAGAGAGAGAGAGAGAGAGAGAGAGAGTTAGAGAGAGAGATGAACAATTCTTACAGAGTTTTTACAATAAAATTATGTTAATGTAAATTGTATTTAAGGTTTAACGCGTATTACAACAGAACGAAGTTTTTCGTCGTATTTTACATAATTAGGTAACAAATGAGTATTTAAATAATAGAGAAAAGATTTCTATGAGTGTTTTATTATTACAAAGGAGAAAATAATGATATTTTTAAATAGTCATTCTTTAAAAGTTATAATTTTTAATTAATGGACTGTTGTGGAGGAGTACTTGTTTTGAAAAATTATTAAATAAATAATTGTAAATTTATATTGAAATTTCTATTATTAATAATAATTTTGATTACAAAATGTAATTATTAATACAATTTCTTTCTGTACAATTTAATTTATAAAATAAAATTTCTGGTCGCGGACTATCATCTTATTCTAGTGAAATAGTAATAATTAGGATCGTTGAATGGTTAATTCAAATTAATTATTTCTTTTAATTCATTTAATTTATTACTTATTTCTATCTTATTAATTATAAAAAAATAATTATTTTGAGTGTATTACAAGAATTTATGACATTCCAGATGATTGCGCGATGTTCTAAATTACGCTATAAGAAAGACTACCTTGCGTGAATTTGTGTGTCAAATGTCAATGAAATTGGTATTGACTGATTTAGCGATTTAATTTTATTATGATTATGATATTTTATTATGATATGTGTGCAACTGAGTTCAATGAGAGCGGCTATTCAACTCTCGGTTTTAGCTTAGGTTGAGTTTCTCAATGGTCTACGTCAGTGGAAAGTGCGTCGAGTAGGTTGTGGAGGGGATTGTTGTGTTAGTAGAGAACTTTTCGGCTGACAAAACACAAAAAAAACGGAGGTCATGCACCGACGTTACACCCCCATGCTAAAACGGTTGCTAGGTGATCGTAGTACCACTTAGCAATCGTACTGACGTAGTCGGAATGAAAACGATGAAAACTTGTACAGTAAGGCGTGGTTTTTAATGGCTGTAGTTGAAGAAACTTCTTGATGACAGAACTTGTAGTGATGCTGCTGGTATCGAGTCGGCTAAGATTGGTTCCTTGGTGATGGTTGGCGTAGGAGGTATTGGACCTCCTGCAGGATGCTTGGTTACGGTGTCTGGGTTCATAAACCCCATCTCTATAGTATGTTGTTGTTCAGTCTGTTTTGTTATCTGAGTTGTAAATAGACGAGTTATAGAGCCACAGAGTGCGGCTAGGAGGTGCATTGAGCATCCGTTCATGCGGTGGAGGAGGAAGCCGTCGATTATGGCTCCTGCTATAGTTTTTATTATTTGTATTATCAGGAGAATGGCTATTACAGCTGAGCTGACGGTTCCGAATGTGGTCAACCTATTCCAGGCTGTAGTCCAGACTGAGTCTAGTATTTTTCCTACTGTGTTTTCGTTTAGAAGTCTAGAGATGATGCCTTCGTTGTTCATCATAGGTTGGCCATGTATTTCTTTGGCAAATTCGTTAAGTAATGATGGTCTCTCGATTAGAAATATAATTCGTTCTTGTAATTGTTCTAGATCTTTTTGCGCGCTATACGATCCAGGAGCATCGAACATGGTCATGGATCCCATTGGCTTGCAAATCGCCAATGCCCTTAACCGTGAGCTCATCCCAGCCGAATCAGGGGGCGTGAAAGTCGCTGATGGTAGGCACCTCCTGCTTTTGGGACATGTCAAGTTGCCCTTTGATGTCGCAGGGTTAACTCACAACATAAGGGTGGCCATAATGCCGCAGCTTGACGAAGGATGCTATGTCAGAGTCAATTTTATTCGAGCAGTCTGCGTGGTTTTGGACCCCGACACCGATCGTCTACACTTTAAAGAAGCCAACGTAAGTGTCAGCCTCGAAGTCTCCAGCATCGTTGCTGGCGTTAGTGAGCTAGCGTCCGCCGGCGTAGCCGACATAACAGACTCTCTCGCCGAGCGAAGGGTTTACTTTGGGATGCATACACGGGGTAGAACATACGATTGATGTAGGCAACGTCCCGCCCATCAAGCAACGCTACTACCCCGTCTCGGACAAGATACAAGAAGAAATGCATCGTCAAGTCCGAGAGATGCTTCAACAGGTTATCATGGAACCGTCAACCAGTGGCTGGTCTAGCTTAGTGGTGATAGTACGTAAGAAGAACGGCTCGTACCGCTTTTGCATTGATTTTTGCAAAGTCAACGCGGTTACGAAGCCGGACGCATATCCCTTGCCATATATGCAGGAAATCTTACGTAAACTGCGGAAAGCGAGGTACATATCTACCCTCAACCTGAGTAGCGCGTACCATCAGATACCACTGAAGGTTGAATCGCGACCTGTCACGGCGTTTACCGTACCAGGCATGGGCCTATTTCAATTCAAGCGGATGCCATACGGCCTTTCGTATGCTGGCGCTACCTTTTAGCGCGTAATAGACTGCGTCATCGACCCAGATTTAGAACCGTACGCCTTCTCCTACCTGGACGACATCATCATTGTAGGAAAGACATTTGAGGAGCACGAGAAACATCTTGCGCTCGTACTCAAACGTCTAGCGGAGTCAGTATTAACGGCGAACTGTAAAAAATGCGACCTCTGTAAAACAGAGGTGAGGTATCTTGGCGTGCTGGTCAATCGGGACGGTATTAAGCCCGATCCAGCCAAGACCAAGCCGGTCAGGGACTATTCCCCGCCCAAGAACCTCAAGCAGTTACGGCGTTTCCTCAGAATGGCATCGTGGTATATAAAGTTTATGAAGGACTATACCACGATCGCCGAATCATTAACTCGCCTCACGAAGACGAGCCATAAGTTTGAATGGCTCGAAGAGCAGCAGCGCGCCTTCAAAGTGCTAAAGGCAATGATCATCTCCGCCCCTGTTTTACAGTTTTCCCGGCCAGGTAGCGGATACGTTATCCACACTGACATACGTTACCCCACCACCAGACTAGCGAGATGAGCTCCAAGCCGACTGTTTTTAAGTGTAGCATCAAAAAGGAGTGCTTCACCACTTGCCAGACGCGTTGTCTCGCATGTACGAAGAAGATAAATCCGCTCTTACCTCTCTTGCCTAGTCAGGAAACGCCGCCGACGAGTGGTATCTCACTTGGATCCGCAATGTGTCTGAGGAACCTAACGAGCACCCTAAGTGAAAGCTCGTTGGGGGAAACCTGTACACACATTGCCCCGCTGACGAAATTTATGGAGTCATCGGCGATGATGAAGAGTGGAAGCTGGTTGTGCCGAAAGAATAACGGCAAGCTGTGTTACGCGAGTGTTATGATGATCCAACGGCAGGGCATCTAGGCCGCGAAAAGACTTCAGTGTGGGTGGGTAGATCGTGTTACTGGCCACAGTTCTACGACGACGTTCGGGAACATGTCCGCAGATGCCTAGTGGTCCAACGTGGTAAGGTAGAGCAACAAGCTCCCTTCGGATTCATGGGCTGCAGGATAATCGACTGGCCATGGCAGGTCGTAGCAGCCGATATAACCGGCCCACTTCCTTGTTCCGCTAGAGGGTTCGAATTTATCCTTGTCTTTTAGGACTTGTTCACGCGCTGGGTTGAAGCCGTGCTGATCCGAGAAGCGAATGCGAAAACGATTATCCGCGAATTAAATGAGCAAGTCGTTTTACGCTTTGGCGCTCCAGAGGTCTTCTTCTCAGATAACGGCACAAAGTTGAAAAACCAAGCGGTTGACGAATCTTTAGAGGCGGCGGGAATACACCACACAAATTCTCCGCCTTACCATCGGCAAGCCAACCCAGTAGAACGAGTGAACAGGACTCTCAAGATGATAATTGCCTCTTTTATCGCAGACAATCATAACTCATGGGATGAGCATCTCCCTGAGTACGTCTTCGCCTTGAAGTCCCTGGGACTTCTAGGCGCATACAGAAGCTCGAGGCGACCAATAAAGTTGCCGATGAAAGCAGAGAAGCATGGAGCGCGAGGATGTGAAACCTCCCGCTGCTTCTAGCTCGCGCCGCGGGAAGCTTCCGCCAAGCGCAGTCCAGGCAGACTAACCTCTATAATGACAAAAGACGAAAGGTACTATTCAAGGTCGGAGATCGCATCTGGAAGCGGAATCGAGTACTTTTCTAAGCCGCTCGAGGTATAACGGCCAAATTAGCGCTAAAATTTATCGGCCCTTACTGGGTAGTGGAGGCTCAAGGCTTCCATTTCTTCAAGCTCGTAAGCTTAAAGATCTAGTCCATGCAGAGCACCTCAAGGCGTACTACGGCAGGCGTGCGCCCGAAGAAGATGACGACGACCCCGACAATATACGCCGGGAGCCCCAACCACCAAGGGAGGATCAGGCGACAAACGACCCGCCTTTAGCGAGCGCCCTGGCTCCGGCGTTAGAGCATCAGCCGACGAGCAAAGGCTCAGCAGAGCCCGTCGAACGCGTAGTTAACTTTTTTTTTTTTTTTTTTATTTCTTAGGCCTTTCTTTATTTCGCCGATTTCGGCAAGCCTGAGTTTTATCTGTTGCAGGAGTGACAACAAAAGATCCTAGAGATGAATACCACCATGATTGTGAGACTGGATTGATTTTGGATTTTATCATTTATACAGGTACGAGTATTGAATGCAAGAGTTTTGATTTAGGGGTTTCAGGAGATGTTATTGCTTGTGCGATGGAACCCTATTTTGGAAAAGGTCACATAATATACGTTGACCATGGGTATTCCTCTCTTTTATTGACAAAATCCTTACACGAAAAATATACAGGGTTATGTGGTACTATCCGAAAAAATAGAAAAGGATGACCTTCTTAAGATATGAAGCTCAAGAAAAGAGAAGTACAAATTGCTCATAATATGATTTGCATGGCTCTAAAGTGGCAAGAGAAAAAAAAAGTATGGATGATTACATCGGTACACGAGGTTGATTTAGTGAAAACAGGAAAAAAAGATTACAAAACGGGAGAAAAAAAATAAAGCCATCATGTATACTCGATTACAATAATAATATGGGAGAAATAGATCTAATTGACAAACAATTATCCTTGACTGAGACGATCAGAAAGTCAATGAAGTGGTATAGAAAATTATTTTTTCACTTACTTGATATGGCTCTTGTGAATGCGCAAGTATTGTACAACATGAAAAATGTCCGATTGTCATTTCCAGAATTTAGGTTACAGCTAGTTTTAGAAATTCTCAATTCGAAAAATAAACCTAATATAAAAAATAATCTGAAACCTAGACGTCTTATAGAAACATATTTACATGTTGTGACAGGTGGCTTATAGAGGCTAAGCCACCTGCTATAGGCGATAGAAAGAGAGTTCGCGGCGCGACGATACGCGGCGCCATCGATCAAGCGATCGATGGCTTGACGCGGGAAAAGCCGCGGCGTACCGAAACGCGGCGCTAT
Organism: Chalcis sispes; assembly: GCA_949987625.1. Taxonomy (NCBI): domain Eukaryota; kingdom Metazoa; phylum Arthropoda; class Insecta; order Hymenoptera; family Chalcididae; genus Chalcis; species Chalcis sispes. Next base: position 32,096,088 of record OX465098.1, on the reverse strand, counting down.
CGATCAAGAATCGATAGCGCTACGCGGGAAAACTGATAAGCGAGAGGGAAAAGAGGAGCTCTCCCCTCAAGCCTTCTTCTCGTCCGAGCCATTGTACCAGCCGCACGTATCAATATCGAAGACAAGAATTAGAATATTTTTCCGAAGATTTTCCGACGAGTCTACGCAGCAGTAATTGAGTAATTCCGCGATCAAAGATAGTAAAAGTAAGTGGCCACTTAATCGTATTAGCTAGTCCGCGAATATATTATATTTAGTTTTCCTGACGCGTGTGCGATCGCGTCAGGCATATATAGACATAACAGAGATTCGATTAGGCCGCGCGAGTGCGAGTGAGAGGATCGATCTCTCTCTCGCACTATCATAGAATAGGCGTACGAGTAAGAGAAAGCCACTCTTACTCGTACAACCTGCGAGCACGCAGTTGAGCGAGAGTAACGAGCTCTCTCGCTCAACTATAGACTGCAGCGTCGAGTGAGAGTACGAGACGCCCTCACTCGAGCAGTCACGGACTACGGCAGTATAGAGAAGGAACTGCTCTCTCTATATTTGCCGTCCATAGACTACACGGGTGTGTGTAGCCGCGCGAAGCGAAGAGGGTGTGCATGCGCAGTGCGCACCTTGAGAATTAGTATTGCGCGTGAGGCAATACTAATTGCTCTTCGCATCAACGGACCTCTCCGCAATAACTGATTACATTTGGTATTGTTTTTATTTATTAAAGCAGCATTTTAGCACAGAGCTGGTGCGTTCTTATTTTTTCTTCCCTACAGCGTCCCTATCCCGAATACCGCCGCCTCCGCAGGTGTGCCAACCGATCGTTGGCACACATACTGAGCAGCCGAGCCCGGTGGGAGCAACACCGGTCGCGGGGCCTTAGGCAAGGCCCCTCACGCACACATAGAGTTAAAGCAGGACCAGAGGAAGGTCCTGCGTTGCTAACGGGTGTAGATAAATTTACCCCGTTACAATGTTCACAAGAAGAAAAAGAAAAGATTCACCTTATGTTACATGCAAAAAAAGAGATCAGAATCTAGATTCAAATACAGTGAATGTTCTGTTTCACTACGTATTACTCCATGTTTTTATATGTACCATACCGAAAGTAATCTACCGTAATAAAGTATAAGTCATCTTCTGGAAAATATTTTTATCGAAAAATAGAAAAAATTCATAGTAAAAGGATCTGAATTTACGTAACATACATACTTACATACATGTACACATACATACATAAATACATACATACATACTCACATACATAAAAATACACCTACAGATACACTAAAACACAGGGAATCAGAAGTTCGCCACATCCACGTCGTTGATTCTGGGTAATGCCGAGAGCAAGCATTACTCAAAAAAGTCAGAATTTTTTTGATCGATTTTCAAAAATCTTTAAGGTTTGCTATATTGGATATATGAACACAACTTTAATATTTTATTACAATGTGACCTCAAAGTCGTGATCAGTGACTCCTAAAACCCCCATATACAAAGATTTAGATGCAACAATCAATTTTCGACAATACCTCGCCCGCCATCTTGGATCAGCCATTTTGAATTTTTGGAACACAACCTCGGCTTGGTAATCAGCAACTTGAAAAACCCCATGGTAATATATTAAAGATAAAAAATATTATAATAACACTTTTTTACTGAAAATACTTGAATTTAACGTATGCATTACCGTGTCGGACTGGCATGACGCCATATGGCGTCATAGGGTGACTTGCCAACGTTTGACCTTGGTTTGGTTCCAACTTCAGGAACTTAAAACACTTCTCTATGAAGATAATAAACTTTCGAATTTTTCGAAATCCTGGCCCTCTAAGGATTAATAACTAATTTATTTTTTATAGAAATTATTTCTACTTTTACTTCTTATTGTGTTTTTTTAATTATAATAAATGAACACTTATTTTACGTTGTTACTTAATTGAAAATGAATAACTCATTAACAAATAATCATAAAAGAAAATTAAATGTTACTAAATAACTGTTTTATAATCAAAGAGTTTAAAAATATAATCCTAGATTTTATTACACTACCATGTATCAAAATTGTAGTCAAAATTATCTGTTAAGAAAGTGTAGATCTATGCGTCTTGGACAGTAAAAATTGACGACCACTTGATTGGCCAGATGAAATATAAAAAGTGATTCATTATAAGGTTTGATTTTCAATAGGCTTTTTTTTACAGATCACGTGTGACTCCTGCCAAAATGTAATATAAATTTTATTCAGTATTGTTTGACAAATCATCATGAAAAAACTTACACCGCAACAACGTATCAAAATTGTTCAGCTGTATTACGAAAATCAGCGTTCTGTGAGAAATGTTAATCGCGCTCTTAGAGCAACTTATGGTGTGCATCGTCGACCTACCCAAACCACTATAGCCAATACCATCCGCAAATTTGAAACCCAACATACATTATTGGATGATACTCGACCGATTAGACCACATCCAGTCCGTAGTAACGAGAATATAGCGGCTGTAGCTAAGAGTGTGGATGAAGATCGTGACGAGTCGATTCGGCGTCATTCTCAACAGCTTGGTTTGTCGTACGCAACAACTTGGCGTATTTTACGTAAAGATCTTGGTATTAAGGCATACAAACTTCAACTCGTGCAAGAATTGAAGCCGGGCGACTTAGGTTTGCGTCGTGTTTTTGGTGAATGGACTCCAAATCAGCTCAATGAAAATCCGCTGTTTTATCGCGAAATTTTGTTCAGTGATGAGGCGCATTTTTGGCTCAATGGATACGTCAATAAGCAGAATTGCCGTATTTGGGCTGATGAACAACCTGAAGAACTTCAACAGCTACCACTAAAGCCACAGAAATGCACAGTTTGGTGTGGTTTATGGGCCGGTGGAATCATCGGTCGATATTTCTTTTAAAATAAGTCCGGTCAGAACGTAACCGTCAATGGCGACCGTTATCGCACCATGATAACAGTTTTTTTGCTACCTGAAATTGAAGCCCGTGGTATCGGTGAATTTTGGTTTCAACATGACGGCGCTACTTCGCATACAGCGAGAGAAACAATAGATTTATTGAGAAATCATTTTGGTGAGAACCTGGTTTCACGTTTTGGATCAGTAAATTGGCCGCCTAGATCGTGTGATATCACACCTTTAGATTATTTTCTTTAGGGTTACACGAAGTCTCTGGTCTTCAGGGTGTGACAAGTTGTTTTGCACCAGTCACATGAGGAGGCTAAAACACAGCTTGTACGCCTCCTCGTAGCCCATAATACCCTTTACAATCTTGGCAGTCTCGCAGGACTGCCACGCTTGGCCCTAACTAACAGCCACGCAGGGCTGTGAATACTATACCTTCCCCAGTTACATGGGCTTAGAGCTCAAGTAAGGCTCTAGCGAGGAGTCAGTCTGAAGAGCCTATGGCTAATCGATGGCAGTGCTCGCACACACTGCAGCAGGGATTCCTTTCCAAGCTCTTTCCTGTCCTTGTCGTGGTTCCCGTACCTGCAACCTCCCAGACAAAAGGTAAAAAAAGGAGAAAGCAATAGTAGTAGCTGCACCTTGGAAGGAAAGTACAAGCTGCCACTCAACATCATAGGAAAGTGGAAGAGGAGGTTAGGAGTCAAGCAATGACACATAAGCACCGCATTTACGTGCAATTAATTACGTACCTGGAATTGTCTAAGAGCGTTGCCTCGCTGCCGCTGCTAGCAGGCTATCACTGTCTTCGACACCGCCGCTTCGCTTTCTCCACCGCTCATCGTTCAATTCGCCAGCTGTTGATCCGCCGTACTGCCGCACCCGGAAAAGAAAGAGAAGAGATAAATGAGTCGATGCCTACCAGCCATGGAACGCGTCGACTTACCTGGACTCTCTGGACATCGGAGGTAGATTCTCGCCGCTCCAGAGAAAATATAACAACACTGGCACTCGCGAGCGGATAACCTAAACGCGCGCTGCTGGCGAGCGGTAATGTCAACTGCCGATAGCGCTGAGCGCATGCGGCGGCTGCGTCGCGTAACGTATTTTACACGTACGTTGCGCCGGCGCAAAATGATTATCTAAAATTGGCGCTCGCGAAAGTGCTACGCAGGAGCTTCTCGTTCACTCCGTTCGGGTCCGTTTTAGCTAGAAGTCACGATATTAGCAAGCAGTCGACACTCTGTCCGGTGCCATAGTCACGATCGTTGGTATTCGTATTCCGACCCCGCATCCGTAATTCTTTTTATTGAAAACGAAACAAGTGTGTAAGAGCAGGAAAACCGGTAAATATGCTATTATATAATTTTTATTATAGAATTCAACTTTATGCCTTTTATTTGAGATCAAAAACCAAACCTCATAATGAATCACCCTATATTTGTATATATTATGACATAATCTTTTGCTTAACTTACCGCAAGCCGTTACAAAATAAGCCCTACCTATTAACTTAATGGTGTTTTTGAAGTTGGCACGGACTTGTCTAAATAAAATTTCACCTATACCAATCGTTTGCGGTTAAAAAGTTATGGACTTATGCTAATTAAATTTCCACGCGAACGAAAAATTAGGAAATATAAAGGAAAATTACTTCCAGGCTGGGAGCGTAATGGAAGTAGATTCTATTGGTATAATATAAATGATTGCAATTAGATATATAGATATATATTGGGTGCACAACTTTGCTTCCACCGTTTTGCAATAGATGGCTGTAGCGGTAAGTGGTAGTTGAAATAAATAGATCATAGATGTCATACAATAAGCTTAGGTATTTGTAAACATAACGCTATCGAAATATTAGTCGATTTGTGTCTGCATCATAAAGTTATTCTCGATGAAACATGTCAGCTTACGAGCCAAATTCTCGTCATTTGCGGGAGGTTTTAATTTTTTGCTTTAATATGGAGAAATCTGCGACTGAGGCTTATTGAATTCTCCCAAATACCTATGGTGAAGCCGCTATTAGTGAAAGAACGTGCCAAGAGTGGTTTCAACGCTTCAAGAACGGCGATTTTAACGTCGAAGACCAGCATGGCGGTGGAAGAAAGAAGGTTTTCGAAGATGCAGAATTGGAGGCATTACTTGATTAAAACTCGTGTCAAACGTAACAAGAATTTGCAGGAATATTGAGAGTGACGCAACAAGCCATTTCAAAACGCCTGAGAGTCATGGGAATTAATCAGAAACAAGGAAATTGAGTGCCGTACGAGTTGAAGCCGAGAGAGGTTGAACGGCGTTTGTGTGTTTGTAAACAGCTGCTTGCAAGGCAAAGACGGAAGAGATTTCTGCGTCGCATTGCGACTGGGGACGAAAAATGGGTTCACAACGATAACTTCAAGCGCAGAAAATCATGGGGATATCCCGGCCATGCTTCCACGTCGACGGCCAAACCGAATATTCACGGTTCCAAAGTCATGCTCAGTATTTGGTGGGACCAGCTCGGCGTAGTGTAATATGAGTTGTTAAAACCGACTGAAACAATCACAGGCGATCGTTATCGAACGCAATGAATGCGTTTGAGCCGAGCATTGAAAGACAAACAGCCGCAATACAACGAGAGACATGATAAAGTGATTTTACAGCATGACAATGCTCGACCCCATGTTGCGAAAGTGGTCAAGACATACTTAGAAACTTTGAAATGAGAAGTCCAACCCCACCCGCCGTATTCTCCAGACGTTACTGTCTCGGACTATCACTTGTTTTGATCAATGGCACACGGCCTGGCTGACCAGCACTTCTGGTCTTATGAAGAAGTGAAAAATTGGATCGATTCGTGGATCGATTCAAAAGATGACCAGTTTTTCCAACGCGGGATTCGTATGCTGCCCGAAAGATGGGAGAAAGTAGTGGCCAGCGATGGACAATACTTTGAATCATAAATGTATAACCAGTTTTGTACAATAAAGCCTCGAATTTCGGAAAAAAAGCGGCGGAAGCAAAGTTGTACACCCAATATATTTTTTTTTTTTTTTTTTTTATAAAATTGTAGATTTTCTTATGCACGAACAGTACTAACTAAAATATTTGCAATTCTTTAATTATTTAAATCTAATTAGCTCGTGTAAAATATAAGTTTACTTGTTGTGCAATATATAAGTCACAAACCTATCATTATTCTTCCTAATAGTATGATTTTTTTTTATTTAATATGTTCTATCTTGTTATATTTAAAATCTTATAAAAATTTTGAAATATATTGGGTTGTTCGATAATTAATGTCGCTTTTTTCTTATAAATGGCGTGAACTGCATATTTCATGTAGTAGCGATTGCGTGGCGTATATATAAAGGTTATACTGCTTATTATAAAGCTTATACTATTATAAAGGTTAAACTGTACACTATCTTCTTTTAAAAACTAAGCGTCATTATTAAATAACAAGTTGGTTAACAATTAAGTTGGAAATGGACAATCAAAGTGAGCATTATCGGCATTTTTTATTGTTTTACTTCCGAAAGACCAATAATGCGGTTTAAGCTCGGAAGAAATTGTGTGAAGTTTATGGTGAGGGCTGCCTCACTAAACGCTAGTGTCAGCGTTTGTTTGCCCGCTTTCGTTCTGGAAATTTTAATGTGTAAGATGCATAACCTACTGATGACGACAAAATAAAGACGTTAATCGAAACTAACTGGTATATGACAACTCGAGAAACAGCAGAGAAGCTCGGCATATCAAATTAAACCGTTTACTTGCACTTACAACAGCTTGATTACGTAAACAAACTGGATGTTTGGGTTCCTCACGAATTAAAGGAAATCCACCTCACTAAACGCATTAACATATGCGATTTTTTGCTGAATCGTAACGAAAACGAGCCATTTCTAAAAAGAATTATAACGGGTGATAAAGCATGGATTGTGTACGTTAATGTAGTCTGAAAACGATCATAGATCAAGCAAGATAAGCCCCCACGATCGACATCCAAAGCCAATATTTACCAAAAGAAGATTATGCTTTCCGCGTGGTGGGATTATAAGGGTATAGTCTACTTTGAGCTGCTTCCAAGAAACCAAACCATTTATTCGAATGTCTGCTGTCGTCAACTATCGAAATTGAATGAAGCAATCAAGAGAAAACGCCCTGAACTGGCCAATTGCAAAGGTGTGATGTTCCATCATGATAACGCTAGACCTCACACCTCTGTAATAACCCGTTAAAAATTAATGGAGCTCAATTGGGAACTGATGCCACATTCACCCTATAGCCCTGACTTAGTACTATCAGACTATCATTTGTTTCGATCCCTTAAAAACCATTAGAATGGTAAAACTTTCGATTCCGATCAGGCTGTTAAATTGAGTTAGACCAGTTCTTCGCTTCTAAAAACCAAGGCTTCTTTGAACATGGAATTTTTCAACTTACCGCAAGATGGCAAAAGATCATCTAACAAAACGGTCAATATATCATTGAATAATATTTATTGTTAATATAAATAAATTCACTTAGAAAAACATGAAAAAAACGACATTAATTATCGAACAACCCAATAATTGTAGAGTAATAAACAATTCGAGAAGTATTAAATAACTGCGCGTGTAGTGCATTCGAATATGCTTTTTCAATTAATTAAATTATTTAAAACTAAAACATTTTTTTAAATTAAAAAGAAAATCATCTAAAAAATGAATTTTTAACCTAGTAAGGCCCAAACAGACGATTCTTTTATGCCTATTTCAATCGCAATTTCAAACATGAATCCGACGACATTAAAAATTGAGATGTCATATACGATGTAGAATTATCTGAACATACGATTGGTGTTGTCAGTATTTTGAAAAAATGCATACTAACAAAATTATATTTGTTTATTTAACAAAAAACACAAAATTTTGAATAACAAAAATTTTTTATTTTAAATTTTCACCTGGAAACCGTCGTTAGATTTTTATAATTTGTACATTTTTTGTGTCCACGGAACCTAACCTTGAAAATCCATTGATACTTTTTTTTTTCAATTTAAGATGTAGCATCCAATGTGGCGGCTAGAAGCCGAAAATTTTTTTATTATTTCGATATTTTCAATAAAACAATTTTTTGATGATGAATGTTTTTCAAAAGGGGTATAAAAGAGGTTTTTAGGTCACTGATTACAATCGCGTTATCAGATTTTACAAATTGAAGATGACGAATCGAATATGGTGGCCGAAAATTTCGAAAATGGTTCAATTTCTATGAAATTTGGTTTACAGAGGTTTTTTGGATCGCCGATTACGAATCCATTATTAGTTCTTACAAATTTAATATAGCGCATTCAATATGGCGTCAAAAATTGTCGAAAATAGTTCAATGTTCATGAGATCTGATACATAGTTATTTTCGGATTGCTGATTACTAAATTCACTACTGTATGTTGTACCATACTGAATGTATCATTGTACAAAACATATAATTTTTGTGAAACCAAATTTATAGGGAGAATTATGAGCCTATCCACGTACTTATCCTAAGTAATTTTTCTTATGGAAATCATATAGGTGATATGTAAATTTCTATTTTTTACATTATATTTATAATATTTATAATTCAAAATTTATCTTTATCTGTATGTAGATTATAATATAGTCACGTCGAGAAAAATAAAATAAAAAGGTTTATTCGTTTAGTTACAATTTTGTTTTTAAAAAACTGATTATATGAAACTTTTATTTAAGTAGTACACAAAAGTTTGTCTCATCAAAAAGAAATGTCTCATCATTCGAAGCGTCAAAAACGAGTTCGCAGTGATGATATTAAGTTTGAAGAGTGAATTCTGGATCTGATTCTGAGTCTGAGGCTAAGTTAGATGTTGAATTAAAATCTCTTTATTCATACTACATTGATAATATACCTACAGTCTCATATTGTCAATTGTTAGATAATAACACAAAGAATCAAGCTAAGTTAAAACCAGACCACGAATATAAGTGGTTAAATAGGAAACTAAAGAGTAACCAATGCCTTGGAAATGAGATTTTACTTTCGAATAATGTAAAAAAAATGATACGTAACTATTTTTGTGTACAATTATTTGAGTAATTTTTTTCTAAAAAGATGAAAAGCTACATCATTAAAAACACGGTCATAAACGGATATCCTCTTATACAAAATTATTTTGATGCTTTTATAGGGATACTGATAATATCATCTTCTAACAAAAGAAAATAGCATAGGGACTATTGGTCTACGGATCCCTTCTTGCATGTGAATCCATTGTGGCAGCAATAAGTCAGAATAAATTTATGAAAATAAAATCAAAAATAAAGCTTAGTAAACCTGAAGATACAAATAATAATGACAAAGCATAGAGAATTCAAAAATTATTAGGTGTACAACTTTGCTTCCGCCGTTTTTTTTCGATATTCGAGGCTTTATTGTAAAAAACTGGTTATACATTTATGATACAAAGTATTGTCCATCGCTGGCCACTACTTTCTTCCATCTTTTGGGTAGCATACGAATCCCGCGTTGGAAAAACTGGTTATCTTTTGAATCGATCCACGAATCGATCCAATTTTTCACTTCTTGATAAGACCGGAAGTGCTGGTCAGCCAGGCCGTGTGCCATTGATCGAAACAAGTGATAGTCCGAGAGAGCAACGTCTAGAGAATACGGCGGGTGGGGTAGGACTTCCCATTTTAAAGTTTCCAAGTATGTCTTGACCACTTTCGCAATATGGGGTCGAGCATTGTCATGCTGTAAAATCACTTTATCATGTCTCTCGTTGTATTGCGGCCGTTTGTCTTTCAATGCTCGGCTCAAACGCATTCATTGCGTTCGATAACGATCGCCTGTGATTGTTTCAGTCGGTTTTAACAACTCATAATACACTACGCCGAGCTGGTCCCACCAAATACTGAGCATGACCTTGGAACCGTGAATATTTGGTTTGGCCGTCGACGTGGAAGCATGGTCAAGATATCCCTATGATTTTCTGCGCTTGGGATTATCATAGTGAACCCATTTTTTGTCCCCAGTCACAATGCGATGCAGAAATCCCTTCCGTCTTTGCCTTGCAAGCAGCTGTTCACAAACACACAAATGCCGTTCAGCATTTCTTGACTTCAACTCGTACGGCACCCAATTTCCTTGTTTCTGAATCATTCCCATGACTCTTAGGCGTTTTGAAATGGCTTGTTGCGTCACTCCCAATGATCCTGCCAATTCTTGTTGCGTTTGACACGAGTCTTGATCAAGTAATGCCTCCAATTCTGCATCTTCGAAAACCTTCTTTCTTCCACCGCCATGCTGGTCTTCGACGTTAAAATCGCCGTTCTTCAAGCGTTGAAACCACTCTGGGCACGTTCTTTCACTAATAGCGGTCTCACCATAGGTATTTGAGAGCATTCGATGAGCCTCAGTCGCAGATTTCTTCATATTAAAGCAGAAAATTAAAACCTACCGCAAATGACGAAAATTTGGCTCGTAAGCTGACATGTTTAATCGAGAATAACTTTATGATGCCGACACACACCGACTAGTATTTCGATGGCGTCATGTTTACAAATACCTAAGCTTATTGTATGACATGTATGATCTATTTATTTCAACTACCACTTACCGCTACAGCCATCTATTGCAAAACGGCGGAAGTAAAGTTGTACACCCAATACTTGAAATGTTCAGGAAAAATTTAAAGCAGTTTAGTTTTTTTCCATAGCTTTATCTATTGACGAAAGAATAGTCAAATTTCGTGGAAGAACAGGTTTATTGCAATTCATGCCAAACAAACTTGAACGTTAGGGGTGTAAAATGTGGGGCATGGCTAGTCCTAAAGAATATTTGTTCGACTGCAATATTTACTGTGGAAAAGGCTTAAACATCTATTATTCTGATAAAAAAGCTTATTTACTAAATATACCTTAGGAAGTCGCGTGGTAATGTTAATGATTTATCTATTACTAACATCAGTTGTACGTAGAAAGTTAGAACCTTATCAATTATATTTTAATAATTATTTCTGTAGCACTGATTTATTGATTCACTTGAAGAGACTTGGCTGAAAAACAACAGGTACGGTAAGAGTCAATAGAGTAAATGTAGCAAATGTGATAGATATAAAGAGAAAGAAAGTAACTTATGCTATGAAACATGAAAAGAATAGTGGTATCAATTTTATTAGCGTTATAGATTTAAAACCTGTATTCATGCTATCAACAGCTGCAGGAGTTACTTTTTTATATGAAGTACAACGATTTTTTTTTTAAGAAATGAAAAATCTTAGTTTACTTTTTCCTCATGCATTCAAATTATATAATCTGTTTACGGGTAGAATTGATTTACATAGTTTGCATTGCAGTATTTTGATGTCCTTTATAAGAGCCAAACAATAGACCTGACCTATGTTTTTAAAATGTATTCAATCACCAATGACTAACGGAGTCGTTCTTGAAAATTTAGTGCACCAAAAAAAGGTAAGCACAAAATAATTTGCTGTTGTACTTGCTAAACAATACCTTGAAAAAACAAAGGCAAGTAAATAACACTCAAGTGTTACAGCAAGCACGAACAGAAACTGTGAAAATTTTAAAAAATGTGAAACAAGAACTCAAAAAATGTGTAAAACTTGTAGTGTTCACTCGTGTGCTTTATGCTTTCCTACATTATATACGTAGACGTAACAGTTTGGCTGAAAAGTTCGTAGGCTAATATAGTAAAACACATTTCTTTTGGTCAAATTCAATTTTATTATTCAATATAGTTACCTTCGAGGGCGATACAACGATTATAGCGGTCATATAATTTTCTGATACCATTTTTATAATACGATTTCTCTTTAGCCTCAAAATAGGCCTCAGTTTCAGTGATTTCCTCTTAGTTAATGCTGAATTTTTTTTCAGCGAACATTCTTTTGAGGTCTGCAAACAGGAAAAAGTCATTAGGGGCAAGATCTGGAGAATACGGTGAATGGGGAAGCAATCCATAGCCTAATCCATGCAATTTTGCATCCAACAATGCTACAGTCTGTCAAGTAAGAGCGTGGTCGACTTCACCGACAGGTAATAAAAGATTTTGCTTAAATTCTTTCGCAAGCCGATAGAGGAAAGCTTTGTCCTTGATGCATTGTCAACAAAGATTCAGTTGTCGTTGATCTTTTGAAAGAGAATCACGTTAAACGCCATGAATGCTAAGTACGCGTCGCGCTACGAGGCTGTGTTCCTTTGCATCCACCCAAAAGGTCCCAAAATGTCGCAATCAGCGGCTGCTAAATATATGAGGAAGTCAAAGGCATTTGTACAGAAGTGGATACAGCGATATAAAGTGGCTAAAAATGTTGATGATTTACCAGAACGTGGCTCGATAGGAAAAGTGAACAAAAAATATGAAAAAATAATAGTGAATCTGTTTTCGCGGAATCCTGCTTTAACACTGCGGCAAGGACAAGCAAAATTAATAGCAAAAGGTTTTGATATATCCTACGAAACTATCCGAACCCATCTTCGTACTCATCATCTGAAATGGCGCAACACAATCAAGAAGCCTTTGTTGACTAAAAAACATGTGACAAAGCGACTCGCTTGGGCGCATGAGAATATTGATAGAGATTTTGAAAATGTCATTTTTACTGATGAATGTTCTATATGGGCACGTTTTGTCCTCACGCGAGCCTGGTCAACTTCCACCAATAGGCTTGTTCAGCGGACCGTAAAACATGGAATAAAGGTGCATCTTTGGGGCTGCCTCTCAAAGCAGGGATTCGGCACTTTGCACCTCTTTACTGACAACCTAAATGACGAGAAAATGATAAAAATCTACAAAAAAGCTTTACTGCCATCTGCCAAACGATGGTTTATCACAAAAAATGAAGATTGGATTCTGCAGAAGGACAACGATCCTAAACACCGCAGCAAGCTCTGTACTCAGTGGAAGACTCAATCTGGCATCGTTACATTGGATTAGCCGTCGCAGTCGCCCGATGCAAACCCTATTGAAAATGTGTGGGCATATATTAAACGGAAGCTTCGTGGAAGACGCACATACACTTTGAAGCAGTTGTCTTACGAAATTCGTCGGATCTGGAGATCCCCTTGCCACTAGAATACGCCGTCAAATTAGTAGAAAGCATGCCTCGGAGATGCCAGGCAATTATCGACCGGTGGTGACTGGACACATTATTGACCAAATTGCATCATTGTTTGTAATGTGTACAATGTATATATAAATATGAAAATTTCATCAAATAGATTTTTTCATAAATTAACACGACCACGCTCTTACTTGACAGACTGTATGTAATAATCGCTGTTGATGAGCTGGCCCTTTTCGAGATAATCGATGAATATTATATTATGCGCATCCCAGAATGCTGATGATATAACTTTGCCAGCCGACTGTTGCGTCTTTCCACGTTTTGGATTTGGTTCATGGCGTGCAGTCCACTGAGCTGACTGTCGATTGGGCTCTGGAGTGTAATGATGGAGCTATGTTTGATCAATTGTCACATATCGTCTGAAAAAGTCGTCTTTATTACGGTTAAATATTGCTAAACATTGCTCCGAATCATCAACACGTTGTTCCTTTTGATCGATTGTGAGCTTGTGCGGTACCCACTTTGCACACAGCTCATGTCCAAATATTCATGCACGATATGTCCAACACGTTCCTTTGATATCTTCAGATGCGTGCGTGCGCACGCACGCACGCACACACACATACACACACGGTAATTGTTGATAAATCGGGGTTCAGCACTCGAACGTGCACATTTAAAAAATATTTAATATTCAAATAACAAACGACTTTGCATACGTTTCTGTTAATTTGTTATAATGCGAAATTCGACGCGTTACAAAATATAAATAATATTACTTTAAATGTTAACATAATGTACCTTAATACAATTAATTGTAATTCACAATGATTTTGTAACGTCGGTTGCGACGCCACCATGCGTTAATTTGAGTAACGCAAACTCGCAGTTGCCTTTTTAAGCCTAAGCAGTCAAGCTTACGTGCTCGGGATGGCGGAGGAGATTCGAAGCTATATCTTTTCTTTCTTTTGAGGAAACGTTGGTGTAGTTTGGGATTGAAGGCACGTCTAGGCCGAAACTCAGGCCAGCTACGCCGCTCTGGATAAGGATCTAACAGATATGATATTAGGTAAAAGGTAGTTAGCCGAAACTTAGGCTTAGTCCACCTTTAGGAGGATATAGAATTCATAAAAGTATCGAGAAAGAAAAAAAAAAAAACAAAATATGCCATACAAAATTCAAATTTAAACTTACTTTTTATTGATTTTGTATTTTACTGTGATCAATTCTCTCTCTGTCTGTTGCTCACTTCTCGTCGTCTTCTTTCTCTGATTTATTTGAAAAATTGGATAGTCTGCTTGACGTAGTTGCTTCGTAGTTGCTTCCTCGTAATCCTGTGGATGATGCGTAGTAGTGTTTTCCTCGAGTGCTGCCTGAAGTCTGCGCTTGGTGAAAATTTTGCGCCGTATTTAAACACGTGGGCGAAGCTATCTTGCAATTTTTGTAAATTCGGGGGAGGGCAAGTTCTCGGGCCCCCTCTTCCTGGCGAGCTTTTTGGTTCAAGGGGGAGGGGGAGGCAGGGGGATGGAGGGAGAGAGAGAGGGGGTGGGAGGTAGGAAGGAAGGGGGGAGGGAGGGAGGGAGGGAGGGAGAGGGAGAGGGAGAGACGATCCATTTTTGTGGAATTTTCACATAGGTTTATTATTTGATATTCACAATAGAATGATGTTAATTTAAATTGTATGATCGTGTGCCATTTAAATTTTAACGCATATTACAAAAAGGAACGAAGTTAATTTACATAATGATTTTTAGATAAAAAATGATTATTCAAATAATAAAAAAAGATTGCTACTATGGACATGAGTGTTTTATTATTACAAAAAAAAGAAATAATTGTAGATTAATAGTTTAAATAATCATTCTTCAGAAGTTATAACTTTTAATTAATGGACTGTTGGAGAAGTACTTATTTGGTTTACTTTATTTCTGAAGAGTTATTAAATAGATATATGATACGCTAATGCAATTGTAAATTAATATTGAAATTACCAGTAATAATGTGGAAATAATTGTTCTGTAGGGAGTTAATCGAAAAATGAGTTTTAATTACAAAACGCAATTATTTTTATAAAAATGCGTGTCGTAGACAGTTATTAAAGATATACTAGGTGTACAAGTATGAATTGCGGATCTTAGACAATAGATGGTGTACCAATGCAGTTTAAGCTGTTATCATTTGACACTGCCCCATTTCGCTTTGTCATCAACAAGTTCAGACGCGCATTAGTAATAGACCGAAAAAGTGTGTACATCGTGTTGTATTGTTGTGTTTAATATGTCAAAATTTATATTGAACAAAGAGCATTCGCGGACAGCATTAATTTTTTGTTGTCATTTGAAGAAAACTGCTGCTGAATCCTTTCGGTTACTACGATCAGCTTATGGTGAAAATGCTCCATCGCAAGATACGTGTAATCGATGGTTTCAGCGTTTCAAAAAAGGTGTCTTCGACGTTGCAGACAAGGAACATGAAAAACCGCCAAAAAAAATCAAAGATATGGTCTTGCAAGCATTGTTAGACGAAGATGATTTGCAATCACAAAAACAACTAGCACAGCAACTAGGAGTTTCCCAACAAGCAGTTTCCAATCGCCTACGAGTGATGGGGAAAATTCAGAAGAGCGGCAGACGGATACAACATGAGTTGAATGACAGGCAACTGGAAAATCGCAAAATTACATGTGAAATTTGGCTCGCTCAGTACAAAAGGAAGTCGTTTTTGCATCGAATAGTAACAGGGGATGAATAGTGGACTTACATGAAAATCCCAAACGCAAGAAATCATGGGTAGACCCAGGAGTGCCATCCAAATCGACCGCAAGATGAAATCGTTTTGGCAGAAAGACGATGCTCTGTGTTTGATGGGGCCAGAAGGGCGTGGTCTATTATGAGCTACTGAAACTTAGGAAAACGGTTAATACTACACGTCCCCAACAACAATTTATCAATTTAAACTGTTTGCTGCTTAAAAAAAGGTCAGAATACCGAAAGAGGCAACACAAAGTAATTTTTCTCCATAACAATGCTCCATCACATACGGCAAAACCGGTTCGCGACACAGTGGAAGCACTGAACTGGGAAGTTCTGCCTAATGCGGCTTACTCACCAGATTTGGCTGCTTGTGATCACCACTTTTTTGTATCGATGGGTCACGCACTTACTGAGCTGTGCTTTGATTCCTATCAAGATCTCAAAAAATGGCTCAATGAATGGTTCGCGGCAAAAGGGGAAGATTTCTACTGGCGTGGTGTTCACAAATTGCCCAAAAGATGAGAAAATCTATAAAAAGCGATGGAGCATACTTTGAATAAAGCACTTTTTATTATTCTAACAAATTTAACGTGCTATTTTTTCTTTTAAAATCCGCATTTCATACTTGTACACCTGGTATAATAATAATAAATATTTACTATAAAATAGTGAAATAATAATAAATAGGATAGGTGAATTGTCGCTGTGTAAATTAAAATTTTACTTGAGGAATGTTTTTAAAATAGATGCATGTAACAGCTGAACATTGACCTATTAATTCAAATTAATTAGTTATTTCAAAAATTTTGTGTAACTAAAAAAAATTATTATAAGGGTTCTGCAAGAGGAATTCGTGACATTCCGGGTTATTGCACGATGTCCCAAATTACGATATTCAAGAAAAAAATTACTTTGCAAAAATTTGAATGTCGAATGTCAATGAAATTTGTATTGATCGACTCAGAAAGGCGAACATTATTTTTAGCTGTAGTATGCATGTTTTTGATTACTTGCGTGTGATTGTTTGTAAAACATTGCATCGTAGTCAAATTGAGTTTAACGAGAGCAGCTATTCAACTCTCGGTTTGAGTTTAGGTAAGTTTTCACAACGGTCTATGTCAGTGGAAAGTGCGTCGCGTAAGTTGTGGAGGGGGCTTTATCGTGGTAGGAAAGGCAGAGTAGAAACTTATCGGCTGACACGAGAAAAAAAACGGAGGTCGTGTACTGACGTTACAATTTTAAATATATTTAAATCTAATTCGAATTATTCAAATATTAATAATTGAATATAACTTGGTTTAATGTAAATAAAATATATTAAGACTTCAAATAAGTTCTCGCTGTTTCTTCAAAGATGGCAGTAGCAGTACTCGGTGCATGGAACTCTGAATGGTAACGAACCTGTAAGAAAGTACTGTATCAAACCTTAAATTTTAGTGTATGATAGTTTACTTTAGTGTGAACAAAGTAATTTTTTATTGGTTTTAACAATGTCTACTTTTGTGCCAAATTAAGTGTATTTACAGAGAATTCGTTGCACTATTTTATTCGAAAAAAATCTACAGCTGAATCACACAGAATTCTTCTTATGACTTACGGTGATGCTCTGTTGGATACAACATGCAAAGACTGGTTTTAACGCTTTAAAAATAATGATTCTGAACTTGAGGATAAAAAACGTTCTGGTGCACCGAAAAAATTTGAAGACAAAGAATTGGAGGAATTACTTGATCAAGACCTATGTAAGACGCTAGCAGAACTTGGAAAAATATTGCAAGTCGATGAGTCAACAGTTTCAAAACGTTTATAAGTGTGAGGAATAATCCAGAAGCAAGGACATTAGGTACCGTATGAATTGATGCCGAGAGATGTCGAACGGCGTTTTTTCACGTATGAACTACTGCTTCAACGGCAGAAAAGAAAAGGTTTTGTGCACCGCATCGTGACGCGATGAAAAGTGGATACACTAAGATAATCCAAAGTGTAAAAAATCGTGGGGTAATTTCGGCCTTGCATCAACATCGTCCGCAAAACCAAATATCCATAGTTCAAAGCTTCTCTTTCGCATTTGGTATGATCAGCAGGGTGTCATTTATTATGAGCTGCTGAAACCGACTGAGACTATCAAGGGAGATCTCTGTCGACTTCAATTGATGCATTTAAGTCGAGCCCTAAAAAAAAACGGCCTCTATACGAGCAGATACACGACAAAGTGATTTTGTTACATGACAACGCTGGGCCTTAAGCTGCAAAACTAGTAAAAACTTACGTGGAAACGCTTAAATAGGATGTTCTGTCTCATCCGCCGTATTCACCTAACATAGCTCCTTCTGATTTTTACCTATTCCATTCGATGGTACATGGTCTGGCTAAGCGGCGCTTCTATTCTTACAAAAATACTAAAAAATGATTCAATTCGTGGATAGCTTCAAAAGATATATCGTTTTTCCTACGCGGAATTCATAGACTGCCAGAAAGATCGAAGAAAGTGATCTCTTGTGATAAGCAATACTTCAAATAGATACTTAAATTGTTTTTATGCTTTTCATTTTAAATAAAGATTTTATTTTGTAAAAAAAACAGCAAGAACTTATGTTAGGTCTTAATAATATGCAATTTTCACGCAAGTTCAAATTATCATAAATATAAATAATATTATTTTAAATACAAATATAAATAATATTATTTTAAAAAGTGTTTCTAAGTAGGTTCTTACTAGTTTTGCAGCATGAGGCCCAGCATTGTCATGTAACAAAATCACTTTGTCGAGTCTCTGCTTGTATAAAAGCCGTTTTTCTTTTAGAGCTCGACTCAAACGCATCAATTGAAGTCGATAGAGATCTCCCGTGATAGTCTCAGTCGGTTTGAGCAGCTCGATGATTTGCTCCCAAGTTGGATGAGCGTCACTCACTTCGTGCTGGAGAAATTGTCTATTTTGCTTCACTGTAGCGCGATCTGCTTCTCCACATTTTGACTGACAAGCGTCTGCTGTACGTGCAGTATATTTATATTGGCTTAACAACTTCATTTTCAATGCTTATTCAGTGATTGATCTACTTAGTTTATTCTACGTTACTTTGTGCTGAAGGCTTGTTATATTAAGCATTATTAAGTTAATTGTATGTAAAAAAAGTTATGAAATAAAACACATTTGCTACGTAGGATGATGCAACCGATAATATATAATCAGCTAAATCTATGAGTACTTTAAAAGTGTAATGGTTCAAAATGCTTGACTCCCTGTTATTTTTTGTCAATGCCTAAAGTATTAATTCTTTCGGGCTCCGAAGGCCTTTGAGGGGGAGAAGGGGTCAAGGTATATAAATAAACACGAATCATCAAAATTCTATTACATGTAAATTTATTGTTTTTAAAATAAATAAAGCAGATTTTACCTTTTGAATTCAGCAGTGTGTGTACATTTATGTGAGAACGACGGCCTTTGGTCGCTGCTGCCAGATGGCTGGAGTATGAGCTGAGATGCATCATTGTCTAGGCTGTGGCAGGTTCGTATTTGCCGAAAGTCTTCCGCTTCACAGGTGGCTGTCCCTTAATATATAGTGATTTTTCTTTCAAATTTTTTTTTTTATGAACGTTGGTGACGTACAGTGCTGTGCCTTCTCGCTCTTCTTTAGCTTAATGCTTAATGGCGAGATGAAGATTGAAACAAAGTCTGTATTTTTTGGTGAGCGTAACTTTGCTAGGCTAGGTAGCTCAAAACTAACTGACTTTATAGGTAAAACGAAAAAAAATACACACGTTTTTTCTTTCCGCGTTTTGATTGTTTAACCAAGGTTTATATAAATAAATTATAAAAAATTAAGTTGGATTCAAATTTTATAAGCTTATAATAACGTAGTAGTAAAAAAACAGTTTGTATGTAAAGAAAAAAAAAAAAAAAAAAATTTTTGCCAATCTTTTAACGAGTAAGGGCTAGAGGGTAATGAGCTCCGTTACATAAGGATGCTATATCTTCGTTTTTCATTTATTTTTTTCAGATGAGTTTTTTTTTTAATAAAAGTATTTAAGTTAATTTCGAAAGTTAATTAGTAAATGATCATCTCAGTATAATAATAAAGTCACTTTAAAGGTAAAACACCCCTAGAAAAAATATTTTTTCTAGCAACTCCGAAACACTTCAACTTAATCTTATTTTCTACATGGCAGGGCAATTTATAATCCAGCTGATTTAATAAATTTTACACGAAAAACAGCATCAAAATTGCACATTTACCCCTAAAAAAAGTAGAGCTTGCAACCCTTTGATATAAAAGTTATGTCTATAGAAGCGTCTTTTTATTAGAATTAAATTGCAGTTTGCTTTATTTAAAAATTCTCAAAACTTTGAGATACACAGTATGTCGGAAGAGTTGCCGAACTTTTGAAATAAAAAATCGAAAATTACATTTAAAGAAATTTATTCCAGTTAACTTTCAACATAGTCCCCTTTCCTAGATACACACTCATTTAAGCGCTCCATGAGTGATTCGAAGGCTCTCTAGTACTCCTCTGAAGTTATCGCTGTGAGACGCTCGGTGCAAGCCGCTTGAATGCTCGGTACATCTTCAAAAAATCGTCCTTTCAAGGCCATTTTTAGCTTGGGAAATAGGAAAAAGTCGGCTGGAGCCAGATCTGGCGAGTATGGGGCGTGATTAATGCGTGGGATCTGATTTTCGGCGAGATAACGCTTCACAATGTTCGAAGAATGAGCAGGCGCATTGTCATACAGCAAACTCCACGATCCCGGTTCCTTGTACAAATCGAGAGCAGACCTTCCTGCGGTTCATTTTTTCTTTCAAAATCAACGCGACGCTATCCTTGCTCATGTTCAGTTCGTCTACCAACATTCTGAGAGACATGTGGCGATCCTGCTTCAGTAGCGCGCGCACGCAAGCCTCGTTTTCGTCGGTAACAGCTGTTGACGGTCGGCCGCTTCTCTCATCATCTCCTAACGACTCTCTACCCTTCTTGAACCGACTGAACCACGTGTAAACAGTTGAACGCGACACTACACCTTCACCGTAAGCCGAATCGATCATTTTTATCGTTTCCGCGAAAGTTTTTTTTAATTTATAGCAGAATTTAATTGCGCCACGATGTTCAAATTTCTCATCCATCGTAGAGCTTGCACCGGGGTACTAAACACACGTTCACTCAAGCACGTCTATCTCGGCAACTAATAAACGGATACTGGTGAAAAAATTATCAGACACTCCAGAGGGATGTAGCGACATAGTACCGGTGTCGTCCAAGAGGTGGCGCCACTCGTACAAGCGCTACAAAATAAGTTCGGGAACTTTTCCGACATACTGTGTATTAAAAAAACCGTTTTTAAGGTAAACTTTAAGTATGATTTTCACCCCTTTAATCGACGAATTAGCACTTAAATACGTCTAATATTTTTTTAAGTATCACAACATATTACAAAATGAAAGGAATTGGTGAGATATACCTGGAATAGTTTCCTTATCAGAGGAGCTGGACATGCCCTGCTTATCTGGCGCCTAATAAATGTGATAAGGAGAGAGAATCATGTGTGCGCGTGAATAGGTGTAAGTGCAAATTGCACGTTCAATTGCACGTCAAAATAACGTTACATTATGTAAAATTTTCACAGTAGCTTGAAGTCTAAGATCATCTGAAGACTAAAACAATGTCAGAAAAGAAAATGCAAACACGATCTTCAAGATCAATCTAAGCTTACTCCTCATAGAAATAATTTTTTTTATCCAAAGAAAGTAGCTTCAATCTTAGTAGTATTGAGATTTGAAAAGACATCTGTAGCCCAATCTTACACTGATTTAGTTGCTCTCCAGAGCACCTTCTTTTCCCCATCAAGAAAATTCAAAGAAACTTAGCAATACAGAGTCTACAAGAAGTCCTGGAACGGTTGAATAACTTGAAACGTAGGTGTTGCTGAAAAAAAATGGTTAAAACAAAAGTTGTAGAATATTTCCCTGGCTGTACAACAGCGACCTCGGTCGTGACCTTAATCTTGACCTTAAAGGTCATTTCAAAGTTAAGTCCATTTTTTTAAACGGCAATCCCCAATTTTGACACCAGAAGTGAAAAGGGCGGACAATTTTTCATCCAGATACGATCATCACCATTGGAAAAATTTGATCTCGGAAGGTCAAGTCAAGGTTAAGCAGTGACCGGCTGGATATCTTGAAAAGTAGGCGTCGCTCAAAAAAATGGTTGAGACATAAGTTATAGGAAATTTTTCTGGCTATCCGACGGCGATCTCAGTCGTGAACTTGACTCTGACCTTCTTCCCTTCCATTCGTCATGTTGTACCCGCTATCTTGAAATTTTAAGTTTTTAAAATCTGACCTCTAATTAGTAATCACCGACCTTGAAAACCCATGTGGAAAGTTTTCAGTACACTTCTGAACAAACTCAAACTTTTCTGTCCGCCATGTTGGATTCGCCATCTTGAATTTTAGAATTCTTAAAATCTGATTTCAGAGTCTTAATCAACGAAAAGTAATAATTGTGAGAGCGAAAAAATACAATTTAGAATATCTCTAAATTGCTTTAGTTTATTAATACTAAATGTTAATAATCCATTAATTTTTATATTCATCATTAAGTTAGCTCCTTACTTTTAATTTTTGTGTTACTTTCAAGAACTGCGTGTCATTTCCTTGGATAATTTAGCCGTTTTTTTCATTCATACTTCCTTCCGCAATTTTTAGATCTTACGATCTTATCGCTTTTTATATTGTAATCTTAAATTTAAATTTTTCTATTAGATTATGCCTTCATCTGAATGAAACATGGCTTCTCTCACTGAACGAGAGCGAATAATTATTCTTATGATAAAAGGATACGGTAACAGGACGAGATGTAATGAAGATGTACGGATCTTATTTAACGGTACTTTTAGGGTAGGAATAGAACCGATATCCAAATCGACAGTACAAAGAAGCATTACGCATTTCAATTTAAGTGAGGGTATAAAAGATTTTTCTTGATCGGGTCGTCCAGTTACAGCAAATACTGAAGAAAAACAGCTAGATGTTGCTCTCTCAATCAATGAAGATTGCCACAGTACAGTTACGAAATTGCATCAGCAACATATTACTGTCGTATCAGTGCATAATATTTTGACAAAGAAGTTGAAGTTCCATCCATACAAGATAAAACTTGAATTGCTTTAACATGATCCAGTAAGACGCGTTTTGGGACTTGATGATGACCTGAATAACTGCTGATGAATATTTTTTGAATAGAATTGTATTTTTAGACGAAGCTATCTTTGAGCCTTATGGCAATGTCAATAGACATAACTTCAGGTACTGGAGTGATATAAATCCAAGATGGACGTCGAATGCTTGCAGTATTCAATATCCTCAGAAAGCGAATGTCTGGGCTGGCGTTATCAAAACAGTATCATTACACCCTTCTTTATTGAAGGAAATCTCACTGCAATTAAGTATGAAGACATGTTCCGAAATGAAATCATCCCAGCGATTCACGCAATTATGGACAGTGATTTTAATTAAACGTTGTTCCAGCAAGACGATGTACCACCTCGTTATGAGCGAGGTGTACGTGCTTATTTGAATGGAGTGTTTCCAGGAAGGTGAATAGGCAGAGGAGGTGCAATAGAATGGCCAGCCAGATCTCCTGACCGTAGTCTGCTTGATTATTTTTTGTTGAGTTACCTTAAAGATAAGGTATATCAAACGAAACTATCGAACCACGATGATTTCCAGTAGAAAATAAGGAATGAAATTATTACTATTGATGAAGGCATAATTCGTCAAACTGTAGCAGCTTTCTACTACCGCATAGCACATTACCATGCAGTTAAGGGTGGAAACTTTGAGCATTTGCTAAAATAAAAACAATTGATTGATGTTTGACTAAAGTGATTCAACATTGTCTTCACCTGATGATCTTCACTCTGTCTTGCCTTTATTGGCTGGGTATTACACCACCTTGCCTCAACTGGCTGGTGTAGCTCTTTACCGTACCTTCACTGACTGGGCATCATACCACTTTGCCTTACCTGGCTGGGGTAGACTCTAGTTTTGTGTTTACTGGCTGGGCATCATATCACCTTGGCTTAACTGATTGAGATAGACTCTAGCCTTGTCTTTACTGGCTGGGTATCACACCACCCTGCCTTAGTTGACTGGGATGAACGCAAATCTCAGTTCCTTTACGCTACCTTACCTTAATCAGCTGGTATGAATACAAGCCTCATTTTATCGGATGCTTTAAAAAAAATTATTTCTTAATATGACCTTGAAGATCAAAATATTATCATGAGACAGCCGAGGCAATTTCCTACAACGTTTTGCTCAAACATTTTTTTTGAGTGACGCCTATTTTTAAGTTATCCAGTCGGTCACTGCTTAATCTTGACTTGACTTTCCGAGGTCAAATTTTTCCAAAGGTAAAGATCGTATCTAGACGTAAAATTGTCCGCCCTTTTCATTTTTGGTGTTAAAATTGGGGCTTGGTACATAAAATAGACTGGACCTTGAAATGGCCTTGAAGTTCATGGTCAAGGTCACGACCGAGGTCCTAGTTGGATAGCCAGGAAAATTTCTGACAACTTGTCCCAACCATTTGTTTGAGTAACGCCTACGTTTCAAGGTATTCAACCGATCCAAGACTTCTTGAAGACCCTGTATATTTGTAAGTTATCTGCATGTAGAATATACTAAACAGTACATATATAAAATCCTGCATTTGTAAATTTTATTAAAATTATTCTTTCACATTCAACTAAAATTGTAATTATTTAAATTTTTTTTTTCTCATCCTAGTTAATTTTTTATTATATCAGTTAACATGTATCATAATTTCTTAATATTGTTTATCAGGATCAACCTCTTACTTTAGAAAGTAAAGATATGAATGAAAAAGATGATAAAAAAATTAAAGAAGACAAAGAAATAAAAGATAATAAAGAAAGAAGACGAGATGATCTCGAAAAAGCAGAAAAGGAAAAAGAAAGAAAAGAATCGGAACCTAATAATGAGATTCTTCAAAATCCAGCACGCGTATTGCGTCAGCAACTAAAAGTTATCCAACTTGTTGAAGATAGTAAATATATGCCTGTTAAAGATATTCAAATTGGCGGTATTGTAATGGTCAAGTATGCTCATACGGATAAGGAAGAAGAATTAGTCGAACCAGTAGCGGGTAAGCACTCGTATTTACACTTATCTTTCCTTACACTTATCAATTTTATTTTATACAAAGTGTGTTTAATAAATAAAGTCAATTTTTAAATTACGTTGGCTACATGCAAAAAATAGTTTTGATAATTTTTTTCGCTTGTTTTTTTTTTGCAAAATCTGCTGGTGCCATTTGATTTAACAGGAAAACATTATGAAAAAAGCACTTATAACGATATTTATTATTTTATTATTCTAAATTTTTTAATATGCGAATAAAATTGGTGAAAAATGCATTTTTTTGCTAGAGTTTTTTTTACCCTTTTCACATAAACAGTTATGCTTCATTTTCATTGGTGCTGAAGGGTTTTATTACTGTCCCATCCACAATATTAGTATGTAAGATAATGTAAGACCATTTTCACACTGATTCAGTATTTATTTTTATACATAATCTAATTTGTTTATAAGAAAAATATTAATTATTTCCACCAAATTATGATTATTGCGCCTAATAAAAGTTTTTTTGACTTTCTTTATAATTTGTGACCTGAATCACAACAAACGTTATATAAAACAAATACTTAAATGTTAAAGAATATCAATATCTTTCGAATCTTTTTTACTTTCAGGATGTAAAATATTATATAAAACAGTAACATCACCAGGCTGTTCAATAAGTTTTGCGGTTCGATAAGAGAGAGTGTTGCTACTAGCCTAAATTTTTTTTTTGTTATGCTGGTACACTCTTCATATGAACGTATGTAAAGTTTCATTTCAATCTGTCAATTCATTCTTTGTTTACAAGCCATTTAGTATCGACGTGTCACAGTATTTTTTTACAATGGAAAAAATCAAGTATCGTGCATTGATTGAATTTTTATTTTTGGAAAGTTTAAAAGCAAAGGAAATTTATGAACGAATGTTGAAAGTATATGAGGGCTCTTCGCCTTCAATAAGTTCAGTAGAAAGATGGGTTGCTGAATTTAAACGTGGTCGTACAAGCCTTGAAGACGATCCACGTCAAGGACGTCCAAAAACAGCAACAACACCAGAAATCGTAGAAAAAATACAGGATATCGTATTAGGAAATCGTCGAGTGACTGAAAGAGATTAAGTAGAAGCCCTAGGCATCTCATTGGGTAGTATAAGCAATATTTTGACTGAAGTATTGGGTTTCAGAAAGCTGTGTATACGTTGGGTGTCACATTTGCTAACAATGGAACAAAAACACATTCGAATGCGACTCTCTCAGCAACATTTACAGCGTTTTCGAAAGGATAAAGTGGATTTTGTGCGTCGATTCATCACTATGGATGAGACTTGGGTCTATCACCATGATCTTGAATCAAAACAAGAGGCAAAAGAGTATTGTGAACCTGGTTCTTCGGCTTCGAAACGAGTTTTTGTCCAGAAATCGGCCAAGAAGGTGTTAGCATCAGTTTTTTGGGATGCAAAAGGAATTTTGTTTGTGCATTACTTGCAAACTGATAAAACAATAAATGTTAAATACTATTGTAACCTTTTAGACCAGCTGAAGGAAAAAATTCGTGAAAAAGACCCGGTTTGCAGAAGAAAGAAATTCTTTTCCATCAGGACAATGCACCGTCATAAAAGCATTTTGACAATGGCTAAAATCCATGAATTAAAGTTCGAATTATTACAGCATTTACCGTATTCACCAGATTTGGCCCCTAGCGACTTCTATCTATTTCCAGACCTAAAAAAATGTATGCGTGGAAAGCATTTTTCATGAAATCATGAGGTCATAACAGATGTAGAAGCGTATTTTGCAGCCCTTCCAGATTCTCACTTCAAGGATGAAATTCATAAATTGTAATCTCGTTGAAACAAGTGTATTGATGTTCAGGGAGACTATACTGAATAATAAAGTGTATTTCAAACCATAAAATTGTGTTTTTCTTATCGAATCGCAAAACTTATTGAACAGCCTGGTAACTAGCGAGGCGTATAAGAATCGTGAAAATAGACACCAGTACCATTTTTTTCCTCTAATCGATAGCATGAGAGCATTGCAGTGTTGATCATGAAGATCAACACCTCCTATATATTAGGTATAGTAAAAAGAAATCCATTATTTTTGCATTAAATTGAAGGTTTTATTTAGCATAGATAGAATGATACGATTTAGGTCAAATATGCACCGTTTTGTTCGATAACTTGTTGCCATTTTGGAGGTAATTTCATAATACCTCTCTCGTAGAAACCCTTGTCCCTATTGTCAAAAAACTGGGACAGTCGATTTTCACAATCTTCTCTTGAGGCGAATTTTTTACCTGCTAAATCATTCGTCATAGACAGGAACAGGTGGTAATCACTTGGTGCCAAGTCCGGACTATAAGGTGGATGCATAAGAACTTCCCAACCAAGCTCCCGGAGCTTCTGGCGAGTCACTATCGATGTATGCAGCCTGGCGTTGTCCTGATGGAACACAATTCCTCTCCTATTGGCCAAAGCTGGCCGCTTCTGGGCGATTGCTTCTTTCAGACGGTCCAATTGTTGACAGTACAGGTCCGAATTAAGAGTTCGGCCGTAGGGGAGCAACTCATAGTAGATGATTCCCTGCCAGTCCCACTAAACACACAGCAAAACCTTCCTGACTGTCAATCCTGGCTTGGCCACCGTTTGCGCCGGCTCACCGCGATTTGACCACGATCGTTGTCGCTTGACGTTGTCGTAAGTGACCTACTTTTTATCACCAGTAACCATTCGCTTCAGAAATGGATCGATATTGTTGCGATTCAGCAGCGATTCGCAGATGAAAATTCGGTCTATGAGGTTTCTTTGCGCTAACTCGTGTGGCACCCATACATCGAACTTTTTTTTGTATCCAGCCTTATTTAAGTGGTTCTAAACGGTTTTTTGTGCAATTTTCAGCTCCTGGGCAATCGAAACAGTGCTTACGTGACGGTCGGACTCGACGATTTCCATTATTTTATCGAGATTTTTGACAATTGGCCTTCCAGAGCGTGGTGCATCTTTGACGTCAAAATTACCGGAACGGAATCGACGAAACCAAAATTGCGCGTGATTGGCTGTTACAATATCAGGACCATAAACACTATTCACATTTTCAGCTGCCTGGCTTGCGTTTTCGCCTTTATCGAAGAAAAACTGTAAAATATGGCGTATTTTCTCTTTGTTGGTGTCCATCTTTGACGCGTGCTAAAAAAAATACTGAGTCAAGCAATCACAAAACTGTATCAGAAGCTTTTTTAGTACGAAACCTTATCTTTGTAACGCTATCTAGTGTAACCCGATCGCACTTTTACAGCGGGAGGTACAGACTACTAAAGCCATCTATTGGCAAAATAATGGATTACTTCTTACTACACCCAATATATTTTTATACATTGAAATAAGGAGCCAAGAAACCAATATTTTCCTTTTTTTATCAACATATCTACTCATAGTCACTTTATATTTATCGCCATAATCAGTAGGTGAAATACATTGCTTTAGCATCCATTGCTGTAACATAATTGATTTTTGAACTTTTATCATAAACAGATGTTGCCCTTCCGCTCTCATACTTTTTTAGTAAATCAACATCAACTTTTACTCGATTTTGATGAACGGTACCTGTAGCTGACAAGCCAATATTTTTAAGATGCAAAATCAAATCTGGAAAGGTAAAAAGATTATCGTGATATTTATTATATTTCTCTAAATCCTTTTATGGTGTTACTTCTAATAATTGAGACAATATTTTTATCGCCACTTTAGATCAAAAATATACAATTTGCAAAGTATTTTCCGACTGATCATTTGCTTTTCGTTGTTAATGTCAAGATCATACAGAACACCATTACCAGAACACAAAGCCCATGTTTTTATATCAAAACGTATCGCTTTATTCCTAATGTACTGTTTTACTGCAAACTTACCATAATATTCGATTATTACTTCATCTATAGATAAACTATATCTGAAAAAACCAAATTGCATAATATTTTTTCTGAATGGATTATACAGTGATTTAATTTTCCATATCTTATCATTCACATCTTTATCTTCATTTTTATAAAATAAGATATTTCTTTTTGTTAGACAAAACTCATTTCTACTCAATACTTTTTAAACCATAGGACATCCTAAGACTGCTTTTGAAGACCAATAGTCACGTTGACTTTTACGAGCTTTGAATATTAAAATCATATTGATTATAATAAGTTGTCGCAGTAAATCATATTATCATTGGGAATAGGTGCAATATCGATACATTCATGATGTCGAGCTTCATATTTGTCCACTAAGGTTTCCATGTAATAAACTTCTTTTCTTTGCTTGAGGTTTCGAGACATTATAATTATCAAATAAGACAATTTACAAATAACATTTCATAAAATTGACTTACTTTATACTAAACTAAATCTCCACAACAATTTTTTACACAATAATTCTATTCACAAAGATTTTCTATACTGAATAAGAATCACAAATGTTTATTACACAATGTTTTTATACTTCAAGCAAAAATACAAAAAAATTAAACTTGAAGTTGTAAAGAATTTTTGTATAATGAAAGCAATAATATTTTATTATAGTGTTGATTATGTCTGAAAAAAAGTAAAGTAATAAAGCCCTTCAGCACCAATGAACATGATGCATAATTATTTATGTGAAAAAGGTTGAAAAAACACCAAAAAAGTGCATTTTTCACCAATTTGACTCACATATTAGAAAATTAAAGCAAAATATCATTATTACTGATTTCTTTATGATTTTTCCCGTAGAATCGAATGGAGCCAGCAGATTTTGCAAAAAACAATAAACAAAAAAAATTATTTGAACAATTTTTTTATAGACATTAAAAAAAATTAAATAAATAAAACAGGCGAACATTATTTTTTAGCTATGTTGTGATTCCAATAGTTGGTTTGGCCTTATCTACGCTGTGCTAGCTATGGACCTTAATGGATTAAACTACAGATTGATATTCTATGAGTAAAAATACGAGGTGTGTTTAATAAACAAAGCCTATTTAGATATATTTAAAAAAATATTTATCTATTTATCAATATTTATGTCTCCTTTAAAGTAATATCCATCAGATAGTATACACTTGCGCTAGTGCTTTTTCGAATCCTTGAAGAACTTTTCATAGGCGGTTTTTGGTATAGTCTTCAATTTCTTCAGCAATTCGATTTTTATTTGCATAATCGTAGAAAAGATCTGCCCTTTAAGGGTGCTTTTCAGATTTGCAAATAAGAAGTCGCACGAAGCATGATTGTGGTGTTTTTTTTTAGCCAAAAACTTACGAACTAGCAACTGTGTGTGAGCTTTGCTCCATCTTTTCAAACGACGAAAAATCGCCACGCACGTGTAAGGAAAGTAACTTTTTGTGTCTGCTGTAAACAACACGAACATGCGAGATGGCTGATATTGTTAACATATGTTAGAAGCATGTGTACCAACATATTAAGAAAAAAAAATCGAAACTCGAATGTATGTAGCCCGCGTAATTTAAAAATTAGCTTTATCTATTGAACACACCTCATACATCTTTTCTTTTTCTAAATTTTTTTCCCAACTTTTAAACTTTTTTTTATATTTGCATTTGAAAAAAATACGATTTTTTTAGAAAAAATACTGTAACTTTGTAAAAAATAGCCCGAAAAAAAGATTGGATCCCTTATTTAAAAAGTTGAGCAATCGTCTTCTAAATCGCGTTAGATTTATCGGGTTACGATTAATTATTAGATCAAAATCTACAGTAAGTTAAATAAAGATAACATTTTTTTATGCAATTTATCTCTTTTTAATTGTTAAAGAAAGCAGATAAAATCGAAATTTTTTAAAATAACGATATAATTTTTAAAGATTCTGTCTTCCTTTTTCTAATTCCGTTGGTATTTTTAAGCTACGATCATTTTTTACTGATTGATAAAATTTTTTAGCACCTCCGATTTTTGTGTCGGATGCGCAAAACCATGTGATGTGGAGTGTATAAAGTGCTACCAATAAACGTCATTTGAAAATTCAAAACAATATCTTTCAAGTCCATTTTGTTTGGTTAAAAAAAAACTTTAAATTCAATTTTCTACATTTTTACAAACATTTTTTTTTTTTAATTTCTTACGTTCACAAAAAACTGTGTATAATTTTTGAAGAAGTAATCAGATTTCAAAATATCATAAAAAGAGTATTTGCTCTTTTTCAAAATGAATGCAACAAAAATTTTTTTTTTCAAGTAATTAAAATTCACAAAAATTTATTTAAAAAATAGTAGTGTTTTTATTGTTAAACATCACAGTATCAGTACGATAAAAAACATCAATTGTCATTGATTTACGTTGCATTTTCTAGAGTAACTTCGATAAATAATCTATATTTAGTTTCGAAAAATGATGATTTCAGGTTTTATGGTTGACGAATTGATTCGTCAGTTGTCAATGATAAAAGAGTTTTAGAGACTTTCTCACGGTCACTTAAAAACAATAGATTTAAACCTTGTTGATTTCATTACTTGTAAAAAAGGACTATCAATTTTTACATTTAACTGTCAAGGCCTTCGTAGTCAATGTGAAGATATTATTGATACCTTTAGTTCGAATACTAATATACTTGTTCTTTCCGAAACAAATATTGACAATGATTTTGAAGAATATTCTAAATTTTAATTGCATTTACAAATTGAAACGCCAAAATGTTAGATGTGGCGGAGCGGCTATTTATCAAAATATTAATAAAACAATGCATATTCTTATTGATCTCATATTAAAGTGTAAGCGAGGAACATTACTGAAGTTTAAGCAGCTGCAACCGCTATTGGTGGTTTATGTACGTTAAAATATTTAACTAAAAATGGTCATGAAATTATTATAATGGCTGTAGGTACTTCACCCAATAAAAACATTAAAGAAATTATAAACTTTTTACATTTTAATTTACTTCCTTACACCGATGATGGTGCTGTATTATTGGAAGAAAATTATATTACAATAACGATGATTGTAAGCGGCGATTTTAATATTAATTTTGCAAACATAAATTCGCATTCATTAATTAAATTTTTAAATGATATATTACATTTAACTATAAATAATGATAAAACACAGTCCTCTACAGTAGGAGGTACCATCGTAGACGCCATATTTTCTAGATTTTTAAATAAAATAGAAACAAATTTCATATTATATTTTAGTTATTATAAGCCATTGGTATTTTTCATAGATTTACACAAATGTACATTTACATGCTTTTCTATATTTTTTCTATTTTCGTATTCTATTTATAAAATTTAAAAATAAAAGATTTTATAATTATTACAGGATTATACTCTTTTATTAAACTATACCTTAAACTTTTTTTTTTATGATGCATTTCCAACCTATGAAAACTAATTTCTGCCTTACATTTTACACATGTATAATATACGAGGGTGGTTTGACGACAGAGGGCGTTCCTGAGGAAAGTTGGTATTATCATCGTGTGCTGCCATCAATCAAACGACGGTGAAACAAATTTTAGACTGATTGATAGGTTAGCTTCGATTCGGCAGCCATTCAAGTAAGACGTGTTTCGTGATTTTCGGTAAAATGGAAAAAGAGCAGTATCGTTCGGTAGTTCGCTTTTTGTTTTTGGATGGAAAAAAATGCGAGGAGATAAAAGCAAAGTTGGATGCTGTTTATAAGGACACTTCGCCATCTATGACCACAGTTAGATATTGGTTCAACGAATTTAAACGTGGGCGAACATCCGTTTTTGATGAGGAGCGACCAGGACGCCCAGCAGACGTGGTTATCGAGGAAATCATTCAAAAAGTCTACGACATGATTCTCGCTGGTCGACGAACGAAAGTGCGCGAAGTAGCAGAGGCCGTAGGTGTGTCGACCGAAACGGCAATTAATATTTCACATGATAAGTTGGCGATGAAAAAATTGTCGGCCCGATAGGTGCCGCGATTGCTCACGGTGGACAACAAGCGGATGCGGCTGTTAACTTCGAAGCGGTGTTTGGAACAATTTAAGCGAGATCCGAAGGAGTTTTTGCGTCGAGTTGTCACCGTTGATAAAACCTGGATTCATCATTACACACCAGAAACTAAGCAACAATCAAAACAATAGATTTCTCCTGGTGAATCTGCTCCAAAGAAGGCGAAGACGGTCCCATCGGCCGGAAAGGTCATGGCGACGATTTTTGGGGGTGCGAACGGTGTCATCCTCATGTATTTTTTAGAAAAAGGAAGAACGATCACTGGACAGTACTACAATGAGTTATTGGACCGCTTCGACAAAGAATTAAAGGAGACACGGCCGCATTTGGCGACAAAGAAGGTGCTGTTTCACCATGATAACGCACCAGCACATTCATCCGGAGTTGTCGCCGCCAAACTGCATGAATTGCGTTATAAATTGCTGCCGCACCCCCCGCATTCACCCGATTGGGCTCTCTGCGACTTTTTCTTGTTACCTAACATGAAGGAATGGGTCGCGGGAAAAAATTTTAGCTCAAACGAGGAAGTCATCGCTGAGACAGAGGCGTATTTTGGAGAGTTCGACAAATCCTATTTTTTGGAGGGGTTAAAAAAATGGCAGGAACGTTGAGAGAAGTGTATCTTTCTAAAAGGGGACTAGGTTGAAAAATAAAAAAAAATTTTTTGAAAAAATGGTGTCTTCATTTTTAACACGGGTACTTATTGAACCGCCCTCGTAAGTGTATAACAAATATATTTTACTTATATTTTTTTATATATTATATACAACATAAATCGTGTTAGGTATTTACATTTACATTACATATTATTTTAGAGTATCAAATTTTTAGATTGCACTTTACAAGAAATATGTGCATGCAAAGCCATGCTTTGATATCTGGTTTGGAAATTAAAAATTCAGTTCTAAAGGGTTGAGTGTACTTGAGTTCTTTTCAAATTTTCGATGAGAATTTGTCTGTGCTGATCGCACAATTTACATTTTCGAAGTATGTAATTATTGTCCTCAACACCTAACATATATTTACATTATGGGCTGCTTAGGATGTTTATTCTCGCGAGAGATGCTGCCAGGTTATAATGGTTTGCACTTATTCGGTTGATTGTTACAATAAATTTCCTATTTTTGTTAGTATGAGCAAACCATGGCTTTCTGCATTCTTAACCCTTTCGTTACGGGTGCCGTATATATCCGGCATCCACGTGACGACCTGTGTGTATGGGTGCCATATATAATCGGTATCCGCGAGACTGCGCATCGCGGTGCCCCTTTCAGTGGCGCTACTTCCGCGGAATAGACTGCCATAGCGAAAGGGTTAATAAAATAAATCGAAGTAGGTTTTGCCTTTAGTCAGACCTATATATTTAACAATTATGTTTGATTGTGTTGTAGCATGTTTTTTAAAATTTGTAAATAAGTCATTGTAAGAGATTTTATTTATATCTACGCACGTTTTTCGATGGGATCTAGAAAAATTGTATTTTATAGAATCTTTGTTCTTGCCGGCAAACTCGAAGTATTTACTTTTTATTTGCAAAGTATATTTATTTGTTTTAACATTAGTTCATCCGAATCTCAACGCTTTGAAAGAACTTAAGGAGTCTGTGTAGATGTGTATGTATTTATCCCTGCGTGATAAACCAAGTTCCACCGTGTTATTCAAAACGATGCACCTACTGTGAATATAAAAGCATTTTCTTCTATTGTTTTACTGATATTGATATTTAATTCAGGACATATACATGCTGCACCGACACCTACGTTGATTTTACTCTTGTCTGTGTATATGGATAGAGCATTAATTTGTGCATTAAAATCTTCAAATGTCCGCACTATATTTTCAAATTTTACTAGCTTTTTTCTTAAGTTCGTATTTATTTCAATGTCGTAGAACAGTGTGCAGTAATCGAATCTATAAATATCTAATTATTATGCAAGTCTATAATGTTTGAATAATTATAAAAATCTGTAATTCATTTACTTAAAATAGTTTTAAGTTTCTTTTATGTTTTCTGCCAATGTGGTAAAATTAGTTTATTAGATTGCTTGTTTGTGAGTTGTTATTGGAAAATATTTTCATTAGATAACAGTTACATAAATATTTAGACCTTCCATTAATTACTGGCAGTTTTGATTCCGCAATAAGAATATTCGTAGGCGTTGTTTTTCGGTAACCTAGGGCTAATCTTATAGCAGTATACTGAATCATATCTGAATTTTTTTTTAAATTTTTTGCTTTTGAGTAACATTCAAAACTGCCG
Source organism: Chalcis sispes (assembly GCA_949987625.1). Classification (NCBI taxonomy): domain Eukaryota; kingdom Metazoa; phylum Arthropoda; class Insecta; order Hymenoptera; family Chalcididae; genus Chalcis; species Chalcis sispes. The sequence continues at coordinate 32,060,998 of OX465098.1, read as the reverse complement.
TAGTCAATAATCGATCTCACATAGCTTTTATATAGAGTAATAATATGAGCGTACTCGGATCGGAGCCCCATAGCATAGTTATAAAAAATTTAATAATATTGAGTGCTCTGTTACATTTACTTATAACGTATTGCATATGTGGGATTTAGTAGTATGTGGATATAGTTCCTCCTTGCAGAGAAAGCAGCATTAACTTTTTCCACTGGAAGGTATATACAGGGTGACTCAATTTAAAAGATGCACTTAAATAACTCGCCAGGGAGTGCTCCAATCAAAAAAGTGTTAAAGATAAAAGGGCCTTGAATTTGACCAGGACTTGTAACGGAGAGTCCGTCATAGGTCGTCGACAAAGAATGTAAGTGTTTACATTCTTGCGCGATCGTCGCCAGGTTGCCGGCTTGTATAAGCCCGTTTAGCCGCGAAAATGCGGATTTTTCCAAAAGCCGACAACGTTTGAAAATCACGCGATTTTCGAACTTGCGGTGACGATCGGTGAGGAATTTCGGGAGCCGCGAGGAAAGGGGAGAGAAGAGCGAGCGTAACGGCAGTTACGCTGTGCTCTCCTGCGAGAGAGTTTCGCTGCGCGTTCCCGCGAAGACGGAGAGATAAGTCCCGCGGTGAATATAGTTTGGTTCCTTTATTTTGATTAGAGTGAGCGTCGCGAGTGAAACCAGGGGCGAAGGTGCACGAGAGAGAGAGAGTGAGGAAGAAGTCGAGAGAGCGGTGCAAAGAAGGAGAGCGAAGACGAGGAAGAGCAGCGAAAAAGTAAGCCGTAAGACGAGGAGTCGAGAGTCGGTGGGAGGCGACCGGTGATTGCCACCGCGATCTCAGAAGCCGAGGGTGAGGCGAAGACAGGGAACATCGAGGCGAGCTTTTAGCGAGGTCCGGCGGCCCTTCTCCGGAGGATTAGCTGCAGGAACGAGGTGCAGCGGTGCCAGAGGAAGCTGCCAGGAGCTCATCTGCTAGCGAACGAGCTTCGTGAATCGCAAGGGTAAGTGCCCTCATTTATTCGTGCGAAATAGCGAGAGCGGGAGAGAGAGAGTGAGAGAGAGTGAGAGCGCGTGGTGGTGGGTTTGCGGTGAGGGTGGCGAGGAATTGCCACTTCCCTGCCCTGGGGAAGCGATAGGCCTCCGTCGGCTGGGAGACAGTCGCGGGCGGCCGGCCTGCATCTTCGCGACATAGACAGCGGGAGAGAGAGTGAGAGAGAGAGAGAGAGAGAGATTGAGACATTATTTTATTAGAATATTATTATTTTGTGCAAGGCACTTAGGGCGCACATAGCCAAATCGGCTACGACGTGGTGCCTACGTCACAAATCTCAATTGAGCTCATTGACAAAATTGCAATCTTCTTTCAAAATCACGTTGCGTCAGCTCTTGGGTTAAAGTGATGTGATATAGATAGAAACGATAAAGTCTCATAATTCATCCGATTGTTTCCCTCGCAATACCAAATCGTATTGCAATTTGCTGAGCTAAATCACGAGGATCTAAATAAATACTGACAAGCACTACCAATACCTGCGGATCGTTCATGACGATCGTCATAATTCTGTGGCGCTACTGTGGTCTTCGAGGACCTTGCCTCTTACGCGGTTCAATTCTGAAAATAGTTTCATCATTTAGATGATGATGCCTTTCGAGAAAACGCGCACAATATAACCGTACTGCTGCACGATAATTTTTATGGAATTCACTTAAAATGAATAAAATGTCTACATTTTTGTTGCGTGCATAATCAGACATATTTGCTCCAATTGTATTATAATAAATAACTTCTTACACAAAATAGAAAAACAAAAATTATTAACAAAAAATTTATGTAAAAAGAAATTCTAAACGAATAAAATTTTATCGATCACTTATTAACTTTATAAAAAATCTAATGAAATTTCATTAAAATGGCGATATTGTAATGTGGTTGTTGAACACATAAGAGCTTTCTAATTTAGAATTAGTATTTCTAACAAAAAAAATTATAACGACCAAACGCAGGAAATGATACTCGCGGAAGTAGATATCGAAAGTAGACCTTGAAATGACCTTGAAAGTCATAGTCCTGGTCAAATCTAAGGCCACCATTCGCTTCCCCCCTTTAATTCCTACAACTTTTGTCTCTAACACTTCTTGGGTTGGAGTACTTCCTGGCGAGTTATTTCGGTGCGTCATTTAAATTGGGTCACCCTGTATAATAGGTCATGTTGTCATCATTGATTATTATTTAAGAAGGTAATTTCTTAACGATGTCGGATTGAACATACATCTGTCGTCTGGAGCTAAGTATATGTGTGAATTCAGGATCTTTAAATCCAGCTCTAATGTACGATATGTGTGACGTTGGTTATATATTTAATTTTAATAATTAGTCAAAAATTACTTGATTTGGTATGATAAGATAAACATTCGATATAATTCTTCTCTTTGTTTTCGATATAAACGGTTTTATTTCAAGGCTGTGTAATTCAATGTTCACGTTCTTCTGTTTATCTGTAAGAAGTTTAGCGGTTTCCTTACTGTTCACATATATACAGACTCTACTATGCGATATGTAAAGGACATATCCGAATAAACTTGGATCGATAATAAGTCGAAGGCATTTTTACAGAAGTGGATACAGCGATATAAAGTGGCTAAAAATGTCGATGATTTACCAGAACGTGGCTCAATAGGAAAAGTGAACAAAAAAGATAAAAAAAGAATAGTGAATCTGTTTTCGCGGAATCCTGCTTTAACACTGCGGCAAGGACAAGCAAAATTAATGGCAAAAGGTTTAGATACATCCTACGAAACTATCCGAACCCATCTTCGTACTCATCATCTGAAATGGCGCAACACAATGAAGAAGCCTCTGTTGACTGAAAAACATGTGACAAAGCGACTCGCTTGGGCGCATGAGAATATTGATAGAGATTTTAAATATGTCATTTTTACTGATGAATGTTCTATATGGGCACGTTCTGTCCTTACGCGAGCCTGGTCAACTTCCACCAATAGGCTTGTTCAGCGGACCGTAAAACATGGAATAAAGGTGCATCTTTGGGGCTACTTCTCAAAGCAGGGATTCGGCACTTTGCACCTCTTTACTGACAACCTAAATGCCAAGAAAATGATAAAAATCTACAAAAAGGCTTTACTGCCATCTGCCAAACGATGGTTCATTACAAAAAATGAAGATTGGATTCTGCAGAAGGACAACGATCCTAAACACCGCAGCAAGCTCTGTACTCAGTGAAAGACTCAATCTGGCATCGTTACATTGGATTGGCCGTCGCAGTCGCCCGATGCAAACCCTATTGAAAATGTGTGGGCATATATTAAACGGAAGCTTCGTGGAAGACGCACATACACTTTAAAGCAGTTGTCTTACGAAATTCGTCGGATCTGGAGATCCTTGCCACTAGAATACGCCGTCAAATTAGTAGAAAGCATGCCTCGGAGATGCCAGGCAATTATCGACGCCGGTGGTGACTGGACACATTATTGACCAAATTGAATCATTGTTTGTAATGTGTACAATGTATATATAAATATGAAAGTTTCATCAAATAAATTTTTTTATAAATTAACACGACCACGCTCTTACTTGACAGACTGTAGATTGGCTGCAAACGTTTAAGTTCTAATACAGCGAAGTGAGTTGTGCTGGGTGCAACCATTTTCCTAAATTTATGTTTGTGCATGTAGTGTGTGTACCGCGGGGTTTTTCGAACTTAAACTAGAGTTAAAGATTTTTTGCTGATAGTGTTTCTCAAGTCAGCTTAATGGAGCTTTATCGATCATCTTTTGTCAGAGACCGAAGTCGAGTCCACGCATAGCTGAGGCATGTGTTTAGTTATGATTTTTAGTCTTAATAAGATTTTTGAGCCGGAGTTTGTAATGCCACGATACTGGCGAGCGTGGCTGGCGCCCATCTTATTTGAAGTTTATCTTAGTGTATTTGAAATTAATATTATAATAAATATCTATTTAATTTACTTTAGTGTACTATTCATTTCTACATCATCCTGATACTCGTGACGTTACAAAACATTGTTTATGACATTTTTTAAGGAAGTCGCAAGTGCTTCTGCAATTAGAGGCACCTGTAGTTTGCCGTATAGGGTGAAATACAAAAAACTCGCTATTTTCTTGTTATAATTTTAATTTTGAATTCACTTGGCCTGTTATTAATACACTTATTTTTCACACATTTATGTATATATAATTACTGCGGATAGTAAATACTCGCGAGCACGTTTATATGTATTCTACGGTAGTTCAGACGAGACTCCCCCTCATAATTTTAATTCTCTATTAAAATTAATCTTACCGAGAGCACACATAAATTTTCACTTTTGTTGGCAGTCTCGTGACTGCCACATTTTTTATCAAATACTCTAATAATTATTTTCTTTTATTAATAAAATTATCAAATCAATATTCTCATTAATTTATTACGTATTTATTATTTTATAATTTTATTGAATTGAAATTTATTCATTTTATTTTTAAGTAATCACGTCATAACTGTCTTATAAGTTCGAGTTGAGCCGTATTCATTATCTTTGCTAGCAAAAATCTAACTGTCGGCAAAGAATTTTAAAACACATCAAAGAATCAAGTGTAAACTGTTTTCTATATCATAGTGATACTGATAATAACAATTATGATACTGATATTAACAATTATTCTAGTGATATTAATATTGATAATCTTACTTATAATTCTTACGATAGTAAGTATGATAATAGTGATGATTTGAATAGTACTACAGCTGATAATGATCGGTCATACTTGAAAAATCGGTAGGTAAAAATACAATCTTCATTCTTTTTTTTATTACAATATAAAGATCGTTCTTCTTGTGAATTAATTCTTTTCTTGTTAATTAATTTTTTCATTTCCTTTGGCAAGTTTGTTATTTTATAGTGTACCAACTTGAGCAAAAAAAAAAGTGCAGATTATAAAAAATAAAAATTATTAAACAAAAGAAAAAAACAATCTCACAACAACGCCCAACTTTAGAAGGAAAAAATACTACGCACGTTGTAATAGTATTATAATTTATTAATATAAAATTTCGTAAATGGTGTATGTTATTATAGGTTTTATCGTTGTTTATTTTGTAGAATTTGACCCATATTTGTCTCGAGTTGATCAAAGAGTTGTGCAAGCGCACTCCTTCTTCCGTGAGGGTGATGATTTTGTAATGCACATTTTTTGTTGATATATATTTCAGAACGACTTGAATAAAGTTGTCAAGAGAAATAGCTGAAAATTATTTTGGACTCCGTAACTAAACCTCTAGGGGGCGTAACGGCTATGAAATGTATGTACCATTGTCTAATCTTTCATCCACTTGTTCTACTATCGAATCGATTGTTGCCTCATACGCTCAGTACAGTTACGACATCCCCATTGGATCGTTCGATTCTTTTGTTACAGCCACACCCACCAGCAATAGCACATCTAAGAAGCGCCATCAATTGTCAGGTTGCGAAGCAACTGTGTGCGGCTATTATTCCGCTTTCAACTTAGCGCTCGACTCACTATGGCTGATAGAGACTTACAGCTGGCAAATGCGAGACTTTAATATCTCTCGTATATCTTGCATTAATTAACCCATTAAAGCTCATCGTTACAGCTGTCAAGATATGTCTAAACTAACGATTGTTTGCCGTATACAAAAATTAATATACACGTGTTCTTCCTTTTAATTTTTTAATTGCAATTAACAAATTGTTTAAACAAATTATCGCAAAAGTTGATTTTTGCGAAATTTATTGTCGGCAATCGATTCTACGGAAAAAATTACTTAGAAAACATGTGTAGTAAGTTGTGAAAATGTTAATTGTTTATTAGTAAAACTTATGTTAAATAATCAAATCATCCTGGCTTTGCCAATGCTATCATTGTAATTTATAATATGTAATTATCATTAAAGAAAGTAACCATAATAAAAAAAGCTTATTGAAAGTAATTTAAGTTACCTTAGTAAGGTTGAAAAGAATATTTAACACTTTGAAGTAGTATAGATTATGAAAATCTAACTTGTTAAAAATACATTATTTTTTATCATTCCAAATACTCTAATTGTTTTTTGTAGTTATTGGATGAAAAACATTTTTGAGATTACTCTTGTATATTGAAAAATATTGCAGACTTCTTTACGTGCACATCGCGAAATATAAGTTTTATACAAGAAAAAGTTTTTTTCATTGATATTTCATATGAATTTTAAATACTATTTAAAGTAGATTAATTTTAAATGGTTATTTAAAAATACAATTTGTTGAATTTTTTTGGTTTTTTTTTTTTTTTTTTTTGAAATTGTATAAAATACTAAAAATCAATTCTGTTTAAAATTAACTAAAAAACTAATATATTTAAAATTTACCCATATCGTGATCAACAGCATCAAATTTTCTTTTCTTGATACTCAATTTATTACTTCTTTCTGAATATTGTACAATGAGTAGACGCAAATCAAAACGTTTAAATCGTATTAAAGATTTAGTTAACATTTGTCACGGGGTGGCAGTTTAAAGGTGAACCACCACCGGAGCAATTAACCTCGGGGAACGCGCAATTCGCGAAAGGCGCGAAACTTCCTCGCAGCGCCCCCTTCTCGGCTGTTATAACCTGTGACGACGTTGCTCCTAGGTTCGGGCACGTAAAGCCGTCTATCGGACCGTATTTACTCGCTACAATGCCGCGCAATCGTCGTTGTGCGGCTTCTGTGTCGTCCTCGCCCAGCTATGTGACGTCTCGGAGAGGGCGGTATTCGGGAGGGAGACTGGAATTTTTTCGTGGAAAGAAAAAAAATCAAAAAGAGCAAAAAGCAAAAAGTGAATAAATGAAATAAAAAGAAATATAAAATACAAAAACTCAAAAAAAATAAATTTACAAAAAATGAATAATAATATAAAAACCAAGAAAAACAGTAATGAAAAAAAAAGTAATAAAAAAAAGACAAGAAAAAGAAAAATATAAAAAAAAGGTATGGAAAAATAAAAAAAAACAAAAGATGCTAAAATAAATAAAATAATTTAACAATTTAATAAACAAAAAATAATATAAATTAAAACGAAGAACAAATAATTAAGATCAAAAAAGAACACACGAGGAACGCAAATAATAAAAAACGCTACTCTGTGCGAACGGGCTATATACGCTAGAGTCCGTAACTCTCTCGTAACGGACTCTAGAAGTGAGAGAGAGAAAAAGGCCTCTCCCACTCGCGCGCGCTACGCACGATATGAGTGCGAGAGAGAAAGAACCTCTCCCGCACTACGCCTACTGGAGTGAGAGAGAAAGAGGTCTCACACTCGCACGCACCGCTTCCTATACGAGTGCGAGAGAGAAGACGTCTCTCCCGCACTGAGCCCGTAAGAGTGAGAGAAAAAGCGCTCTGCCACTCGCGCACGTCTAGCCTTACGCGAGTGCGAGAGAGAACGCAACTCTCTCGCACTGATCCTATTAGAGTGAGAGAGATATCGCTCTCTCACTCGCACGCGCCTACTCTTACACAGGTGCTAGAGAGATCGCAACTCTCTCGCACTGACTATACGAGAGAGATAACGCTCTCTCACTCGCACAAACCGCGTAAATCGAATAAATAAAAAAGCAAAAAAGGGGGGGCAACCAGCGGTTACTCCAACGCGAATATAATTTTTTCCGCCTAATAAATTTATAAAAGAAACTTACGGATAGCTGGCCAGCCGCGCACGCACAAAGAAAAATGCTGCCCCAAAAGCGGGACTTCGTCATCGCCGAACGGAGTTGCTGGTGTCATGGCACGCCGCCTCGATGATACGCTCCTGCGTTTTGATGGCAGTGCCCTGGGTGTAGCAAATCACGCGCGATCGAAAGCACGCCAAAAAACTGTTGAAAAACTCGCGCGGAAAAATGGCCGAGACGCGGGAAGAAGGCACGCGTCCGCGAGGTAGAAATGGCGGAAGAAAACTAGACTAATAAGACACGCCAAAAACTAGCTTATATCGCTTAAACTCAATCATTCTATCATACGTGACGCCTATTTTTTAATGTTGGCGCGTACCATATGTTCCCGTCCGAGACCGTCGTGATACCGAGGTACGATTTCACCTGTGCGAGCGGTGAAAGCGCGCGGAATACGCATACGCGCGGAGTACTGAGTACTCTCCGTGACACATTATAAATAAAAATGATATTGATGAACATCAGCAATATACACAGTGTGTCCCATGGAAAACGGAACTTTTTCAAAATAAAGACAAAAACTCAATATTCCGGCAAATCTTATTTATTTTATTCAAAATAGTCTCCTTCCGCATCAATACAACGTTTTGCAAGATCAATTTAAATATCGAATGAGTTATTGAGATCATTTTTATCCATCGACTTTAGTATGTCGGTCGTCGCTCTTTGGATGGCCTCTACCTCGGCATAACGTTTTCCTTTCATAAACAAGTGCAATTTGGAGAACAAGTAGAAGTCGCACGGAGCCAAATCCGTCGAGTACGGTAAATGGTTGATGGTTAAAATGGAATTTTCGATCAAAAAATCCGTGATCAAGTTCGATCGATGAGACGGGGCATTATCATGCAACAAACGCCAGCTCCCTTTTTCACGGTATTGTGGCCGCACACGACGAATACAGCTGAGCAAACGCTTCATAACACTAAAATAAAACACAGCAGTAATCGTTTGACCAGGTGGAACGAATTCACGATGAAAAATACCCTCCGAATCGTAGAAACAAATCAACATTGTCTTCACTTTTGACTTTTCAAGACGACTTTTTTCGGATTGGGCTCGGTTTGGTGCTTCCATTCAGCACTTTGACGCTTGGTTTCGGGATCATATTGAAAACACTATGTCTCGTCACCGGTCACAATTGAATAATTCAAGTTTGGGTCCTTTTTTGACTCTTTAATGAAATCCTTAAAATGTTCAATTCGGAGCAATTTTTTGTAGTCGGTCAATTTGTGTGAAACAAAGCGTGCACACACCTTCTGTAGATTTAAATGATCGGTCAAAATGTGATGAATTGAATTTTTGGACATATTCGATTCCATTTCCATGTATCGCAATGAAGATTTTGGCTCATTTTTTATAAATTCACGCACTTTTTCAATGTTACTTTGAATAACCACGGTATTCGAAGGACCTGGATGTTCGTCGTCCTGAATGTCTTCACGACCTTCCTGGAACCGTTTATACCACTCATACACTCTGGTACGGGATAGACAATTATAGCCATAAACTTGTTTAAGCAAATTATGCGTCTCAGTAAAGGATTTACCGAGTTTAAAACAGAACTTAATATTTGCTCTTTGTTCGAAGTTCATTTTTCGACCGATGCCACAAACACACTGTCACTTTAAGCGCGATATTTTGGTTTCCATTGAACCAAATGTCATACAATTTTGACAGGATGTCAGTTAAGAATGGACCTTCCCATTGCTAACATCCACCAATAGGTGGCGCCAATATAAATCGATGTTTTGAAAAAGTTCCGTTTTCGATAGGACACACTGTGTATTGATGTAGCTTTCGTTCCAAATAATAATAATGACGATTCTTTAGATTCTTAACCTGTAGAAACTGAAGAAACGATTATAAGCAAATCTTTTTATCATACGGTTTTTATGAACAAATAAGATCTAGCTATAACAATACTCAAAAATTATTAGAACCAAAGCATACGTACAATTGGAAAAAAGGTGTATTTGAAGATTTTGAATTGAAACAAAGTATTATGAATGATCGTGATAATAACGATATTAAAAAATAATGATATTAATCTTGATGAATCTATACTATTGAATCAATAAAATAACTTTATGCTCGTAAATCATTTGAACAATTTTTTTCCGCAAAAATAAAAAATTATATTATACTAGCTACAGAAGAGAATGGATATGATTTGACAGCGGAAAAATTTAGTGATTTCTTATGTTTATTTTTAAGAACGCTATGACCTTTTATAAAAAAAACTTTTTTCAACAGCTGATACATCGAAATCTATGTGTTAAACAATAAAACCTATGAGAATAAAAAAAATGCATTTTTATGCAAAGAATGCAAAATCAATGTTTAAAATAATATTTAGACAAATTTTTTTTTTTTTTTTAAATGCTTTAATTCAAACTTTTTATTTATTTTGATGCTGTTTAGTATTCATTATCATTTTCAAAATATTTTTATATTTAAATATAATAATTTACAAATATATCGTACGCATAGACTGATAATAACATAATAATACTTTTAAAAACTAAAAGGAAATTTACTCCTGGTAAGAAATTGAAGAAAAAAAATTCTTCTTTTTTAAATTGATCGATAAATTCTTACCGGCCTCTTTCGTATCATGCTCTTACTGAGCATGCATGCTTATCTAGATCTCTCAATATGCTAGCTATAATACTACTGAGACCTTTTTAAGCGAGTCTTAAGATTATGTGGAGTTTATTGATCCTTCAAGGATTGCTTCATATCGTAGAGTACAGATTTAATCTTCAAATTTATTTGTTATAGGGTATTTAGTCTTACTTATAATAGGTATGTGCCCAGCATAAATTGGCAGGTATTTACTCCCATTAGCGCAGTGCAATTATCGAGTGAAATTTGATAACCGTCAATTGGTCCGTGTGTTTTCATAAAATTTTCCATATTCACATAAATAGTTACTTGCCAATCAGTTTTTTTAAATCGTACCATATCTATATGTTTGTAGTCCTGGATTTTCTTTTATTGATTCTGTTTGAAAATTCTTGTTTATCTGGGCCAAAGGAATTCCGATGTTCAGTATTATCACGTAGATAAAGTGTCGGGGCTTAGTTTTGGCTTCCTAAAAAGGTTAAACCTCCCAGTTAAAAGTTAATTTTAATTTATCGATGTATTTTCTAATACGCTTGCCGTCAGGTAATTCTACTATAGCGTTATTTCTACTCATTATTTCAATGATTTCTAAAGGTTCATTATAGTGTTTATCAAACTTAGAGGCTCTTATTTTCTTATGAAAATACACAGTCTCCCACTTTAGCATAAAGTCTTTTAGTTTTACTGGAATATCGTACTTTGAACTGTATCTAGTTGTCTCTGGCGATGTAGTTCATTTCGTCTAATTGTAAGTGGAGAAGTAAGTCTCGTAAGTAGTGTCTTCCACTGATCTTCTAATACGTTCAATTTATACCTTTATATTTCCTTACCAGATTCTCATGTAAGTTTTGTATTAAATCCACTCTTCGTAGCATGAGGTTACTGTAATTGGACTACCTTCGAATGTTTTCGTCAGATGTTGAGCTAATATAACAATCCTGGCTCGAGAGTGCCACACTTTTCTTCCTTCCAGGTAATGCGAAAACTGATCAGGTTTCTTTGAAGCATTGCTATTTTGATGTTCGCAAGGGCAGTTCTTATGTTTAGTATGATGAGATTATTAAAATACTTGATTTTTACAACTACAGATATTACGTTATGATTTTTGTATTGGGTGATTAAGATTTTTCCCAGTTTTGGCTTTGTCTTCTGCAAATCCCTTAGGTTTATTGCTCCGATGTCTAATCTTAATAAATAATGATCTTGTTGTGGATCTCAGGCTCTTGATATCACTAAATACAAAGTATACTAGATTGTTACTCTTGTAGTTGAAACATTGTGGTGACGTATTAATATTGTTTCTTAAGGGGGGAGATACACTTAGAATTTTGAAAAAATCGATTTTTTTTTGCATTTTCTGAATGTAGCGAATTTCAAAAATATTCTGTAAATATTTCAGAAAAAAACCGACTGTTATTTATGGAGATATAAAAAAGTTTGAACGAAGCGGTCTCCAGCGCATGATAGTAGGCAGGTAGCGGTAGCTACGCGCTCGACTACCTAAGGGATTACAAAGGCCTTTAATGTACCTTATATGTATATATATATGTGTATATATATATATATATATATATATATATATATATATATATATATATATATATATATATATATATATGTATATATATATACATACATTCTGTCAAAAAAGTACCGGGAATTGTCGATTTAAATCTGGTGGGGCAATTTAGGCAGGTAAAATTTTTTTTTCTAGGTTGGTACAACTGTCCTTAATGACTATGTCAAGTTTGAGCAGAATCTGTGAACGAGTGTATTTACAGTAGCTGGTTAAGGGAAGGTTTACCTTTTTAATGACCAAAACAACAGTTTTTTTTAGAATTTCTTTTTTCATAGAAGGAAATTAATAAACAACTCAAATTGTTTGTTACTTGTTTAATACAATAAAGAGTACAAAAAAAAATTTTTTTCATGACAAAATATCGTGACGGTAATAAATGGCACGCCCCGTAATGTGACCATCTCCAAAAAAGGTGGCCCGCTGTTGGCCACTCTAGCACCTGCAAAAATAAACGAAAATTAAAAATCAAAAAAGTTTTATAAAATATATGAGTGTAGTCAGCATCTGACCTACAATCATTGCTAAAACTCAAAAATTAACAAAATAGCGGGCATTTGAATTTTTTTTTTTCATTATTGAGTTTTTTTTCACTCTTTAAAGTACTCTAAAAATAAAAATAATGCATATATCATGTTGATTGTAGTCCACTTTCCGATGAATACTTTAACAATTAAAAAAAAAAAAAAAAAGCCCATCCATCGAGTAGTTTTTTAGTAATAGTGGCCAACAATTTGAAAGACGTGGTTTCAAGAAAAACGCGTTTAAAGATTTGATTAACGATTAATCTGTGTTAAAATCGGTCTCGTTTTTGTTCCATAGCTTTAAAAAATATATGTATACGACCAAACGGTTTTGGAAATATATTCTACACGTAATTAACTACAAAAAAATGTAAAAAAAGAAAAACTGGTTTTTTAATTCAGAAAAAAGTAAACCTCTCCTTAAGTCAGTCGATGTCAATAGTGCGTGCCGATTTTTTACAATAGGTGATTACGTTGAACAAAGAATTTGTCTAAAATTTTGTGTTGCAAATAAAATTTTGTGTGCCAATGCATTGAAAATGTTGCAGAAGACTTTTGGTGATAAAGCACTATCGAAAACCCGTGCGTATAAGTGGTACAAAGCCTTCAAGGAGGGTCATGAAGTTGTCGAAGACTTGCCTCATTCCGAACGACCATCGACGGCTTCGACCGTAGATAACGTCGATAAAATTAAGGAAATGGTGCTTGAAAACCGTCATACCAGCTTGAGAGAGATAGCACATGAACTTGAGATATCCCACGAGTCCACACGTACGATTTAAATTGATATTTTGGGCATGAGAAAGGTGGCCGCAAGACACGATAACGCACCGTCTCACCGAGCTACGATTGTGACCGACTTTCTCGCCAAAAACTCAACGAACACGCTTAAACAACCACTGTATTCGCCGGATTTGGCTCCCTGTGACTTCTTCCTCTTCCCAAAACTTAAATTGCCGCTCCGCGGCACCCGTTTTCAGTCGATTGAAGCCATAAAACATAATTCGGCGCGCAAGCTAAAGGCTACTGACTTAAACAGCTACTGTAAACACACTCGTTGACAGATTCCGCTCATACTTGGCATAGTCATTAAGGACAGTTGTACCAACCTAGAAAAAAAAATTTACCTGCCTAAATTGCCCCGCCAGATTTGAATCGACAATTCCCGGTACTTTTTTGACATAATGTGTATATATATATATATACACACACACACACACACATACACAGTATGTCGGAAAAGTTCCTGAAATTTTGAAATAAAAAATCGAAAATTACATCTAAAGAAATTAATTCCAGTTAACTTTCAACATAGTCCCCTTTCCTAGATATACACTCATTTGAGCGCTCCATGAGTGATTCGAAGGCTCTCTGGTACTCCTCTGAAGTTATCGCTGTGAGACGCTCGGTGCAAGCCGCTTGAATGTTCGGTATATCTTCAAAAAATCTTTCTTTTAAGGCCATTTTTAGCTTAGGAAATAGGAAAAAATTGGCTGGAGCCAGATCTGGCGAGTATGGGGCGTGATTGATACGTGGGATCTGATTTTCGGCGAGATAACGCTTCACAATGTTCGAAGAATGAGCAGGCGCATTGTCATCCAGCAAACTCCACGATCCCGGTTCGTTGTACTCAGGCCTGATGCGATTAATCCGGCGCTTCAGACGTTTTAACACCTCTACATAATACGCAGCATTCACGGTGGTGTTTGGGGGCACAAATTCTTTGTGTATCAGGCCTTTGGAGTCAAAGTAAGCGATGAGCATCGTCTTTACCCGTGATTTTTGTTGGCGCACTTTTTGAGGCCTCGCACGGCCCGGACTGAGCTAAGCGGATGACTGGCGCTTCGTGGAAGGATCGTATTGAAAGCACCAAGTCTCGTCTCCAGTCACAATTGAGGTTAAAAAGCCTGGAGTGATGTCGCAAGTCTCGATAAAATCTTGACAACATTGGATGCGAGTTTCTTTCTGCTCTGGTGTGAGAAAGTGCGGAACAAATTGAGAGCAGACCTTCCTGCGGTTAATTTTTTCTTTTAAAATCAATGCGACGCTATCCTTGCTCATGTTCAGTTCGTCTGCCAACATTCTGAGAGACATGTGGCAATCCTGCTTCAGTAGCGCGCGCACGCGAGCCTCGTTTTCGTCGGTAACAGCTGTTGACGGCCAACCGCTTCTCTCGTCATCTTTTAACGACTCTCTACCCTTCTTGAACCGACTAAACTACGTGTAAACAGTTGTACGCGACACTACACCTTCACCGTAAGCCAAATCGATCGTTTTTTTCGTTTCCGCGAAAGTTTTTTTAAGTTTATAGCAGAATTTAATCGCGCTACGATGTTCAAATTTCTCATATATCGTAGAGCTTGCACCGGGGTACTAAACACACGTTCACTTAAGCACGTCTATCTCGGCAACTAATGAACGGATACTGGTGAAAAAATTCTAAGACACTCCAGAGGGATGTAGCAACATAGTACCAGTGTCGTCCAAGAGGTGGCGCCACTTGTACAAGCGCTACAAAATGAGTTCGGGAACTTTCCCGACATACTGTGTATATTACGTAAGTCTTACAAGCGACGAATTATTGCAAAAATGCATTGGAGGTTTCACGCAGAATAGCAACGAAAGCTTGAATCGAAGCATTTGGAATATCATGCCGAAAATTTTACCTGTGAGCCTTACTAACTTTAGCATAGCCGCCTCTGTCGGTATCTGCACATTCCATGAGGGTACACAAAGGCTATTATATATTATCCATTTTTGACGCGATGGGGATTGAATTGCGATCACACGCACACGAATATGCGAAGAAGGAAGATTGCAATCAAATCGGCTCAGCTAGCTGTCGTTCATTAACCGTTTGACTGCTAAGCGATTCTTGCAAGAACGCACGAAAACTGCGGGACATATTTTGACTTGATGTTGTCAAATAAAACACTCTCATTTAGACAAATATCAATCAATTTTAATAATTCTTTTCGTATTATAAAGAAACAATACTAATTGTGATTGTGAATAAGAAAAAATAAACATCAAATCTTTTTTTTGCTACGTTTACTCCCACGGAGCAACAAAGACACACTGAAACTCGCAGCGCAAAAACGCTGCGTCGCGGTTTTCGAGACAAATGAACGCAGCGCTTTTGCGCCGCGTAGCAGTCAAACGGTTAAACATCACTCAGAATGTAAGAATAGCTCGCCGACGTCGTAAAATTACTGCTGAGGCCGCTAATCAAGAAAAGAAAGAAAAATTTAATGGTGCTGGAATAGACGATTTACTGTAAGTTAGAAAAAAAAAATTTTTATCTGCATCTAAATTGTTCTTAAAACTTTAAACGCGTTTTTCTCGAAACCATGTCAAAATCGGTAATCGCCGTAGCTCAAGAATAGCTTAACTTATCGACTTAATATTTTGTACATTTTTTCTATATATGTATATTTAAATCCTCTGTTTGAACGAAGAATTTTTTTGTGCGATGAAAATTTTTTTTTTTTTTTTTTATAGCCGAGGAAAATTTTAGTCAAAAACAAAATTTTCACTTTCAACATCCGTCATTTTAAAAAAAATGAAAATTTATCAAAACCCTTTGTTCAACCAGAGCATTATACAATTATCTAATAATTTTCTCTTTTTGTTTTATTTCAGATGATCCAGTAATGAGCAGCGATGATCACCACAAAATGGTTTCTTTTTATTTCCCTTTTTTTTTTTTTTGGACCCTGCAAATGTACTGTGTCTTACACATTTTTTAAAATTTTGTCATAAAAGAATATGAGATGTAGTTAAAATATACATCTTTTATATGAAAAAAAATTTTTTTTAATTTATTTGAATACTTCGCCAAAAAAATTCCCGATAAAACGCTTTTTTTGGCGCTCTAAGTGTATTTCCCCTTTTAAGTTCAGTTTGGTTAAAGGTTGCTGTTCATCGGAGATTTCAGAGTCAGAGTTACCTGACGTTGGATCGTCGTGATCTGTGCTACTAGTGAGTCAGTTGATGATATGCTCAACGATATTAAGATTAGTTATTCGTCAATTGGAGGTTTTGGGTGGTTGGCTGTAACTTATTTTTATCTTTATTGGTGCATCGAGGAAGGGGGTATTATGGGAGATTTATTTAGAAATCTTAGGGATCTCAATGAACTCGCTTAAGCGTAAATATTTCTTTGCTCTTTCGGTTAATCTGCCTAGTTTTCTTTAGGTTCCTAGTATTCTCGTTCAATTGCTCCAATTGTAAGACCCGTTGCTCCATAATGTTATCGTTGAGTTTTGTCATCATAAGGATCCAGAGTATCTAAATATTCTTGAAATTCAGTGTCTACTATGTGTCCTTGAAAGAAATTGTTCTTGTCTCCGAGTATGTTATCTCTGCTAAATAGGGGTTCATCATAGTAGTGGCAGTAGCATTTATATACTCTATCATATATCCTTCCTAAAGATTCATTAAAATTCCTCCAGTTTTCCGTCGTTTTCTTATTTTTAGTATTTTCACCATTTAAGGTATCGCGCGACGCTAGTAGTTTTAAATCCATAGGTCCTTCATGTGAGTCGTCTGCGTGTTCTTCTGTGTTTCCTTTTGATGCCGTGACTACTTTGGTTTTATTACCTGAGTCGGCAGTTACTTTAATACAAATTGGTGAATTGTGTTTTTGTTTGTTATGTCGATGGTTGATATCAAGGTCTGAATCTTCCGTGGTTTCTTTCCGCAATCCACTTCTAGGGTACGCTCGCGGTAGTCTTCTGTCTGTATCAGTGTTACTACTAATTAGGTCAGTGTACTCTGATGTCGTTTTTAAATTAAGTCTGATTTTCTTTTTCCATAGGTGGACTCACAGTTACTGATTCCTAATTTGATGATATCTTGTCATTCATGGGTTCTGATAATTTAGAAACTTACGTAAATATCTCGGGTTGTTTAATATTGGACTTCTGAGTACGGTTATTACTGGGGATTTTCCAAGATATGGGCTCGCGAGTATTTCTTGGTACTTTAGAAATTACCATTCCCGATGTAGTTGGGGCGTTTCTTGAGTCTTGTTCTATCTTGGCTCTAGTTCTCTGAACTATGGTGCTATTTTCTAAAGCAGATATTGTTTTAGCAGTATTTGAACTAGGTGGTCTTCCTCGTCCTCGGCTTGTCGTCGGTTGATGTTGCGTGCCCCCTGTCGAAAGGCTTTTAAATTTTGAAACCTTAGGTTTTTTATTTTTCTTTGCCTGGGTCTGCTTTGTTTAGTACTAGTACTCTGATTTAAGGTAATTTATCAATAATTTTTTACTTAGTGGCGTTCATTACTGGGTTATGAGACAAAGCGCCCACGTTACACTCAGTTGTCATGGCGGCACATATCGTTTATTTGTGTTATAATTGGTTCTCCTATTAGTCCAGGATCTTTGTTGCGGTATTTCCTTTTCTACGAGTCGGACATTTTTGCGACCATACTCATACTTTTTCCGTTTATAGTTTATACTGTCTCGATCTTTTGGGTGGAATCCATCGTTTGGGTGTTTAAATTATCCTGACTACTCATCGCATTCTTCAATGCGTCTATAGTTAGGATTAGAATCAGGCAAGATGTATCTCTTTATTAGAATTTCTAATTCCGTAGCGACTTGATATGCATCATTTAAATAAGCGGGCGGTTGACTATGTACAGTAGTAGCAATTTCTGCTGATAGCCCTTTTTTGAACATTAGTAATGACACTTCTTGTAAAGGTTTAATTCGCTCAGCTATCTATTGTAACATAGAGCCATACTGGGTTATCTTTAGGTCCCTTGAGCTCCCATTAATAATATGTTTAATCTGTAATAAAACATTTCTACTAATTCTCCTTCTTTCATAGTCACATTATGGATTTCTTCTGAATAGTTTGAGTAGGCCTTCCCGGGCGCAAATCGCTCTTCTAGAAGTTCTATTAAGGACTCAACGTCTTTAAATGCATAACCATAACACATCGTTCAATAAGTCCCGAGACTAACCCAGAGATGGTGCTAGTAGTACCGAACTGGCCACGTTTCCATAGAGTGCGAACCTTCACATGAAACGTATAAAAATTTTACGTCGATCGGATCACAGACAGCAGAGTTATCGAGGTTAGAGTGAAGTCACTTTGTAATTTGTTTGAAAAATGGAAAAAAGCGAGTTTCGCGTGTTTATAAAACAATGTTTTTTAATGGGTAAAAACACCGTAGAAGCCCAGTAATGGCTTGAAAAACATTACCCGGACTCCTCTCCATTCAAACCAACGATTTGTCGTTGGTATGCTGAGTTTAAACGTGGTCGTACGGACAGAAACGATGCGGAACGTTCGGGTAGGCCATTGGAGGCCGTTACACAGGAAAATGTGAGTGAAGTGTTAAAAATTGTAATGAAAAATCGCAAAGTAAAGGTCCGTGAGATTGCAGAAATGACACAGATATCATCTGGAAGCGTATTTACAATCCTTCATGAAAAATTTAGCATGAAAAAGGTTTTTTCTAAGTGGGTGCCGCGTATGCTTTCAGTGGAACAAAAACAGCTACGAGTCGACGATTCAGAGAGCTGTTTATCGCTATTTACTCGCAATAAAAAGGATTTCCTGCGTCGATGCGTGACCATGGATGAAACATGGATACATCATTTCACTCCGGAGTCGAATCGGCAATCATCTGAGTGGCGCATGGCTGGCGAAAGCCGCCCAAAGCGTCCATAAACGCAGCAGTCTGCTGGCAAAGTCATGGCGTCTGTTTTTTGGGATACACATGGCGTGATTTTCATTGACTACCTGGAAAAAGGTAAATCGATCAACAGTGATTTTTATATTGACTTGTTGGTACGTTTAAAGGAGGAGATCGCAGCAAAACGACCATACATGAAGAAGAAAAAAATCCTTTTTCACCAAGACAATGCACCATGCCACAAGTCCATGAAAACAATGGCAAAATTGAACGAATTGGGCTTTGATTTGCTTCCTCACCCCCCGTATTTGCCAGATTTAGCCCCCAGCGACTACTGGCTCTTTGTTGATCTCAAAAAAATGCTCCAGGGAAAAAAATTTGGCTCGAATGAGGAGGTCATTGCCGAAACTGAAGCCTATTTTAAAGCAAAGGATAAATCCCTCTATAAACATGGTATAGAAATGTTGGAAAGGCGTTGGAAAGATTGTATCACTCTAAAAGGAGATTATATTGATGAATAAAAATGATTTTTGAAAAAAAATGTTGTTTTCGTTGTTAGTCTTGGGACTTATTAAACGATGTGTTATATGCAGTCATGACATTCTCCTTCCAGACATCCAACTAAATTCTTTATAGAATTTTTTTGTTGGTTCTCAGAAAGTTGAGCTGCCCTGTTCCTTTCCCTGTTCTTCCCCTGTTTCATTCCTATTAATCCTTTAATTGTGTTTTTCAAATTTTTATGCAAAACGGAAATAATCGATCCAGTTGATATGTATGTGATCTTAGCTAACAGGAGGATCATCAAGACCAATGTCATGAACTTGTTTAATCATTTTTTCAGAAGTAGCCATTTTTTCTGGCTCACCATCCTGTTCGCTTTTTGTGCTTGAACGACTCCTTTTGAATTCAGCAAACCAATAATATTTACCTACCTTTACCTTCGTTTCTTTTGCATTTTTTCCACGTAAAAAATAATGTTCGATAAGTGCACAAAATTCAACGTCATCCATTTTTTAAGAAAAAGGCGAAGTAGACTGCTTTTAATAATTGTAACTCTATGAATAATTGACTGATCAATCTGAAACTTTTAATATAATTGAGACAGGTAACAACTTGTTTAACTTACACATTTTGATCGAGCTCAGTGCTGCCATCTATTCGAGTCCGGCTGCATGTTGAACCGCCTAGTATTTTGATGCGAAATAAGTAGTTTCAGCCTGTAAGTGTATGAATGTCCATATATATTTAATATTTTAGAAACAATTATTGAAAAATAAGGCAGATTTTGTGTGTAGTCTTTACATACTCATCAAACAAAAAAGTGGATTTGGACTGATCTTTGTCAAAAAGATTTTGAACCTGTAAAAAGTTAAACAATGTAAAAAACTTGTTATAACTATTCAATCCAGATATTCAATTAGGCTTTATCATGGGGCATACTTTTTATTAAGCTACAGATACACGATTGTAATTATAAAATTAAGGAAGTCAACCCATGTGACACTTTGAAAGAACTCAATTTTTTTTGTATAAATCTGATCTAGAACATTTTTAAAATATATTGCTAAAGTAATATTTTAAAATTTGAAGTTGTTGGAAAGTTATAGCAGTGAGAAGGTAAGGTGTTAGGAGTGCGCGACCGAGCGCTCGATGGTGAAGGGCATTAGAGCTACAATAAAGTTGCGAATTCTTATATAAGGCTAGTAACAAAACAAATACACAATTAAAAGTTACTAAAATTAAATTTAACAGGTTTTTAGTTTTGATTTCGAAGTCGACAGCATAATAGCTACTGAATCGTTGTGGACAGAATATTTTACTGTGCGAGTGTTTGAATTTTGCAATGAGTGATAAAAAGAGAGAAAGATTATCTCACGCCCATGCTCATTGAAGAAGAAAAAAAAAATTTCATAAAAACCGTTATTCATTGGAAAATGATCTTGACTATACGTCGACATCAGCAAAGAAACTTCTGCAAAGCATGGAATTGGAAGTGCTTCTCGCTTTGACTTGTGCATATTGGATCTTAGAATTTGCATCTGTATTTTCGGTTATTTCAGTAAATGTAATATGCAAACAGTGTAAAAGTAATGTGACATTTACAAAATTATTTTTAAGAGGTTTGAGTTTCAAAATTCTTTTGTCCTGTGAGTGCAGCAGAGAAAAAACGATAAACTCGTGCCCTATGATTCAAAATGCAAATGAAATTAATCGTCGCTCTATTTTTGTGATGTGTTTGTTAGGAGTTGGTCACAAAGGAGCGAATCTTCTCTGTAATTTAATGGATATTTCTAATGGTATAGGAAACTCGACATATAAAATACTCCTAGAAAATATTCACACAGCTGCATCTGCAGTGTATGAGGCTATTTTATTCTTTGCTGGCACACAAGAAAAAAATCTAAATGAAGAAGCTGGGAAGCCACGGAATAAGTTAACAGTTTCCAGAGATGGAACTTAAAAAAAGCGCGGCTTTTCATCTCTATTTGGTGTCTCAACGTTAATATAATAGGAAAATATTCCGGAAAAGTTCTAGATGCGATGGTTATAAGCAATTATTGTGATGCCTGTAGTAAGAAGAAAAAACTAAAAAACACTGAACCAGAGGAATACGAAGCATGGTACGCAGCTCACGAACCTGATTGTACTGTAAATCATACAGAAGGTTCCGGTAAGATGGAAATTGATGCCATTATTAAAATGTTTTTGCGCTCTGTCGAAAAACACGGCGTGAAATATTTGACATATATCGGCGATGGCGTTAGTAAAACATTCAATGGTATTTTAAAAGCTAAGCCATATAAAGAAACTCCCATTATAAAAAAAGAATGCGTAAGGCACGTCGAAAAACGAATGGGAAGCCGACTTCGAAATGCAAACAAAAAAAATAATAAAAGCATTGGTGGTAAAGATCCGGGCAAACTAACGGATAAAATAATTATTAAAATGACAAAATTTTATGGCTTAGCCATTCGTCGTCATCCTGATTCGTTAGAAGAAATGAAGAAGGAAATTTGGGCCACTTTTTACCACAAATGCTCTACAGACAGAAATCCTCAACACGAGAACTGTCCAGCACGCTCAGTCAATTCCAGCATGAGAAAAAAGCCCCTTTATTAATGGAAGTACATGCAGTTGTTAAATCTATTTATGAAGATTTGTCAAAAACCATCTTTTGACAAGATGTTTGGGATCGGAGACGCATAATAACAACGAATCATTAAATACGCTAATTTGGACATTCGCTCCGAAACGTCTCCATTCGGGCGCTAAAATAGTCCAAATTGTGACTTTTTTAGCAGTAGTAATATTTAATGAAGGCTTCCAAAGCATTATAAAGATAATAAATACTATGGGTTGTTCGATTGGCCGAACAGCATATGCTTTTGTGCAGCGCCGCCACGAAGATAGAATCGCCTGGTCCGAGCAGCGTGTGAGCGGTGCGGCAAAAGAGGCCAGAATTTCAGCCAAAAAAGAACATTCTGCCTTGCAAAATTTTCACGCAAAAGAGGAAGGAGTACTTCATGGACCCAGAATAGCAGATTAGTGGTAAGCAAAAATTTCATAATGTAACATGTATGTGAACTTTTAAACGCGTTTTTCTGAAAATAGTATTTTTTAACTGGTGACCACGATTGCTCCAAAACTTTTCAATCGAATTAATTAAAATTTTAATGATAGATTCAGCTTATGTCTAGCTATCGTTTGAACTAGGATTTTTAAAAAATATCAAACCGTTTTTTTATTACAAAAAATAGTCACAAAAAACATGAAATTTTGAGCCTTAATGTTTAAAAGCATGTAAATATAATTTTTAATATTTATAAAAATCCTAGTTTCGGTGATAGCCATCTACCTACTGATTAATATGCAATAAGAATTTTTTTATTTCAGATGACCCAGTCTCTCGGAATCATGGTCACCGTTTGAGTATCTTTTTTTGATATGGGTGCCATTCGAGCGGTGTAACTCAAGATCCACATCATATTTTTCTTTGAAAAAAATTAGAAACATAGTTCGAAGTATAAAAAATATGTAGTAAAAATATCTGGAGTGTATGTCTATTCGTTTTGCTATAAAAAATTTCCAAAAAACCTTTAAAAAAACGGCCATCACACAGGTTGACCCCTTAAAAGAAAACAGTAATTGTAACACTCTATCACGTTTGCCGGTAATACGCAAATTTTCACAAATGAGTTTTCATTTACGGATAAATTTCACAGTAATATGTTCTTAGTTGTCGTAGAGGAGTTCTTTAACTGGCTTGAAGTCGTTAACATGAAACTGAATACAACAAAAAATTTGATTAAAGTCTTAGATTTAATTTTTGTAGATACAGAACTTCTTCAATTATTTGGTATAGAATTTAAGGCATATCTACGTAAGTACGAGATAAAACATATTTTTCACCTCTTTATTATCTAGTAACCAATGATACACACGTTTAAAAATAAAATAGATAAAATGATACGGGACAGACATACCCTAAATTCTTCATTAAATAGATTTTTAAGTGAATTTAGAAATACAGAGCATACGACATCGGGGAAAATGCCAACCTTTTTGATGTTTAAACGTGAACGTCGAACAAGATTCGATTTATTAAGGCCTAGCATAATCGATAAAGTAGAGATGCAACAATTCAATTAAAAAAGATTTAGATATAGTAGTAGGATATGCGGATTTGAGTTAAAAAAGATACTAGCAATACATTCAAACATCTTACATTCAAAATTAAATTCAATGACGGTTATTTAACCAAAAGTCTTAAAAATCAACTTATTAAGACGAAATTAGGCTCGAATTTGAAAAAAGGAGAATACTCAGAAAGAAGTGAGAATCATATTTCAGCATACAACCAAAAAGTTGTGATGCGTCATCGACATGTTATAACAAATAAAATAATTAGTTTTTATTTCTATTCATAAATGTTACATTTTATTGATTTCAATCGATGTTTTATTATCTCTTATTTTGTTCGGACGCTAAACATTTTAGTACTGAATCGACTTATAATCGTTTAATTCTTTTTTTATATTAACCCTGACTCGTGTTAATATATAGTTAATATAGTTTATATAATTCAAAAAGTTAATATTAGTGTCAGCGAGTTTTAATTTATTAATCCGATATTGAATTGATTTTTTTTTTTCGACAAAATATTTACGCACTCCCTCTCTCCCACTCTCTCACACTCCCTGCATGAAAAAACGTTGGTTTTTTATTTTGACCCGCTAAATACTTGTAATAATATACGCTAACCTTTGATATAGTTTCAAATATTTTAAAGAATTTTGAATTGATAACGCAATTTTTAATTTTAAATATTTCAGAATGTTTGCGTGTTTATATATAATATATTTTTTTTTATTATTGCATATGCATTAGTTAACGCAAATAATGGTTTATTTATTTACCTTATTTTACGATAAGTTAGTTTTTGATTTAAAAGAATATAAGAAAATTAATTGAAAACTTAATCACTAATAATTATTTCTAAAACTTCTTTCTATATTCTCATAAAGATTTGTATGTACGAGGTGTGATCAAAAAGTAAGGTGACTTTTTGAATTTCACGCGCTCTGTACACTCTAATTTCAAAATTTTTTTTTTTGTTATTTGGTACACTCGTAACGATCGTATGTTCACAGTTTCGACTATATAACATGTATTGTTTTTATGTAAGAGGCATAAAGGCTAGACTCGTGTTTGCGTGCTCGGCGATTTTTTGCTGTTGAAAATAATGGAGCAAAGAGTTTGTATTAATTTTTGTGTAAAGAATGGCATTAAGTGCTTAAAAACTCTTAAAATGTTGACAGTGGCGTACGATAAGTCAACTGTGAGCAAAAAAAATGTTTATAAGTGGTATAAATTATTCCAAGAGGGCCGAGAAAATGTTAACGATGAACCTCGCTTCGGACGCCACAGCACGTCAAAAACCGACGAAAATGTTCAGAAAGTGAAAGAAATTGTGTTGAAAAATCGTCCAATCATGATTAGAAAAGTAGCTGATGATCTTAACTTATCGTTTGGCTCATGCCAAGCGATTTTAACGAATGTTTTGGGTATGGCACGTGTGTCAGCGAAATTCGTTCCAAAATTGCTTAATTTTAAACAGAAGCAGAGTAGTTTTTTGGCCAAAAACAATACTACTATCATGCCTGAGCCACCGTATTCACCAGACTTGGCCCCCTGCGACTTTTCCGTCTTCCCAAAATTGAAAAGGCCCATTAAAGGACGAAGATTTTCGACGATTGAGGAGATTAAGGCTGCATCGCTGATGGAGCTCAAGGCAATATCCAAAAGTGCATTTCAGAAGTGTTGACTAGAAAAAGCGCTGGCACAAGTGCATTGTATCAGAGGGGGATTATTTTGAAGAAGATAACATAATTTTACATGAATAAATAATTATTTTTTATAAAAAATGAAAAGTCACCTAATTTTTTATCACACCTCGTATTTATTTCTGAAATCGTTGATGTTTAGATAATCCTTAAGTCAACGTGTCATCTGCTACTTAGGACTTGCACCACATTATTATTAAAATCACCTGAAAATACCATACTCTTCCCACAGATAATTTCTAGTTATCACGATAATCAACTGGCCAATAACGATTCCATCTTCTAATTTATGAAATTCATAATAACAAATGCATTATGAAAGACCAATGCACGATAATTTTAAATTTAGTGGAAAAAAATTACAGTTGTGCAAAAAAATTATAAATTTTTATTTTAAATTTTACGCAGAATGTGGCTACAGTTTCAGAAATTTCCGTTTGAAATTTAAATCTACAATTATTTTTGTAAATAGCAATCCTTAAAACTTCTTGTATAAATCTTTTAAAGAAATCCAGTTATAGTTAAATTTGTGGCCATCATAATGGATCTGCACTTTTAAAAATTTTAAATAAAGTAGATTCGTATTTAGTGATCTCAACAAACAAAACCCCAGTATAATAATTTTCATGAAAAACCGTTCATCTGAAAAATGTAAGAGATTATCTAAAAAAGGAATATCAGCGAAATCTCTTATTGTTAACCGATGATTTTTTAGCACCAGACCTTTGATTTATTTGACGTTTTATTCATTAAACAATTGATGGTTATTTAGGCAGCTGTTCTTTGTTTTCTCTGCCTTCTTTAAACTGCTTTTATCATTTACAAATATTTTTTGCGACATTACTTGCTTATTAAAGGTTTTTTACTCTATTATAAACAAATTAGTAGTAGAAAATTAATTTCGCTAACAAAATTTGAAGCAATTTTTTTATTCAACAAAATACATTATAAAAAATTATAAAAATTGAAAAATAAACTTCTCGCGTCGCACGAAGTTAAGCGTACATCAACATTTTACTCTTCAGGTCATTTTAGAATTATTTTATTTTTTAGATATAATAGCACATTAAAAATTTAATCTTACACTCTTAGAACCTTAATTCAAATTAGAGCTTCTTTTGTTGAAAAGCGGTAGTTGATCTTTGAATTATTATAAAAATAAATTTAAAGAACAAATTCATGTACAATATCAGCTAGCTTTCTGTGATTTTTATGTCCACTGTTATCGCTTTTTTCATAAGCCTTATTATTAAATCCCTTTTATAAATTATCAAAATAAATATGATTAACATTGTTAGTTATAGTATTTCTTAATTCAAAAAAACTTTTTTTAAATTATCTGTTGGTATATTTATAATATAATTAAGTAATTCATTTTTTCTTCTCATTTTTATAAATAATAAAAGAAATAATTTTTTTTTTAACAGCTTTTGGTCCAAAACCTGACGAAGAAAAGGAATCTGAACCACCAGAGCCATTTGAATATTCGGAAGAATAATAAAACTTGTGCGGATATTCTCCATTTTTTATTAATAGATTATTTTGCAATTAAAAAGAATCATTAAAAAATAAGAAGTTCTTACTGTCTGTAACGAAAAATAACATAATAATTTCGATAAAAATAATTTGTATTTTCTAATTAATTTAGTTTATCTTTAATTGAATAAAAAATGCTATTTTAACTTTTTGAGGACCGAAATGATATATATGCGACAGAAAATAAAATATTGAAAAACACATTTTTTGAAACACATAATTATAAAAAATAGCTAATCATAATTATTAAATATAACTAATAATAATTATTATTAATAATTATTACATGTATACATATAGTTACATTTTTAAAATTTCAAATGACGAATTAAATATTGCTGCTTGTTCTGCTTAATTTTTATTTAAAAAAATAAATAAATACATAAAATGAAACACACACATTCACACACAGTCACAAGCACACACACATACGCACACACATTCGATATACGTGACACATTAACACATGGGATCAGAAAGTTGCTACGCTCACGTCATTGATCTTGGTTAATGCTAAGAGCAAATACTTTCATCATTCGAAATACTCAAGATTTTTAATATTTTGAGAATTCAACAGTTTAAATTATACAATTTCGACCCCAGAATCATAATCAGAGTCAAAAAAAACCCTATATATATACCTTTAAATGCATGTATAATATTTTTTTTCAATTTTGAAAAATTTAACACGGAACATTACCGTCCTGTATTGGAAGGACATATATTTGCGTCTAGGTCTGACTTGTAAATATTCAGTCTTAGTTTGGATTTAAGTTAGGGACCTTTGATTATTTTTTCATACGAATAATAAGTTCTAAAAATTTCTAAAATCTCGGCCCTCTAAGGGTTAAACCAAGTTTTACACATAGCGGAGGAATAAGAACTTTTGATGGCTCTACTAAAGGCTTGTTAACGATATTATTTGAACTCGGTGACATCGATTCCCTATAATTGCAGGCCAATTTATTTTCACAAAATGGTTATTTGATCTTTGCTATAATATATCTAGCATAAAAAGCATGGAAATTTTATAAACCCTAATTGCTGACCTAAAATCATAGTGAGGATCTTAAGATCGCTAAAAACCTACCAATTATGTTCCTTGTATTTTATTTTGTTAGAAATAATCTTAATATTTTTATACTGTTTCAGTGTTGCTGATTGTACTATAGTTATTGTAGCATATTTGTTTG
Organism: Chalcis sispes; assembly: GCA_949987625.1. Lineage (NCBI taxonomy): Eukaryota > Metazoa > Arthropoda > Insecta > Hymenoptera > Chalcididae > Chalcis > Chalcis sispes. The sequence continues at coordinate 32,032,830 of OX465098.1, read as the reverse complement.
TATGATGTAATAATACAGTCTTTAGGCTGCACGTAGAAGTATTTATAAACAATCTCCAATTTTCTGCTTTGTATGTATTTTCTGTTAGTTTATTCATCAGTCCAATAATATCATTACATTATTCTAACTTATTTCCTTAAGTAAAATACTTTCTAAAATATTTATCTCTTCATCTACAAGGGTAGTCCCAAAAGTACCCAACCTGACTTATGAATACAGGTAGTTTTAAAAAAACAATTACTGCGATTGACAATACCACCTTTCAACAACTTAATGTGAAAAATTCATAACGGTACGTTTATTATTATTTTTTTTACAGACATCCAAAGTGAACGCTCTCAGTGAATTTGCAAATATTTATTTAGGAGCGCTAAAGCGTAAAACGACCCGCTCGTTAAACTCGCGGACGATCGTTTTCGCGTTCGCTTTTCGGATCGGCACAGCTTCAACCCAGCGAGTGAACAAATCCTAAAAGACCAGGATATATTCAAACCCTTTAGTGGAACGGGGAAGTGGGGCGGTTATGTCGGCTGCCACGACCTGCCATGGCCGGTCTGTTGTTCTACGGCCCATGAACCCAAAGGGAGCTCGTTGCTATACCTTACAGCGTTGGCACACTAGGCATTTGCGGACATATTCCCGAACGTCGTCGTAGAATTGTGGCCAGTAATATGCTCTGGCCACCCGCGCGAAAGTCTTTTCGCGGCCTAAGTGACCTGCTGCTGGGTCGTCGTGGCATTCTCGTAGTACCGCTTGCCGTTGTTCTTTCGGCACGACCAACTTCCATTCCTCATCATCGCCGATAACACTGTCAATCTTGTCGGCGGGGCGATGAGCGTACAAGTTTCCCCCAACGAGCTTCCATTTGGGGTGCTCGTTAGGCTCCTCAGATACGTTGCGGATGTTCCTCAAACTTGCGAGACAACGCGTCTGGCACGTGGTGAAGCGCTCCTTTCCGGTGCTCTACTCCAAAGCAGTGAGCTTGGAGCTTTCGAGCCCATCTCACCAGTCTGCTGGTCGGGTTTTTCATTGAGCACAGCCAGCGCAAGCTGCTGTGGTCGGTGATCACCTTAAATTGGTGCCCCTTGATGTATGGACGGAATTTCTTTACGGCCCATACAACTGCCAGACATTCTCGCTCGGTCACGCTATAATTCCGCTCGGCGGAGTTGAGGGTTCTGCTAGCAAACTCTAGCACCCTTTCTTCGTCCTCAACGATTTGCAGCAGCACTGCTCCTATGCCCGTGCACTGTCATCGGTGTGGATAACGTATCCACCACCTGACCGAGGACACTGTAAAACTGGGGCAGAGGCGATCATTGCCTTTAAAACTTCGAAGGCACGCTGCTGCTCCTTGAGCCATTCAAACCTTTGGCTCTTCTTCGTGAGACGGGTTAACGGTTCGGCGACCGTGGCATAGTCCTTCATGAACTTCCTATACCAGGACGCCATTCAAAGGAAGCACCTCAGCTGCTTGAGGTTCTTAGGTGGGGGATAGTCCCTGACCGGCTGGGTCTTGGCTGGATCGGGCTTAATGCCGTCCCGACTAACCAGCACCCCAAGATACTTCACTTCTGTTTTGCAGATGTCACATTTCTCTCGGTTGACTGCTAAACCAAACTCCGCAAGACGTTTGAGTACGAGCGCGAGATACTTTTCGTGCTCTTCAAACGTCTCTCCTACGACGATAATGTCGTCTAGGTAGGAGAAGGCGTACGGCTCCAAATCAGGGCCAACAACTCGGTCTATTACGCGCTGAAAGGTCGCGCCTGCGTATAAAAGGCCATACGGCATTCTTTTAAACTAGAAAAGCCCCATACCGGGTACGGCAAACGCCGTAATAGGTCGCGAGTCAACCTTTAGTCGTATTTGATAGTATGCGCTGCTCAGGTCGAGGGTAAGAAACATACCTCGCCTTCCGCAGCTTACGCAAGATATCCTGCATATAAGGCAAAGGATATGCGTCCGGCTTCGTAACCGCCTTGACTTTGCAAAAGTCAATGCAGAAGCGTTACGAGCCGTTCTCCTTGCGCACCATCACCACCGGGCTAGACCAGCCACTGGTTGACGGTTCTATTACGTCCTGCTGGAGCATCTCTCGGACTTGGCGATGCATTTCTTCCTGAATCTTGTCCGAGACAGGGTAATAGCGTTGCTTGATGGGCGAGGCGTCGCCTACATCAATCGCATGTTCTACCCCGTGTGTGCATCCCAGGGTGGACCCTCCGCTCGGCGAAACTGCGTCAAGCAGAGCTTGAAGTCGGGCACGCTGGTCGTCCATTACGTCGGCTACGCCGGCAGACGCTAGCGCACCCACGCCGGCAGCTATGCTGGCGACTTCCAGGCCGACACTTACATTTGCGTCTTTAAAATGTAGACGATCGGTGTCGGGGTCCAAAACCGCACGGAATGCTCGGATAAAATTATCTCCGACATAGCATTCCTCGGCAAGCTGAGGCATTACGGCAACCCTAATGTCATGAGTTAACCCCGCGACAGCGAAGGGCAACTTGACATGTCCCAACAGCGGGAGGTGCCTGCCATCAGCGACTTTCACGCGTCCTGATTGGGCTGGGATGAGCTCACGGTCAAGGGCATTGGCAATTTGCAAGCCAATAGGACCCATGACCGTGTTTGATGCTCCTAGATCGTATAATGCGCGTAGGTGGTAACCTCCTACCGCCACCTGAAGCCACCAACGGGTCTCGTCTTCAGGTTTGTACGCGCGCGCGACCTGTTCTGCGAGGGATAAAGCTTCTTGCAGGTCGGCGGGGGTCGTAGCGTGCTCCGTTAACGGTGGAGACGCCGAGCTGGTTAAGGAGACCGTCAAGGACGAGTCGGTTAATTTCCTGCTTAACCGCTCTTTGACACGTTTCCCGCACATTTGGGACACGTCCTTACCGTGTACCCAAGCTCGCCGCAGGTGTGGCACTCTATCGGCCCTTGTGGCACGGCGGTGCGCACGGGGGAGGCCTTCTTTGCTGACGGCGCATTTTGGCGCTCGTCGCGCTTTCCTTTGGGCGGTGACGAGCTGCGCTTTGGCTTGCTTTCGTCTTTACTCCTCGGAGAAGATCTCCGACTGCGGTGAGTCGGCTGGAGGGAAGTTCTAGCAGACTTAAAATCTTGCTTCCAAGACTTCATATGGTCGCCTAAAATGCGGGCGACCGTTGCTGCGAAAGTGGCAGCATCTAGCGCCGGGGGCGTCGCAGCGACCGCGCTGACTTTTGCCCTCGCCGGCTTGCCCTCTGCACTCGGTAGATGCTCGGTCGTTTGCCTTCGTGTTTCGGACCGAGGCTTGTAGGCCATCTCTGGCAAGAGTGTGGCTTCGGGTGGTGGAGGCGGACGGTAGGTTTTGCAGCACTCTAACGTCTGTTTCGCTTCTACCGCTAGGTCGAACAGCGTCTCAACGCTGTCGACTTCTACCCGCCGGACCATCGATTGCAGCTCTGGCCGCAAATTACGATGCAGCATATCGAGCTGCTGGTCTCGGCTGGGCATGGGGGAGAGCTTGCGCATAATCGCGACCAGGCACGTGATGTAATCACGCACCGGCTCATCAACCCCTTGCGTCCGGCTGTTCGCTTCGGATGCGAGCCTCTGTTGGAACCTTCTGAAAGTTCCATACGACTGTCTTGCTGCTGCCTTAATGTCGGCCCAGCAAGACCACTTGCTATTCTTGTTGCGGTACCACGTTGCTGCATTGTCAGTGAAGAGTTCCGATAGAGAAGATAGAACCTCTTCCTCCGACAGGTTTGCCAGAGCTCGGCAGTCTTCCAGTCGAGCCAAGAATACGTCAATACTCTGATTCTTGGCTCCGGAGAAGCGGATTTGCCATTTCCGTACTATTTGGCCGATATCCCGCGATGATTGCCGCGTCGAGAACCCGATAAAGATTTCGGGACCTCCCACGCTCGCGGGGTATGCAGAATTGCTGTCCGGGGCAAACGTTGCCGCCGTACAGCCCCCCCCCCCCTCCTTAGACACGCCGTGCGGTGCTTGGCGTGCAGGACGTGGGTTAGGGGTTGGCTGTGGGCGAGCACGTAGAGGTGTGCTGCCGGCCACAGGCTCGTCTGCGTAATGGCATGTGTATGTGTCGGCGAACTGCACTTGTGTTCGCCGACCTTCCGCTTCGTGACTGCTCATTTTGGCGTCGAGCTCGTTCACTTTGGCCGTTGATACTCTGACCTCTGTGAGGAGGTTGGCCATCATCGCTGCGAAAGAGGCTGGCACTCGGAACTGGTTATTATTCTCGCTAACCAGCGTTATCCAGCTCTCTTCGTGCCTGCCAGTGCCCTGAGCTTCGCTGTCGGGGTTAGCTGGCGTGCGATGGTGAACGTCTCGTTCAACCTATGCATTCATTTGGACTGGCTCGTTGTCAAGCCTGGAGGACTCTGCAGTCGGAGCTTCAGCGATCCTGTCCGGCTGCTGGGTTACTCCTACCGTCCGCTCGAGGTTATGTTTCACCCTCTCGTCGCGGAGGAGTAGTTTGTGTGTCAGCGTTTCCTTCTGACCTTAGTCTATTCATTAGGCGCTGACGTAGTTCGTTGCGGCGTACTTTGGTTTGGGGATCTTGGCTCCCCTCTTCTGCGAAGTCCGCCGCTGTGTGATTCCTGAGCCGGTCTGCTCGGGCGAACCTGCTGCCATCAGTGCGCAATTGGAGCTGGGCCAAGTTCTCCTCGAGCTCCCTTCCGTTGAGGGTTAAGGCCCAGTCCTCGATGGCAAGTAAAGTTCTTTCCACCATAATGTTCCCCGCAATGAAGTGGTGCTCATCTTCGCTTACGCTGTATCCGGTTCGGTTGTTGTGAGCACCAACTTCTGAGCGCTCACAAGGGGTGTGTCTGCCTTTGGCCGTTGATCTCATTTTGGTCTACTGACCGATAACTTGGTGCTTTTGCCCGCGGAGATTCCTGATTTGACTATTTGTCAGAACAGGTGCACTCTCGAATTTCAATTATCGAGTAGCCAAGCAAGTTTGGTCTGCGCGAACGCTTTAGTTCCGTGCCAGCTAGACAAAATTTAAACTAATTTAAAAAAAAAAAAATTTTGAAACGTTTATTATTTTATTCGAAATTAAGTTTCCTTGCTGGCCGGAATGATTCTTCTCCTTGCTAGTTCACAATTTGTTTTGAGCTTAGAGAAGAATCCTGCGCTGCCCTGAGGGTGCTCAGAATATTTTTATATGTTATTATTATTTAAAAGAAAATAAGTTTCTTCTTCCTGAAACAGAAAAACAACAGAAAAAAGAATATGTTTTCTGAGAGCACCCTCAAGCCAGATTACTCGCTTGCTATTGCGCAGGTCAGAAATCTCCGCACCCCTTGTGTGTGCTCTTGACAAAAAAAAATACAAATTTCTAATTTTCGCTAGCTATACCGGGAAAAAAAGAAAAAAAGGAAAAAAAAATTATAAATATTTTATCTTTTGCGTGCAGTTCGTGCTTTGCGTTTTTATTCCCTATTATCTGCTCTCAGCTCCCTCTACACACGTTAAGGGCGCCAGTTGTAACGGGGTGGCAGTTTCAGCGTTAACCGCCACAGGAGCAATTAGCTTCGGGGGACGCGCAATTCGCAAAAGGTGCGAAAATGCCCGTTGCGCCCCCTTTTTGGTAGCTACAGTCTCAGACAACTTTGCTCCTAGGTCCAGGCTCGATAAGCTGGTCTACGGACCCAACTTACCCGTTGCAACGCCGCGCAAACGTCGTTGCGTGGCTCGTGCGTCGTCCTCACCTAGCTAGTTGAATCTCGGAGAGGGCGGTATTTGTGAGGAGAGCTGATAGCTCTTCGTCGCAGATATAATAAAAAAAAAATCAAAAAATAATGAAAAAAAGGAAAAAGAAATTAAATAAATTAAATAAAAAATAAAAAAAATGGTAAATGAAAAAAAAAAAATTTTAAAGGAAAATGCGAAGAAAGGTTATCAGAAAGGAAATAGAAAAAAAGAAAGAAAAAGAATAAGTTAAATGAATTAAATAATTTAATAAATTGAAAATGACAATAACAAAAATCATGAAAGTAACAATAAGAAGGAATTAATTTACAAATAAATATTATATTATGATTAAATACGCGCGAAAAGTGCAGGTAGCTAGGCGGGCTATAATACGCGCAAACGGCTCCCACGCGCAGCGTACTATACGAGTGCGAGAGAGAAAGACCGTCTCTCGCACTACGCCTATAAGAGTGAGAGAGAAAGGCCTCTCTCACTCGCGCACGTTGTCTAACGTACGGGTGCAAGAGAGAAAGATATTCTCGCGCACGGAGCCCGTTGGAGCGAGAGAGAGAGAGCGCTCTCCAACTCCCGCGCGCCGCTTCTACTGCGAGTACGAGAGAGTCAACGAGTCTCCCGTACTGCGCCGTAGGAGTAAAAAAGAAAGCGCTCTCCCACTCTTGCGCGCCCAGCCTTACGCGAGTGCGAGAGAGAACGCAACTCTCTCGCACTGATCTTACTTGTGTGGGAGATAGAGGTTTCTCTCACTCGCGCGCGCGCCGTATATGCTGCGAGTGCGAGAGAGAAAGCGACTCTCCCGCACTGCTGCCACTAGAGTGAGAGAGATACCGCTCTCTCACATACGCGCGTTTATGCTTCTATAGGTGCGAGAGAGAACGCAACTCGCTCGCCCTGTATACGAAAGTGAGAGAGATAGCGCTCTTTCACTCGCACAAACCGCTAAAAAACGAATTAACGAAAAGAAAGAGTAACCGGCGGAGGTTACTCCTACGCACAGAGACACAAACGGAAGATGCGCGCGCAAAAGTGTAGTTTTAAACTACTTATTCTTTTCGGCTGGCCAGCCTCGTACGCAACGCGGAGAATGGGAGACAGTTTCGGTGAACAGGTAACGCACCGTCGCCCTGATCAGCCTCGCTGTATTTTTCCGGTCGCCGGTGTTGGATGCTTCCGCCGTCGGCCGGTGTGTTTTTCCTTGGCCACGTGCGTAGCCGGTTCACGCCGAGCTGCAGCACTACAAGCTCTTCACGCGCGAGAAAAAACTCGAAACACAAAAAAGGACGCGGGAACAAAAAGACGTAGTGCGTCCTAAAATGGCGGATCACTATCGAAAAGAACTTTGTAATAATCGCGTATCAATAACGAAGGCGCGAGACGAACTGACTTAAAAACGCAGGAAGAAGCTAGCTTGCCTAGCCTAAACTCGCCTATCTTTTCTATATGGCACACGACTATTCTATCTATCGGCGTGTACCGTATTTTTCCGCCCAGGGCCGTCACGTTACCGAAATTGAACTTGGCTCGCGGACCGCGGAATCGCGCGAAATATAAACACGCGCGGAAAACGGAGTGTTCTCCGTGACAATATGTTTAATATTTATCACGAATTTTATCATGAAATCTTAATTTATTTTTAAAAATTCAGGGAAAGATATTTTTTTTATTCGTGTTTATCAATTTTTCTTCAAAATGGCTTTTCGTTCTCAACATTTAATTTTATTATAAAAATTTCATTCTTTCAATCTTTTCACGTACATTAAAAATATATTGGGTGTACAAATTTGCTTCCGCCGTTTTGCAATAGATGTCTGTAGCGGTAAGCGGTAGTTAAAATAAATAGATCATAGATGTCATACAATAAGCTTAGGTATTTGTGAACATAACGCCATCGAAATATTAGTCGATTTGTGTCTGCATCATGAAGTTATTCTCGATTAAACATGTCAGCTTACGAGCCAAATTCTCGTCATTTGCGGGAGGTTTTAATTTTCTGCATTAATATAAAGAAATCTGCGACTGAGGCTCATCGAATGCTCTCAAATACCTATGGTGAGGCCGCTATTAGTGAAATAACGTGCCGAGAGTAGTTTCAACGCTTCAAGAACGGCGATTTTAACGTCGAAGACCAGCGTGGCGGTGGAAGAGAGAAGGTTTTCGAAGATGCAGAATTGGAGGCATTACTTGATCAAGACTCGTGTCAAACGCAACAAGAATTAGCAGGATCATTGAGAGTAATGCAACAAGCCATTTTAAAACGCCTGAGAGTCATGGGAATGATCCAGAAACAAGGAAATTGGGTGCCGTACGAGTTGAAGCCGAGAGATGTTGAACGGTGTTTGTGTGTTTGTGAACAGCTGCTTGCAAGGCAAAGACGGAAAGGATTTCTGCATCGCATTGTGACTGGGGACAAAAAATGGGTTCACTACGATTATCCCAAGCGCAGAAAATCATGGGGATATCCCGGCCATGCTTCCACGTCGACGGCCAAACCGAATATTCACGGTTCTAAGGTCATGCTCAGTATTTGGTGGAACCAGCTTGGCGTAGTGTATTATGAGTTGTTAAAACCGACTGAAACAATCACAGGCGATCGTTATCGAACGAAATTAATGCGTTTGAGCCAAGCATTGAAAGAAAAACGGCCGCAATACAACGAGAGACATGATAAAGTGATTTTACAGCATAACAATGCTCGACTCCATGTTGCAAAAGTGGTCAAGACATACTTGGAAACTTTGAAATGGGAAGTCCTACCCCACCCGCCGTATTCTCCAGACGTTGCTCCCTCGGACTATTACTTGTTTTGATCAATGGCATACGGCCTGGCTGAACAGCACTTCCGGTCTTATGAAGAAGTAAAAAATTGGATTGATTCGTGGATCGATTTAAAAGATGACCAGTATTTTCAACGCGGGATTCGTATGCTGCTCGAAAGATAGAAAAAAGTAGTGGTTAGCGATGGACAATACTTTGAATCATAAATGTATAACCAGTTTTTTACAATAAATCCTCGAATTTCGGAAAAAAACGGCGGAAGCAAAGTTGTACACCTAATAAGTTACCTCGATTTAGTTAAATTTACTTAGATATATTTCTTCAAAATTATTCTCTTGCCATGAGAGTATTTGGCACTTCTAATGTCTTTCTCTCATACAATTACTTTCTTTGAAATTAATTTGTAGCAAAAAAAAAAATTGAGCAGAGATAAAAAAATATGGAAAATCTCGTAAACTTGCAGTCTCCTTAAGTTTTAAGAATTTTGATTCTCTCAACAACTCATATCTCTCCGGGAGTTTAAAAAAGATTATTATGTAACGTCAGTGTTACATTTGCGTAAAAAAAAAAAATACTCCGACTGCTTCTGTTTTGCCTTTTTGCGTGTAACGTCGGTATACGACCTCCGTTTTTTTAATTTTTTTGTGTCCGCTGATAAGTCTGCTGCCTGCCTTTCCGGCCCCCGGTCGCCATTAAAAAAAAAACGCATTGATCGACCGTCTCTATCCACACCCAAGCGCTCCACCAGAATAAAGCCTCTCCCCATAATCTACGTGACGTACGCTCCTCCGACCCGAACTTTTATGAAACTTAGCCTAAACTTGGGCCAAGAGATTGCGATTTTCTTGAAAAGCCCATGCATTATTTAAATAGGAAAATGTCATACCAGCTTAAGAGAGATAGCACATGAACTTGAGATATCCCACAAGTCCACACGTACGATTTTAATTGATATTTTGGGCATGAGAAAGGTGGCCGCTAGACTCGTTCCAAAAGAGCTGAATTTTCTTCAAAAATGCTATCGCGAACAGGTGGCTTCGGACATGCTGGATCGCGCCAATTCCGACCCCGCATTCATGGAATGCATCATAACTGGTGACGAAACGTGGGTGTACAAGTACGATATGCAAACAAGCCAGCAAGCATCGGAATGGGTGGAAAAAAACGATCCGAAACCGAAAAAACCACGCTAAAGCCGCTCAAAAGTGAAGGTGATGCTCATTGTTTTCTTCGATATTTGTGGCGTGGTGCACTACGTATTCGTTTCAGAGGGTCAGACGATGAACAAAGAGTATTACCTAGGCGTTATGAAACGTTTGCGTCAGCGTATCCGTAAGAAGCGTTCAAATTTGTGGGTGAACAACTCGTGGATTTTGCACGACGATAACGCGCCATCTCACCGAGCTACAATTGTGACCGACTTGCTCGCCAAAAACTCAACGGACACGCTCAAACAACCACCGTATTCGCTTGATTTGGCTCCCTGTGACTTCTTTCTCTTCCCAAAACTTAAATTGCCGCTCCGTGGCACCCGTTTTCAGTCGATCGAAGCCATAAAACAAAATTCGGCGCGCGAGCTGAAGGCTATCCCGAAAAGCGCCTATAAAAAATGTTTCGATGATAGGAAGTGCCGTTAAAATAGATGTATCGAAGCAAATGGAGCCTATTTTGAAGGCGACCCAATAAATTTTAATTATTAAACGTAAAAATGTTGTTTTAGTTTAAAATTCCTGGTACTTCTTTGAGAGACAGTATTAAATCAAGATTTAGGCATGAGAAAGCTGTCTGCAGGTTGGGTGTTGCGTTAACTCACTTCAGACCAAACACGTGTTCGAATGAACATTTCCAACGCTCTATTGGCGCAGTTAAGGCGCAATAAATCCGAGTTTTGGCGCCGATTAATTACTGTAGATGAAACTTGGATACACCATTATACGCCTGAAACAAAAACACAGTCAAAACAGTGGACTGCAAAGGAGGCACCGGCTCCAGAAAAAGCAAAAACTGTTTTTACGGCTAGGAAAGTGATGGCGACTGTTTTTAGGGATAGTCATGGAGTTATTTTAATCGATTATCTTTAAAAAAGAAAAACCATTATAGAAGCATACTACGCATCATTACTTGACAAGCTGAAGGCAGAACTTGCGCAAAAACGTCCACGTTTGCAGAAAAAGAAAATTCTGTTTCACTAAGACAACGCGCCGTCTCACACCTCAGCGGTTGCCATGGCGAAAATCCACGAATTACGGTTTCAGCTGCTTGACTATCCGCTTTACTCACCATACCTAGCCCCAAGCGACTTCTTTTTGTTCCCTCATCTGAAAATTGCACTGGAGGACAGAGATTTTTGTCAAATGAGGAGGTAATCACCTTCGTTAAAAGTTATTTTGCAGAGATTAACGCCGAAGACTATTTGGATATGTCAAAGAGATGGGAGCATCGCTGGGAAAAATGTGTAGAATTGCAAGGAGACTATGTTAAGAAATATAAAAAAAAAATTAAGAAAAAATGTCTTGTATCTGTGTTAGGTCGGAAACTTTTCAGACCACCCTTGTAATTTAAATTAAGTTTTATAACGCATTGATTTTTTTTTATTAAATGTTTAAAATATGTAAGCCTGGACTCGTCCAACGCTGCGCAAGACGGCGCACCGACCCGTTAGATGGTGCGACGGTGCATGTGCGGCGTACGCGGCAGAGATCATTAAGAGCTGCGCTGCCAAACAGTTCGCATCACTCGCATGGCGTATGCCATTGATACTTTTATGAATTATTAGTGCTGGTACTAGTTGTTGATTAAGGTAATTGTATATTACACCGCTTGTTACGTGCGGGGCTACACGCACAAGACGAAATTTTGATATTAATTTTAACGCGGGACCCGCCAACCCGTCCCGTACGGGCCTGCCCGCACTTTGCGAACCGAAGGGACCCCTGCTGTCACGGATTGCGGAAATGAGCGCCTCTGCCCCATTTTTTACTGGGTATCAGACGCAAAGAAAAAAGGGGAAGTTGAACAATTTAGCATTCATAGTGATTGTAAGTGAAATCTTACCTGAACCTTTGCGTGTCCTGGAGTTTCGAGGGTACTCGTGCGATGAGGAACTAGGCTCTGAATCAGATACCAACAACAGTTATCCTTATTAATAGTTTTTTTTATTAAATATACACACTGCCACCTTAAGCTATAAATGTCACCTTTATAACATACACTACTACACCACGGCACGCGGCAGGAACCGGGATGATAGAGAGAGAAAATATTAAAATGAATAACTATTTAAAATATATTAAAATATTAAAACTCAAGAAAAGTTAATGACAGTACGACGGAAATTAGATTACTGACTATCCCCTTGGTTACTACGGTTCACCTCTCGCGGCCCGTTGGTACTCATATTTAAAGACCTTAAGGTGGAGGCATCATGGGGATTTTCGCTTACTTGGCATCGGCGCGAGCCTCGGTGGACTTTTGAGCCCCCCCCCCCCCGCGCCGCCCAACTAAAATGCAACTTTAGATATTTTATTTGTTTAAATGTGTGTGCCGAGGCGAGTTGAGCAACACAACTCTCTATAGGTGTGTGGGAAAAATATTTAACTATAAGAATAAGTTTATTTTCCATGTCTCCTGGGTTTTTTCCACAGAAGTCAATTTGCAGCGTTAGTGCAAGTATCACCCACCTTTATTCTAACACTCTGTTGTATAGAGTTCGTCGAACTGCGTGCTCAGCATTTTCACACATTAAACCTATACATTTATATGTTGCAGTTGTAGTACATTGACTGCTTGATTTTAATTTTAATTTAATTAATTTTTTATAGGTTTTTAATTCAATTTAGTTATTAAAATTTCGTCACGTTACATCCTCCCCCCCTTAAAGACGTTTACCGTCCCGGCAAACAGCGGACGTACTGCGTGGTGTATGGGCTTACAACAGACTTTCAGCCTTTATATTATGGTTTGTTAATATTACATAATTGCCGAATGTTATTAGCCCTATATTATTGTTAGTGTCGTATTATAAAGGTTGATTAATTTGCTTAACGGTTTTAGGGTCGTAGGCAGTCGAAATATTATTTTATAACATTTATGATAACCCACAGGAAAGCGGAAAAGTAAGAAAAATCAAATTATTTAGATTGCCTTTACGTAAAAAAAAGTTCTTAACCTAGCTTGTTAGTTTTTTTTTTTTTTTTTTTTTTTTTTTTTTTTAGTACTAATTAACCATCTATGAGGAAACAATCCAAGCTGATTTGCTTATTTATATGATAAAAATTCATTAGGACTGTCTGTAAAATGGAACCGTTTGGATTGCTTTTACAAGATTTATTCTATTATATTGGCTAAATGTTAATATGGTTATAAGAATCAATTTTGTACTATATGTGTTAATCTCTTAGATATATTTTTAATTTTCTTTTATCTTGATTAATGAGACTGGATGTGTGTGCTGGTAGATGCTCATGCCCCTTCTGGTGTCAATGGTCTGCTTAATTGCGTGTTTATTTTCGCACATGGTTTTTGATTTGAATTCTGGCGTGGTGATAGGGACTCGATTAATAGTCTTTTCGTGTCTCGCAATAGTGTCTTTGCTGGATCTTGATTCTTCACTTTCAAGCTTTTGGATTACACTCCTTATTTTTTTCAAATGTCCTTTGCGGTCTCTTATTTGACACTGTATTTGGCATGTAATTAGATGGTCTTCAAATGTTTTGCAGTCTACCCAGAGCATGCATTTCAAGTGCAGTGTCTTCGCATATCCTTGGTTTTGATCCTGATCTGCCTTTGACATCTTCGGGGGATCGGCGAAAATAGCACGATACGTCCTTTTACTTCCTTTCAAGGCCTTACGAGCATCCTTAGCGTTAATAAACTGAATGTATCCGCACGTGGCCTGTCTTTCAATGTTTCGGATGATCTTGATGAAATCTAACGGTCTAAATATTCGAAAATCCTTAAAGAGTTCTTCTTCCGTTATATTCTAAGGTAATTGGCAGTATAGTCTAGTTCCAGAGGGTCTGGTAGGTATGGCCCTTGACTTTGCTTTGTTCCATAATTTACGTAGCTCTCTATTTTTGTCTTCTTTATTGAAATACCTTATCTTTAGTCTTCCGGCTGGATCCCCATTTCTATTTAATCGTATGTTTACGCTTCTTATTGGTCCCTTTTCTTCAGCTCTTCCTACAGCAGCTGATAAGGAGGTGGTGCGAGGGTTGTAAAATACTAAACTGCCTTCACCTTCTGGATTTTTAGTTACGTTGATTCGGCGTCGGCCAGCCATGGTCTTTTCGGAGTGAGTTTTCTGGAAGCTAAGGTCGTGGATTAGACTTTATAAACGTCGGGTTCGGAATAAACTGGGGTTTATTAGTAGGACATAGTTTTGATTGTGGTCTTACGGAAACGTGTTTCGTTGGGTCTTTGTTCCTTCTCGTGGAACGGTTGTATAGCCTAAGGTTACGGATTAGTCACTGTCCAGGATTTAAATAGATAATGTTTGTGGATAGGACAGGGGTTGTGGAGAAATTAAGGGTTGATTTATCCATCTTCCTGGAACTAAAGCCTGTTCTGGTATCTGCAGGGTGCAGGATTGGCCTTTAATTGTTGGTTGATTTTGTAGGCCAATTGGGCTCAGTCGTGTTTCCTGTATACGATGTGCAGGGGTAGTGTCAGAGATTATTTTGACTTTGCGTTTGGTCTGATATTGATGTTGCAGCATTCTTCGAGTATGACACTTCCAGGCAGTGAAGATGAGCCCTACGGTGATTAGAATTTGGCCCAAAGCTCCACTGTATATTAGGTAATGTGTGTTGGAGATGCTTCTCTGATGATTTCCTATTTGTTTTAGACGACGGATAATTGTCTGTATCGACTCTTCGCGGTTTTTCCAGCCTTTAATGTCTGGTGCAGGGGCGTTTGAGATCTCTGTTTCTGGAGTGCTGATCAGTTCTTGATGATAGTTTAACATGTCACGGAATATGGCCTCTACATTGAGTGCTATCTTTGGTTTATACATGTATTGAAAATCGTTGCGTTGGTTTTCTTCACTTATGAGGAGATGTTTGGCGGTCTTGCCTACACAGCCGGGTGCCATACGTAAAATTCCTGCCCTCTGGAGGTGTATAGTTTGGTCTGGTTGTCCGGGAAAGATTAGACGTAGATCTTCTTTTTGTCCTAAGGAATAAAGCCAGGATCCATCTATCCTTAGGTAACTCTATTGAGTGACGTTATTGGGAGTTATGGTTACATCGCAGGTTTTCATTATTTGTATTCTGGGTCTCAGCAACATTGATTCCTCGCAATCTTCTTAAATAGTGGTTTCAGACAAGGGTCCATTGGTTGAACATATGTAGGCATAATGTGTATGTTGGCAATTCTGCAAGTCCTCATAATTTATTTTCTTGTACTGCCTTTGATCCGTTCCAATGATTAGGTATCTGTGGCTTGGCTTTATATATCCTGTTCCTATCCAATTATTGTTCATTGTTTGCGATACAGCTGATGGATGCAGTCTGTAAAGGTTGTAGGGTACTCGTTCTACTAATGGAAGATGCATGATAATTAATAACTTTCCGTTGTTGTACACCGCGTCTATTTGCACAATTCTTGCGACTTCTTCTGCCCTTAAATGTTGAACCGGTATTGGAAATTCTAGTGCTCCACTTGCCTTTGCTATATCGGTTGTTAGGTGCTTTAGTATATCTTTATTTAAGAAGGAAGGTTCCACCTTGCGTTCCTTGAGTCCCTGTATAATTTGCAGCATTCGTCGATTACTTTCGATTAGATGTTGCATTGCGACGTCTATCTTACGAGCGTAGATGGTTAAAGTAATTAGATACCGCAATTCATTTTCTCCACTGACTATGAATTTAAATTTCTGGTCCATGTCCTTTTCCATTTGGTTTATTACTTCAGCATGGGCTTTCGTAGTATTGTATAAATCCTCTAGAGATTTGGTTATTATGTGTTTTTTCTCATTTACTAGATACACTAGCTCCTTTTCGTCTGTGAATAACTGGTCTATGTTGGTATTTATCTTGTCGACGTCTTCTGCCGTAACTAGTCCGAATAGGCTTTTACTGAGGCTTTCAATGAAACCTAAGGGCACTATCCGCTTGTGCCTTATGCTTCCTGGAACTTTTATAGGATCTTCCACGGATTGTCCCATATCAGAGAGCGTGGTTCTTATCTCTGTCTGTTTTTGAATTAGGGTGTTGTCTCGCTTCCACTAGGTCTGTCCCGAGCATAACCCCACATGTGATCACTTCCATGAGTGCGGTGTAATTAGCGAGTAGGGTTTGGTAACTGTCGATCGCCCCGTGAGTTTCTAGAAAATCTTTCATGTTCACATAAATTGTTACATGCCAATCAGCCCTTTTTAATCGTACTACTTCCATACGCTCATAATACATTCCTGGATTTTCTTTTATTAGCTCTATTTCGAAATTCTTTCCTGTGAGATCTGGAGAAGTTCCTGCGTGTACCATTATCACGTAGAGGAAGCAGAGAGACTTGTGCATGGTTACCTGAAACGGTTATTCCTTTTATTGAGGGGCTAACTTTAATTTATCCATGTGTTTTCTAATACGTCTGCCATCGGGTAATTTTAATATAGCATTGTTTCTACCTAATAGTTTAACGATTTTCAAAGGTTTATTATAGTATTTATCGAACTTTGATGTCCTTATTTTCTTTAGCACATATACATAGTCTCCGACCTTAGCTTTTAGTTTCTTCTCTTTACTATCATATCGAGTTTTAGATTGTAGTTTAGCTGCTATCTGATTATCCCTGGCGATGTTATTGATTTCATCCAAAGGAAGAAGTTAGTCTCGTAGGTACGTGTTATATGTATTTAGTTTTTCCTTGACCGGTATTTTTAGGGGGAATCTTGCGATCGTTCCGAAAACCAATTCATAAGGAGTGAATTTAGTGGCAGAGTGTAAGCTGGTGTTGTAAGTGAAAACCGCGAAAGGTATTAATCTATCCCAGTCATTATAAGAGTCTAAATACGTTGTGATAAAATCAGTTAATGGCGCATGGCTTCTTTCTAATGATCCATTGGTCTGGGGTCTATATCCTGACGTGGTGAGATGTCGTATTTTAAATATTTTCATAAGTGTTTCCGTCAAATCTGATAGGAAACTGGTTTGTCTATCTGATAATATTGCTTAAGGAGCCCCAAATTGACATATGAGGTGCTTAGCCAATGCGTTGGCTATTGTAGTAGATCGCAAATTAGGTATTCTTACCACTATCAGGTATTTTGTTAGATTGCATTGCATGGTAAGCATATGGCAGTTGCCTCGAGGAAACATTCTCAATTTGCCGACGGTGTCGATGGATACCTTATCAAATGGTTCTATCGGTGTGTCCGTGATAATCATGGGCTCCCTTGTCTTAGTTCGATCCAACTTTTTCATACTGCATTCTCAGCACTTTCGGACATAATCCAGAACGTCGTTTCTCATACCTGGCAAATAGTGTCTCTCTCGGATCTTCTGATATGTTTGGTTTACCCCTTTGTGTCCCCCTATCAGGCTCTCATGTAAATTTTGTATTATGCCATTTTTCTCCTCTGATTCTGGACAATTTACCTTTCCGTAACATAGGGTTACGGTAATTGGGCTACCCTCAAATGTTTCTGTTAGCAGTTGAGCTAATAGTCCTGCCTCTAGGATATCCAGCATGTCTCTTTTTTGCGAAATGCGTAAACTGGTGAGGTTTCTTTGAAGCATTGTAGTTCTGAGATTAGCTAGAGCGGTCCTTATTTTCGGAATAGTGAGACTGTCGAAGTACTTAGGTTTTATAACCACTGATAGTATGTTATGATTCTTATATGGCGTAACCAAGATCTGTCCTACCTTTGGTCTGGTTTCCTTTAATTTCATCTGATTTATTGCTCCTATATCAATCAATAACCTTGTTGTACTCGTTATGCTCTTAATATCGCTAGTTACGAAGTGTACTAGGTTGTCTTTTTTATAGGTGAGGCTTTGTCGAGATGCTATAATGTTATTTCTTGAAATCAGTAGAGGCGGGAGTTGTTGTTCTTCTAAGCTGTCAGTATCTTCTGAAGTTTGGTCACTGTGATCTGTGGTGATAGTTTCATGCGACTTGGTTGAAGATATGCATAATGAGATGAGAGGTAGTAATTCGTTGAAGGAATGTTTAGGCGCCTGGTCATAATTTATATTTACACTTGGTGTTTTTTCGAGTAAAGTTTTATGTGAGGGTTTTTTAGAGTCTCCGGGAATGCAAACTGCCTCGCTAAAACGCAAGTGTTTCTTTACTTTCCTTGTTAGACGGGTACTTTTGGCTTGTGGTTGTTGGTTACAACTGAATGGTGTGTCTGAAATGGGTTTAGGTGCTTTACTTGGTATCCCAGGTATATTATCTGAATCTTCTGCGTCGGCATCACTGTTTGTTCCATAATTAATTTTGTTGTCTAAGGTTGGGGGAGTCGTATTCCTTGTGCTAACTGAAGGCTGTCGTTCCAGTTGTGCCACTCGCCGTTCCATAACGTCGTCGTTGAGAGTTTTGTCGTTGCAGAGATCTATGGTGTCTAAGTACTCTTGATATTCGGGATCTACTATATCTCCTTCGGAGAAATTACTTTCACCTCCAAGGGTGTTGTCTCTATCTCTCAACAGTTCATCAGAGTTATAGCCATATTGATTATATATTCTGTTATAGTCAGTCTTCTGTCGTTTCTATGTTTTCCGTAACTTCGTCACCTAACTTTTTGCTTAACGTTAGGGGTTTCGAACTTCTACACGCTCCCTGCGAATCGTCATTAGATTCTTCTTCTTGGTTTTCTTCTATGGCGGTGACCTCCTCGGTCTCACTTCCTGAGTCTGCGGTTACATCCATACAAATTGTTAAATTATTCCTTTCTTGGTGGTGTTGAGAGTCAATGTCAGAATCCGATTCTTCGGTGGTTTCTTGCCGCAGCCCACTCCTCCTAGGGTCAGCCCGCGGTGGCATTTCTTCTGTGTCCATGTTGATATCAATTGACTTTGTACTCTTTGATGCTAGCTCCGAGCTGGTTCCGATCTCGGTCTCCGTAGGGGGATTTGTTGGAAATGACCCTTGATTTGGTAATATTGCATCTCTTCTGATTGCTTCTAGTTTATGTGTTGTATTGGGCGTATTGACAGATTTAGTAGGGGGCCTCTGTGTACGGGGATTAGTAGATTGGGTCACAGATAAGGGCTTACGGATACTCCTTGATGCTTCAGAGGTTATCGCTCTTGAGGTACGGAGATCACTTCCTGTATTTTGTTTAGTCTTAGCTCTAGTTCTATGAGCTACGGTGCTATGGTCTATATCAGGAGGTGCTTTGGTAGTTTTCAAGCCAGGTAGCCTCCCTCGCCCTCGGCTTGCTGTTGCCGACCCCGGCGCGTTTCCGGCAGGCAGATTTCCTGATCCGGGGGTGTTCAAGAATGTGAGAAGTATATTAAAATTTACTATTAGACTTATTGCGCGCCAAAATGTTTAGGCTTACAATTGTAAACACATTCAAGTACTTATTAACTCGTATTTACTTTGTTTGTATTTAGAGCGTATTAAGCATGATTGTAACAGCGTCGTCTCGCTTCGAGGCAAAAGTTAAATATAACGAGTGCGAGACTCTCGCGAAATTCGTCAACGAAAGCACACGCATTAATCGCTATACCTTATACGTGTACACCTTCTTCTAAATTTACCGTTAATAAAGTGTATCTCCTTTGTACTGTTATACATAATACATAGAAAAAAAAAGGAAACTTTATTTTATTTCAATTCCTGAAAAAAGATTGGCACAGGCCTCAAGTGCATAACAGCGAATTCTTCAAAGCTTCATTCCATTACATGGTCCTTCGAGCCGGATCTGTGTCATTTTCACAAAGTAATTTATTCAAATTTATCAGTTTTGATAAATTTCAAGTTGGTGCACAGTATATTGGCTAGTGCGTGTTCGCGAGAGTGAAACTTTCAAGTTCGTTCCAAAGCTATTCAGCATTACATTCGCAAGGTCAATAAAAACTAACTGGAAAATTCAAGATTGAAAAGGTTCAAGTTTAAAGCCATTTTAAATTTTCAAGTTAGAGCATCAATTTTGCTTCAAGCTAAAATCTAACTTCCAAAATGGCTAAGCAGCTAGAAGATGTTACTACCGAAGTAGAAAAAGCAGTAGTAGTATTCGAAACAAATCTTCGATATATAAAAAATTCGATTGTCAATTTTAACAAGCTTGGAGTTGACAAACGAACAGCGGCTGTTACACAAGGACGATTCGCCTTGTTGGAAAAATATTGGGAAAAGTGCCAAACGAGTGCCACGTTCATCAACGCTTTCGCTACTCAAGAGCAAGCAGAGATTCCATTTTTCAAAGAAAATCAACTGGATGTCGTCGAGGAAT
This sequence comes from Chalcis sispes, assembly GCA_949987625.1. Lineage (NCBI taxonomy): Eukaryota > Metazoa > Arthropoda > Insecta > Hymenoptera > Chalcididae > Chalcis > Chalcis sispes. Next base: position 32,012,927 of record OX465098.1, on the reverse strand, counting down.
TGTACATGGCAGCATACGACTTCTTTCAAACTCTGCTCATCTCTACTAACGAGACTCCTCCATCACCAGCTGCAAGGACTACAAGAGAAATTCAACTGCCGAAAATCAACTTGCCTTCATTTTCTGGTAAAATTATTGAATGGTTAACTTTTCGCGATTTATTTTTAGCGCTTGTAAAAAATCAAAATAATTTATCGAATGTCGAAAAATTACAATACTTGTTAACAGCAGTGACTGGGGAGGCTTCTAAGCTTATTTCCCATCTTTCTTTAACGAACGATAACTTCGAGGTCGCGTGGAAGTCACTTTCAGACTGTTATGAGAATGAACGCGTAATAATCGACGCATATTTAAAAGGCGTTTTCTCGATTCCAACAGTTTCATCGAATGTTTTATACGGGTTAAAACAATTACGCGCTGATTCTTCGGAAGCAATTAATGCATTACGTGCCTTAAAATGTCCGGTAGATCATTGGAATATAATTTTGGTTTACGTGTTAGTTCAAAAATTAGATAAAATCTCGCGACAAGAATGGGAAATTCGCTTAGATTCCGAAAAGGAATACCCGAAACTAGAAAAATTGTACGCCTTTCTCGACACCCGAATCAGATCATTAGAAGCGGTCTCCAACTTTGGAGATAATTCAAAATCAACAAACGTAAATACTTCAGAAAAGACGTCTGGAACAAATAAAAATAATTTCAACAAAGGAAATAATTCTAAAGTTATCCGTTCTCATCATTCTACTACTACGAATTCGTGCGTTTTTTGCTCCGACTCACATAGATTAATGCATTGTCAAAAATTTTTAATGTTAAGCGTCCCGCATCGATTGGAATTTGTACAAAAAAATAATTTGTGTCGAAATTGTTTAAGTAAAGGTCATCACGTTACAAATTGTAACAGTCCATTTTTATGTTTAAAATGTAAACGGCAACATCATACTTTATTACATGACTATTCAAAAGCGCAAGTAACAACTCCTACTAGTACAAATTCTACCACATGCGAAAACACACCTTCTGTACACGCACACGTAAATACGGGAGTTAAGCCTGTTCTTCTCGCAACAGCACGCGTTATTATCGAAACTACTAACGGTCGGTTTGTTTACGCGCGAGCTCTCATCGACCAAGGCTCTGATGCGACATTTGTTTCTACACGTATCGCTCAACTGTTGCGAGCACGCTTAATACAAACAGGAGTAACGGTATCGGGGATAGGCGAAGGTCGTGCGCATTATATTCGAAATTCTATTTCAATTTCAATACGAGCGACTAATGAAAATAATACAATTCTTACCACAACAGCGTTAGTCGTACCCAAAATTACTCCGTACGTTTCCCCTTCGTTCAATTTAAATGATTATACGTTCTTTTCGAATTTAAATCTCGCCGATTCAAATTTAAATTCCAACGAGGATATAGAGCTACTTATCGGAGCAGATTTATACGGTTCAATTATGCTCGGCGGGTTCATAAAACATAAAAACTATTCGCTGATCGCGCAAGAGACTATTTTCGGTTGGATTCTTTCCGGTCCTATTTCAAAAGAAGAAAAACTCAAAACACTTCATGTTCATCATGCTACTTCTAGCAACCTCGATGTCGAACTTCGACGATTTTGGGAACTAGAAGAACTTCCTACAAAGGTTATGCTTTCCGAAGAAAATGCTCGTTGCGAGTCGCATTTCATTGAGACGCATACACGCGATACTACAGGACGGTACGTCGTTCGTCTTCCTTTCAAGTCAGATTCTCCTATAAATATTGGCGACTCTCACGCGGTTGCTATGCGCTCGTTTACGCATCTCGAACGACGCTTAGCAAAATCCCAAGATGTATCAAAACAATACATCGACTTTCTGACCGAATATGAAGCCCTTGGACACATGCAAAAGATCGACCACGATCAACAATTCTTACAGCCGACGTATTTACCTCATCACCCAGTTATTCGCGAAGAAACTACAACTACTAAATTACGCGTCGTGTTCAATGCTTCAGCAAACACTTCAAATGGGTTTTCCTTGAATGATCATTTAATGATCGGTCCGAAATTACAAGCCGAACTTCCGGCACTAATATTAAATTGGCGTTTATATAAGTACGTCTTCACTGCTGATATTCAGCACATGTTTCGCCAAATTTTAGTTCATGCAGATGATCGCCAATATCAATTAATACTATGGCGTTCTAATCCAAGCGAAAGTATTAACATATATTCACTAAATACCGTCACGTATGGTACTGCATGCGCTCCGTACCTCGCTCAACGTGTACTTAAACAGCTTTCTATTGATGAGAGTTCGACTTTTCCCCTTGCAAAAAAGATTTTGCAAAATGAAATTTATGTCGATGACGTTCTTTCGGGCAGTGAAGATAAAATCACAGCACTTCAAAAAAGAGACGAGTTAATTCAATGTTTACACAGCGCCGGGATTAACATTCGCAAATGGGCGAGCAACGACCCTGAAATTTTAAGAGGCATCGACACTTCAAATCACGGCCTAGCTGGTACAAAGCCTTTTCAAGAAGGTGAACAGTTGAGAATTCTCGGTATTCGCTGGACACCTCGCGATGATACTTTTTCATTTCAAATTAACTTTAATCCAGAACTTAAAGATATTTCCAAACGAAAGATTCTTTCGACCATCGCGAAAATTTTCGATCCGCTCGGCTGGCTTTCTCCGGTTACGGTATCACTCAAAATTTTATTGCAAAATTTATGGAAATGTTCCTATAATTGGGACGATTCTCTCCCTTCCGAAATAACAAACGAATGGACTAAATTTTCCCGACAGCTTTCAGAAATTAAATCGATACAAATTCCACGATGGTTAGGCTTTGAAAGCAGCATTCAAAGCTTAACTATACACGGCTTTTGTGACGCATCGTCCAAAGCATACGCAGCTGTTGTATATTCAAAACTAATCACTAACTCTGGCAAGGTTCATGTACAGCTCTTATTGGCGAAAACCAAAGTCGCGCCTCTTAAGACAATTTCAATTCCACGCCTTGAACTTTGCGCAGCGCATCTTCTCGTCAAATGCATTGCATTTACCCTTGAGACGATGAAATTAAAAAATATTCCAGTATGCTGTTGGAGCGATTCTACGATCGTCTTATCATGGCTGCAAAAGTCACCGTCCGATTTAAAAGTTTTCGTCGCGAATCGCGTTTCGGCGATACAATCAAAACTTCCAAATGCTAATTGGGCGCACGTTCCGACGGAAGAAAATCCAGCTGATTGCGCGTCTCGTGGAATGGATCCCGTTCAATTAACTACGAGTAGTTCTTGGTGGAGCGGCCCAATTTGGCTGCAACATGAGGCTGAAAATTGGCCCGCGCAACCCAAATGCGCTTGCAATGATGATCTCGAATTAAAAGTTAAAAAATCAAACAATATTCATGCGCATCATTCATACCGGTCAGAATTCAATAAATTGTTCAATGACATTTCTTCATGGCCGCGTTTATTGCGAATAACCGCATATGTTCGTCGATTCATTGTCCGATCTCGATTTCCAGATGTTGTCCATTCACTTTCTTTATTGCAAGCCGATGAAATAAAAAATGCACAAAAATTTTGGATTCAACAAATTCAAGAAGAAAATTTTCCGGAAGCAATAAAGATTCTTAAATCTAATAAAAATTCATCGTTGAGTTCGTCAATTCGCACCTTGGATCCCTTTTTGGATAGCTCCGGTATACTACGAGTAGGTGGTCGTATTAAAAATGCTAACATTCAATTCGACCGTAAATTTCCGATTTTGCTTGCGAAACATCCAATTTCAAAACTAATAATCGATCAAGTGCACCGCGATACTTTGCATGGCGGCATTCAATCAATGCTCCGTACTTTACGCGAACAATTTTGGATCCTACGCGCGCGAGACATGGTAAAAAATTGTATTCGTAACTGCGTTACATGCGCACGTCATCGCGCTATCACAGGCGAACAGATTATGGCCGATTTGCCTAAATTTCGAGTAAATCCTTCTCGTCCATTTAGCCATACAGGCCTAGACTACGCGGGTCCTTTTTCCATTCGAGATTCTTCTGGTCGCGGGCGTAAGTCACATAAAGCGTATATTTCTTTATTCGTTTGTCTTGCTACCAGAGCAATACATTTAGAACTCGTGCATGACTATTCTTCCGCCGCCTTTCTTGCAGCTCTTGAACGCTTCGTCGCACGTCGTGGAATCCCGTCTAATATATATTCTGATAATGCGACTACGTATCAAGGCGCTGATCGCGAGCTTACTAAAGCCGTTCGTCAATCACTCAGCGATTCAGATGTACAAGCAAAATTCACTTCAAAATTCGTTCAGTGGCATTTTATTCCACCTTCTGCTCCTCATTTTGGCAGAATATGGGAAGCCGGAGTAAAAAGCGTTAAACATCATTTGCGACGTATTATGGGCTCTAGCACACCTACAGTCGAAGAATTTTCCACTCTCTTATGTAACGTGGAAGCATGCTTAAATTCGCGACCAATCGCTCCGCTTCATGATGATGTTAATTCGTGCGAAGCGCTCACTCCAGGACATTTTTTAATCGGCAATGCTATAAAATCACTGCCGAGCCCAAGCGTACTCAATATTGCTGAATCACGACTTGATCGGTGGCAGTCAATGCGTGCGAAATACGAACAATTCTGGCATGTGTGGAGTCTTGATTACCTGAATACCTTGCAACAACGCTCAAAATGGCAAAAAAGAACAGATTTATTTTAAGTTAATGATTTAGTTTTAGTTAAAAATTCGAATTTGCCTCCATGTAAATGGGAATTAGCAAGAATAATTCAATGCATGCCTGACCAAGACGGTTTGGTGCGAGTTGCTCAGGTCAAGACCGCGTCTTCAACTTTTGTTCGACCGATTGTAAAATTATGTAAACTTCCGATTTTCATAGAGCGTGACACCGCATAAAACCGATGTATGTTTTAATCGAAGTCAATATTGGTTTATTTTTTTTTCCATCAACTCATAATGTATAGCGATATTTGAATCCCGAGACGATTCAACCCGGGGGGTATGTTCAAGAATGTGAGAAGTATATTAAAATTTACTATTAGACTTATTGCGCGCCAAAATGTTTAGGCTTACAATTGTAAACACATTCAAGTACTTATTAACTCGTATTTACTTTGTTTGTATTTAGAGCGTAATAAGCATGATTGTAACAGCGTCGTCTCGCTTCGAGGCAAAAGTTAAATATAACGAGTGCGAGACTCTCGCGAAATTCGTCAACGAAAGCACACGCATTAATCGCTATACCTTATACGTGTACACCTTCTTCTAAATTTACCGTTAATAAAGTGTATCTCCTTTGTACTGTTATACATAATACATAGAAAAAAAAAGGAAACTTTATTTTATTTCAATTCCTGAAAAAAGATTGGCACAGGCCTCAAGTGCATAACAGCGAATTCTTCAAAGCTTCATTCCATTACAGGGGGCTTTGGACTTTTTTTCCTTCCTTGGCTGAGATGCTACCTTATTCAAAACCAACATCCTAAGTTGCGGTAATTTATCATTGATCTCTTGCTCAGTGGCGTCTATTACTGGATTGCGGAACAAAGCGTCCGCATTACTATTTAAAAGTCCCGGTTTGTATTTGAAAGTATATTGATACCCGGTGAATTTGAACATCCATCGCATCAGTCGTTGCCCAGGATCAATTCTATTATGCATCCAGTTTAATGGTTCATGATCTGCTCGCAAAACAAATCTTTTTCCTAGTAGGTAGGGTCGGAATTGGTGCATGGCATATAAGGCGGCTAAACATTCCTTTTCTGTAGTACTATAATTTTTCTCGGCCTTATTCAGAGTTCTTAATAAGTATGCTACGGAATGATCGAATCTGTTCAGTTCCTGGCTTAGTACTGCTCCAATTGCGTAGTCAGAGGCGTCGGTAGTCAGCGTAAATTCTTTCTCAAAATTCGGATAAATTAAAATAGGGCTTTCACATAACCACTTTTTCAGTAACTCAAAACTTTCATCCTGTTGCGGTCCCCAGTCACTACACTGCTGGCCTTTCTTTAAAAGGTCGGTTAGTGGCTTTGCAATTTTCGAGAAATTTTCTATACTATCTCCGATAGTATCATACCAGGCCTAAGAATTGTCGAATATTTTTTATAGTAGTTGGTTTTGGGAAGTCTTTTACTGCCGAAATCTTCTTAGGATCTGGTTTAACTCCTCTTTCGCTGATCACATGCCCTAGGAAGAGAACTTCACGTCGTAAGAATTCAATCTTGTCAGGTTGAAGCATCAGTCTAGCGTCTCTCAGGCGATCTAAGAGTTGTCTCACTTTTCTATTATAATCCTGCAAATCTCTTGCGTATACTATTATATCATCGAGGTATACCAGCATTTCTGTGTTTTAGAGTCCCTTCAGCACGTTATCTATTAGTCTCTGGAACGTAGCGGGTGCGTTCTTCAACCCTTCCGGCATGCGTACATATTGGTAGTGACCGTTTGGGGTAGTGAAAGCGGTCTTAAATTTGTCTTTTGATTTCATAGGTATCTGTTGAAACCCACTGGCCAAATCGAAGCATGTAAAGTAACTTGCTTCGCCTAGTTTATCTAAAATATCTGCTATATTGGGTAGAGGATCTGCATCCCCTATAGTTTTCTTATTTAGCTCCCTGAAGTCAATAACTATTCGCCAACGAGGGTTACCATGACTGTCTGGTCGTTTCGGGACTACCCAAATGGGAGAGGACCAAGGTGAACTCGAGGGTTCTATAATACCGTCCTTTAGTTTCTTCTTTAATTGGTCACCTATGACTTCTCTATGTTTTGGGGGTGTCGATATTGTTTGGTATGTATGGGTACATTATTTTCTAACGGTATTTCGTGTTCTACCTTATTAATAAAAGGGAGGGGGTCTCCTGGCAATAAGAATACATCACAGCACTCATCTATTATCTGGTTTACACTGTTTTTTTCCTCCTGATTAAGGTGACCGACCCAAATTAAACTTCGTAGTAACTGAGCTCGTTTCCATTGCTGGCCTATTCTGTTGAGTGGCGTTTTCGGTTCAGTATCTGTGTCAGGGTCGAATTCGAGGGTAGCATATTCAAACGGCAGAATTTTCACAGGGTCTATGTATACGCAGATGTCTTCTTCTTGGGTATTTATTGCCATCACTCGGCAAGTATTATGGTCATTTCGTACTATTCCTTCCCCTATATATACTCAATCATTTTTGAGATCTAATTTGGGCAGATATCCTTCTTTTAACTCGCTGGGCTTGATAGCTATCTGAAGTACTTGTCTAGTTCTTCCTTTTAATATATATTTGTGTTCTGATTTCTCTTGATCAAGGGACGATTGATCTAGATCTACTTGATTGTCTGTGAACAATTTGCTTATAAAAGTTTCGGATAAATCACTATGTTATTTGCAAGGATCACTTGCTTTATTTTTTTTTGTATCTTTTTGGTTTTCAGCTTATGTTGGTCACTTGTTGATTGGAAAGGAATAGGATGCATAACATCCCCGCTTATCATAAGGGCTTTGTTATGATATGATATAACGGCTTCCTCCTTTTTCAAGTAGCCTTGTCTAATTATCCCATCTTGATCAATTTTGAATTTATCTGTCACGACATAAAACTTCGCCGGTGACCCTTGTATGGTTAAATAGGTGGTACCTAAAGTTTTTATGGTCTCATCTGTAATCCCACCTAGTGTACCTATATCGCCTACATCAATCTGGAGATCAGGATGCAAGGAACCGAGTTTAATTAGGTTAACCAAGGCTCCATCATCTATCATAAAAATCAACCACGGTACTCGACCTTCACGGATGCGCAGCCTTATTACTGTGGGTTCGTCATCCCCTGAATCTTCTTCTCGAGGTCTTGCACACGTACTAATTCGCTTAATGGTCTCTGTAATTTGTTTTAGACCAGCAGGATCTGTCCTCGGGACTCGTCCCTCGTTATCGGGGGCTCTTGTCTCCTTGCGTATGGGGTCGATTCGGTATTGTATGGGCTCGTCAGCGGGATCTCGTGACGAGCCCCTATTGAGTTTAAATTACTGTCTGTTGGTCTTATTTCTTGGGTAAGGTTATTAGCTGATCTTCTCTAGGATTCATTAGGCCACGCTTGCCCTGCCGGGTTTTGATTCCACGGCCCTCCATAATTAGTTCTTACTCTGTAGTCATTCCTGGCATACTCGTTGTTATTGTAATTCGGCTGGTGATTAGCGTATCTTCTTCTGGAATTTTCCCTCATGGGGTTATATAAGCGTGAATCGTTATTATATTGTGCGTAGTATCCATTCCTGTTAGTCCGCTGATACTGCTCCAGGGGTCCGTTCGGACGCTCATAATTTCCTCTGGATGGGAAGTGATACATCGGACGATAATGTCCTTGTCGCGAATAGTCCATTCGGTCGTGGTGTTGCGTTGGTCCATATTGTCTATTCGTATTATAGCCATTAGTCCTGTTAGTCCATGCTCCTGGTGATGGAATTTCTTTCGCTATGACTCGAACGTTTTTACGACTATACTCACGATCGTTTGATCTATAGTTTATGCTGCCTCAGCCTTCCGGATAGGACCTATCATTTCTACGTTTAATTGAGCTCGAGAATTCGTCATCCTCTTCATCACCTTCAATTTGTCTATGTCTAGGCTTTGCGTCTGGTAAGATGTGCCTTTTAATCAGATTTTCTAATTCTACTGCGGCTTGATATGCCTCATTTAAATTAGCGGGCCGTTGGCTGTGCACCGTAGTAACGATTTCAAAGAATTGAAAGAGCGTTTTCAAAAGAATAAAAAGGATTTTTTGCGTCGATTTATCACTAAGGATGAGACTTGGGTCTACCATTATGACCCTGAATCAAAACAAGAGGCTAAAGAGTGGTGTCAACCAGGCACTTCAGCACCGAAACGAGTTTGTGTCCAGAAATCGGCGAAGACGATGTTAGCGTCAGTTTTTTGGGATGCAAACGGGATTTTGTTGGTGGATTATCTCCAAACTGGCAAAACAATAAATTCTGAATATTATTGTAACCTTTTGGACCAATTGGATGAAAATATTAGTGAAAAAAGACTCGGTTTGCATAAGAAAAAAATCATTTTTCATCAAGACAATGCACCCGCTCACACAGCTCAAAAAACCATCACTAAAATAACCGAATTAAAGTACGAATTGTTGCAGCATCCACCTTATTCGCCTGATTTAGCTCCCTCTGACTTCTGGCTGTTTCCACACCTCAAGAAATTCCTTCGTGGGGAGCATTTTTTATCAAACGAAGAGGTTATAGCCGTCGTAGAGGAGTATTTTGTTGGCCTTGCAGAAAGTCACTTCTATGATGGGATAAACAAGTTGGAAGACCGTTGGACCAAGTGTATTGAACTTATGGGAGATTATACTGAGTAATAAAAGTGATTTCACCAACAAAAAAAAGTATCTTCATTTCCGCTTTCAAAACTTTTTGAACAACCTAGTATATTTTCTCAGAGTAGTAAGAATAATCCTTCCCGGGCGCGAACCGCTCTTTTAAATGTTTTACTAAGAATTCCACATCTTCAAACGCGTATCCATAGATACAGTCTCGGGCTTTTCCTTCTAAGCACCCAAGTACGTTTTTTATATTCGTGTCCTGTTGACTCTTCGAAAGTTGGGCAGCCCCATTTCTTACATCTATTAGGAAATCCTTAAGTGGTCTGTTGTATCCGTTAAAGGTTTTTAAACCCTTAATGGCGTTCTTCAGATTAAGACTGGATGCCATTGTGGTCACTAGGGCTCGGATGGATTCATCGGTATTTTCATCAGCACCTTGAGTATGATAGGCGGGTTCCTCTCCTTCCCTATGGGGGTTCGGGGTTATTGGGTTCGCTGCGTCGAACATATTGGTCTTAAAATTTGTTCTAATTGTTTTGGTCTCCGTCTTAGCCTCTGTGTTCTTTATTCCGTTTTTTTCTTCTTCTAAATTATATTCTTGTAAATCCTAATATGTTAACGTTTGATCTTCGTTGATTGTATCCTTGGGTTTGTTTGGCTTTAGAAGATGCAAACCATGCGGATGTCCAATTTATACTTATTTTCTTATTTTATCGTTGAAATAATGGGTGGATATTGGTGTTATTTTGTAATTATGGATGCTTGTGAGCAGAAATAGTCAGATATTTATAAATATATATAAATATATCTATATGCTCATGTATAATTTGTATTTGCTATTATATTTTATTATAACTATCAGATATTGAATTATAATTAATAATAATTATTAGATATTAAGGTAGGCAATATGATGAAGATGGGGGCAGAGGCGTCATAAATTATTGAATGATATTGTTCATAAGTGCGATTGCCCGATTCTCAATTGTGGTGTTTATTTAATGAGTTGTTATCTACCTCTTTTGTTCTGTGACACGGGAGGGGAAGTAGGAGGGGAGTTGGAGAGACATCAGTATGGTTGTCCAATGCCAATAAAATTTGATTTAATGTTCGGCCTTACCAATCATCATTTGCCTTGGACAGGAGAGGATTTTTCGAAAAAGTGGTATTAGGGGGGCTATGATGAGGGAGGAAAAAAAAATTTAATAAAAATGAAAGGAGAGAAAAAATTACCCGTCGGTTTCCGTGTCTTGGTCTTCTTGCGCATATTCCTGCCTAGTGGCGATGGCTAGTGGTAGCAATCCCCTGTAGTGATTACAGAGAATTGGTTCGTCCAGCTCTTGTTGGTGTGCCTGGTCTCTGCACCGCGCCACCACTTGTTTTACATCCAGGTCTCCGTTGGCTATGGCAGCCATACATTGAAAACAACTCCTCCAGAGAGGCAGGGGCCACTTACACTTCTCGCACTGCCCCTTTGAATAGGGAGGCAACACATTTTTGTCCTAGACGCGAGGGGAGTCATCCCACGCTGTGCGGTGCCAGTCGGTGTATTCATCATCCCAGGGTTCGTCCCGGGAGATGATAATTGGTGGCTGGTTTCGGCATTTTCTACACGACGTCCAGTTGTTTAAATCGCTTTGGTGCTGTGAGTTCCTGCACTAACAGGCGGCTGTGTATACATCCTCAGTGTTACCCCCCAGCCAGTTGACCAAGCATGCTTCACAGTCTCTCCAGACAGGTAACGGCTGGTAACATACGGCGCAGTCTCCCTCAGTAATGACGGACCCGAAGTAAGCGTCTCCATTTCTGAGGGGCAGAGTTCGTAGGTGGTCAATGGCGTAGTGACCGTATTCAATGGATTCGCGGAGCTGCATCTCCTCAGTCCATTCATCGGAGGTCATTCCATCGTCAATTGGGGTTAAATCAGGACACTGTAACATCTTGTTCTTCTCCTGTAGCTCGTATCTCTCTTTTTGGTGCCGGGATATGCTGGAGGTTACGAATGGGGCTAAGTTTATTCCTTCCCCCTCTAAGAGGTCCAGAAGAAACTTTGTCCCTAGCCTTATGATCGGGCTAATCTGTCCCTGTATCTTCTTGAGTAAATGTAAATAAATTTCCTTGAAAAGAGTCCCATTCATGGCTAGATACCTAGTCTCTTTCCTTGCTTTCGTCCTTCTGATTTTCTTAGTGCGGTGGTATTGTACCACTTCGCCCATAATAAAAATTCCCACCAGCGTCATCAGTCTTGGCACTGCCATCTTTTTCGTTTTTTTTTTCAAGCCTGCAGCGGATAGGAAGGGAAAAAAAAAAGAAAAAATGGTTATGTGCCAGAAAAAGAGATTGTCACGGGCAAAGAGATAAGAGTATACAATCAGCTGCAACAGAATCCCTCCGATGGAGAAAGATATTAATCTATATGTATATATATGGATGAAAATTACAATTATAGTAGAAGAAATTAATTGGCATTGTATTTATAAGTATATATTTAGTATTATATAACATTATATAACATGTATATAACATTATTTCCATGTTTCTTATTATGACTGAGATATATCATTCGATCACTCCCAAGAGAATGATCAAATATTTACTAATATATGTATTCTTCTTAAACACATGGCCTATCAATTTTCGAATAAATCATATTTGGTTTATTGCATTCGAATAATGCATCTAAGTTTACAATTTCCGGCACTCTAAACTCCGGATTGATTCTTTTGTATATGCGACATTATTTGTTTTAAAGTACTTGTACCTTGATATTGTCAACTTGATGGTTTGAATTACATTTTTGATATTTTCCAATCTAATTTTAAATTATAACTAATCAACCCAGTGATTTTTTAATATTAATTAATCACTAATAATAAATTTTATCAATAATTGAATTAGCGCGAACGTATTTAAATTAATTATTTAACGATTATATTGTCAGTGTTAGTATTACTATTATTCAGTATATTGTTTATTTATAATTTATTATAGTAGATTGTATTCAATTTATGGTTTGTTATAATAAAATGATTATGAAGTATTGTTAGTTTGCATGAGTTACCCAGCAGTTAGTTATTGAGACCAAGGTGATTACAACGTTAATGATTATGGGTTGTTGTTAACAATGTAATTTTTCCCTCCGCTATCTTGCCTGAATTTCATGATACATTGTCTCTGTTAGTGTTATTGCGACCCGATATTTTAGATCAAAGACCTGTTAGGTTTTATTTGTGGCGAGGTTCGATTAATGGTGACCCCTCTGCCGACACTTAGATTCTCAGCGGTGGTCGAAATCATATGCTCGCCGACTAGGAGGGAATACCAGGAGGGACATTGCCTCTTAATGTGTGCCATATCAAAATAGCGTTACAGCAATGTCGGGTTTCAAGGATGGAAAAAATCTCCTTTTCATTGATAACCATTATGACCTGATTCGTTCTTCCTTAATCGATATGGAAAGAACAAATCTTGCTTCATAACGCTACCAACTATTTCGTGAGATTTACTTCGGATTACGAGGGTAGTCTCAAAAGTACCCGACCTGACTTACGAATACAGGTAGTTTTTAAAAAACAATTACTGCGATTGACAATACCACCTTTCAACAACCTAATTCAACAAGAAAAATTCATAACGGCACGTTTATTATTATTTTTTTTACAGACATCCAAAGTGAATGCTCTCAGTGAATTTGTAAATATGGAAAAAATCGGGCATCGTTATGTGATACAATATTTTCATTTAAAAGGTCTAAGTCCAACCGATATCAAAGCCGAATTGGATTCTACTCTGGGGAAGTCTGCTCCTTCGTTTACAATGGTCAAGTATTGGGTAGTTGAGTTTAAGCAAGGTCGTACGAGCTGCCAAGATAAACACCGCAGTGGTCGACCAAGTGAGGTCACTACTTTAGAAAATGTGAAGAAAATCCACAAAATGGTATTGAATGACCGTCGACTACAAGTGCGCGAGATAGTAGACATGGCAGGCATTTCAAAAAGTGCTGTGCATCGCATTTTGTCCGAAAATTTGGACATGAGAAAGCTGTGCGCAAGATGGGTGTCGCGTTTGCTCACAATGGAGCATAAACAGTAACGTGAGGATGTTTCCATCGAGTGTTTGACAATGTTTCGCATCAATAAAGCCGAGTTTTTGCGTCGATTCATAACCATGGACGAAACATGGGTCCATTATTTTACACCTGAGACCAAGGAGCAGTCAAAGCAGTGGTCTAAAAAGAGAGAACCGGCTCTAAAGAAAGCAAAGACAGTTCAGTTCAGTCAGCTGGCAAGGTCATGGCATCCGTTTTCTGGGATGCGCGTGGAATAATATTTATTGATTATCTCGAAAAAGGAAAAACAATCAATGGCGCATATTATGCAGCCTTATTACAGCATTTGAGTGATAAAATCAAGAAAAAACGGCCCTATCTGACGAAAAAAAAAGTGTTGGTTTATCACGACAACGCACCAGTCCATACGTGCGTCATTGCGATGGCTAAAATCAATGAGTTGAAGTTCGAATTGCTTTCTCACGCACCCTATTCGCCAGATCTGGCTCCCTCAGATTATTTTCTTTTTCCGAATTTGAAAAAATGGCTCGGCGGCAAAAGATTTGCCAACAATGAAGAGGTAGAGTCTGCGGTTAATAGGTATTTTGAGGAGCTTGACGGTTCCAACTATAAAGCGGGTATCGGAGCTATTAAACATCGTTGGGAAAAGTGTATCGAACTGAAAGGAGAATATGTTAAAAAATAAAAAACATTTTCGCAATTTTTTTACTGTTTTTTTTGTCGGGTCGGGTACTTTTGGGACTGCCCTCGTAGAAGGTTATCACCTGCCGCTCATTCACTCGATCGTGAGGGCCTTAACACCCGACAAACTCAGTTATAAGTCAGGTACGACAAACCCTCACGGCATCTTGGTAACGAGTCTTAGGGTGACAAAGATTTTACAACAAGTGTAATACTTAATTCAAAAATTTTTTTTTTTTTTTTTTTTCCTTTTTAATATTATCGCTTTCTGCTATCCGCCACTCGGCTGCAACGTGATAGCTAACTCGGTAGAGAAATACTCTCGTCCGCGAAAGCACTCGCGGCTCGCAGGCCAACAGCAGTCAAGCAGTGCATAATTCTACTAGGACAATAAGGATCAAATCTTGAACCTTTTCTCATCGACGCAATAACTCCTGAAGCCAATGTATCATTGGTTAGTTTACTTATACAGTTTTATGTCTTTCCCAATATTACTTCAATGCATGCAAGTAAGTGATGCAAGTTTTATTGGTTACCACAATTAATCCTTTTGATTTTAATTAATTTAATTAATTCGTTGATTTTATAATTTAATTTGATTAATTTTCATTTATTTTTATTTTAATTAATTTACTTTATTTTCTTTTAATTCTCTTTTCTATCCTTATTTATGTATTTTATATTAAACTCTTTTTAAATGACTTTTTGACATGAATATAACTAAATATTGCTGTAAAATTATTTAATAAAATTATTAAATTAAATTCTTAATAGAATAACATTATTTTACGCATTTATTCATTTAGCTAGTAATAATTTCATTTGTCTTCAGTGAAAATTATTTTATTCAACTATTAGTATTTTTTTATCGTGAAGGAATAAATCAAACTTATTAAGAAGATAGTTTTAATATAAGTAAATACGAGCTGGTTCAGAGATGGGGGAAAAATTATAAAATTCTTATTACCTAGAATAGCATATTTAACGATATCTTGTCAAATTGTAAACCATAATATATGTATGTACGTGTTTATATGCATATAGATATATTTATATGTAATTTGCATAATTTTAAAATTTTAAGGTATGATATTTATGAATAAAGGGGGAGTAAAATTGGTTATATGGTAAACGTATACCGAATTGACATACCCGATGTTAAGAATAACCTCGGGAATAAATTTTTATACTATATACTATTATCATTTTGTGTCACATATACACCGGCTGAAATCCGAGTGGTTAACTCTAAATGATGACGCTGGCCGTCGGGACGAGACAATGTATTTAAACATTGTCCTACTTAGATAGATTCCTATTAAATTCCTACTAATAATAAAAAAGTTCTAAAATTAGAAAAAATTTAATTTTACTATTAATATAGCTTAAATATATATAATGTTTTTAGGAAAAATAAAAAATTTTAAATATGTCAATTTATAATTAATATGTAAATTTATTAATCTAACAAGGAGATTATTAGTATAAGGATAATTATGACCCAATAAATGCATATAATTGTATGATTTTATTTATATAATATGGTTAATAACATAGTGCAATAATATGGTATACAACGCATACATTAATATTCAGTAATATTGTAATAATTATCGAAGCATGAGGTGTAATCTTTTTTTTTCTAAATATTCATCTTGATTTACTCTATGACCATATTTTCACTTATTTCACATTTATAATTTATTTGATTTACTATCATTTATTAACACTTTATTACTAATTTCTCACACTTTATTCATCACCTTATATTTACTCATTATCGCGTTATTTTCATTTACTGTAATTATATTTTTATTTTCCTTTTTCATTTTATTCACTTTTATTTCTAATTCGCATTATATCATCTTTCTCTTATGTTATTCACTTTTTATTTATTCATGTTTATATCTTTATATTTTTCTTCTCACTTTACTTCACTTTGTTTTAACGCATTTTTTTTTTCTTTATGTTATTCTTTATATTAATTATTCATTATTTCATTTGTTTTATTTCACTCATTTTAATCCGCATATATATAACACAGTGTTCAATAAGTCCCGAGACTAACAACGAAAACAACATTTTTTTTCAAAAATCATTTTTATTCTTCAATATAATCTCCTTTTAGAGTAATACAATTTTTCCAACGCCTTTTCAACATTTCTATACCATGTTTATAGCAGGATTTATCCTTTGCTTCAAAATAGGCTTCAGTTTCGGCAATGACCTCCTCATTCGAGCCAAATTTTTTTCCCTGGAGCATTTTTTTGAGATTAGCAAAGAGCCAGTAGTCGCTGGGGGCTGAATCTGGTGAATACGGGGGGGTAGGGAAACAAATCAAAGCCCAATTTGTTCAATTTTGCCATTGTTTTCACGGACTTGTGGCATGGTGCATTGTCTTGGTGAAAAAGGATTTTTTTCTTTTTCATGTGCGGTCGTTTTGCTGCGATCTTCTCCTTCAAACGAACCAACAAGTCAATATAATTATCACTGTTGATCGATTTACCTTTTTCCAGGTAGTCAATAAAAATCACGCCATGTGTATCCCAAAAAACAGACGCCATGACTTTGCCAGCAGACTGCTGCGTTTTTGGACGCTTTGAGCGGCTTTCACCAGCCATGCGCCACTCAGATGATTTCCAATTCGACTCCAGAGTGAAATGATGTATCCATGTTTCATCCATGGTCACGTATCGATGCAGAAAATCTTTTTTATTGCAAGTAAATAGCGATAAACAGCTCTCTGAATCGTCGACTTGTTGCTGTTTTTGTTCCACTGAAAGCAATCGCGGCACCCACTTGGAAAAAACCTTTTTCATGCTCAATTTTTGATGAAGGATTGTAAATACTCTTCCAGATGATATCTGTGTCATTTCTGTAATCTCACGGACCTTCACTTTGCAATTTTTCATTACAATTTTTAACACTTTACTCACATTTTCCTGTGTGACAGCTTCCAATGGCCTACCCGAACGTTCCGCATCGTTTGTGTCCGTACGACCACGTTGAAACTCAGCATACCAACGACAAATCGTTGGTTTGGATGGAGAGGAGCCCGGGTAATATTTTTTAAGCCATTGCTTAGCTTCTACGGTGTTTTTACCCATCAAAAAATAATGTTTTATCAACACGTGAAACTCGCTTTTTTCCATTTTCCAAACAAATTACAAAGTGACTTTACTCCAATCTCGATAACTCTGCTGTCAGTGATCCGATCGACGTGAAATTTTTACACGTTTCATGTAAAGGTTCGCACTCTATAGAAACATGGCCAGTTTGGTACTACTAGCACCATCTCTGGATTAGTCTCGGAACTTATTGAACGATGTGTCATATATATATATATATTTAGTTAGCAACGCAGGACCTTCCTCTGGTCCTGCTTTTCTTCTTTTTGTGTGTAAAAGACCTTGCCTAAGGCTTCGCTACCGGTGTAGCTCCCACCGGGCTTAGCTGCTCAGGATGTGTGCCAACAACCGGTTGGCACACCCGCGGAGGCGGCGGTATTCAGGATAGGAACGCTGTAGAGGATAAAAATAAGAACGCACCGACTTAGTGCTAACTGCTTATTTAATGAGAAAAAAATAAAAATGATACAAAAATTGATAAATTATAGCGGAGAGGTTCGTTGAGGCGAAGAGCAATTAGTATTGCCTCGCGCGCAATACTAATTCTCGAGGTTGCACTGCGCATGCGCACCCTCTTGGCTTTACGTGACTACACACACACGTGTAGTCTATGGACGGCAGATATAGAGAGAGCAGTTCCCTCTCTATACTGCCGTAGTCCGTGGCTGCTCGAGTGAGAGCGTCTCTTACTCTCACTCGACGCTGCAGTCTATGGTTGAGCGAGAGAGCTCGTTCCTCTGGCTCAACTGCGTGCTCGCAGGTTGTACGAGTAAGAGTGGCTTTTTCTTACTCGTACGCTTATTCTTTGATAGCGCGAGAGAGAGATCAAGCCTCTCACTCGCACTCGCGCGGCCTAGGCGATTATGAGTTACGCGGTCTCGCGCGTAACTCTTCTATAGATATATGTATATGCCTGACGCGGTCGTACTCGCGTCAGGAAACTAAATTTAATTATTCGCGGACTAACTTTTGCGATTAAGTGTCTACTTACTTGATTGCGCTCTACTCGCGGAATCGTCTCTTTCAATCTGCTACGGAAAAATCCGGAGAATCGCCTCTTTCTTTTCAAGAAACTCCTGACAGAAAATTAGTCACGTGACGTTAGACACGACACGTGCGGCTAGTACGACGGCTCGGACGAGAAAAAGGCTTGAGGGGAGGGCTCCTCCTTTCCCTCTCGCCTATCAATTTTCGCGCGTAGTGCTATCGATTCTTGATCGATAGCGCCGCGTTACGGTACGCCGCAAGTTCTCGCGCCTTTTCCCGCGTTAAGCCCTCGGTCGCTTGATCCCTGGCGCTGCATATCGTCGCGCCGCGAACTCTATTTCTCTCGCCTATGGCAGGTGGCTTAACCTCTATAAGCCACCTGTCGCACCCCTCCCCCAGTCGCTGCTAGACCTTGGCTAGTAGCTACTGTACTAATATTTCCCCTCGGCTCCGGTTGGGATGAGGATTGGAAGGGTCGTGAAATGATACACTGTCATATAAGAAAAATAAAAAAAAGGATTCTCATATTTTACTCCTATCATTTACATGACTAGGAAGGAAGCCCTGGCTCTCCATTGCCAGGGCTCCTTAAATTTCCAATGCTTGTGCAGCCTGGGGCGTTTCTTGCTTTTTTTCACGCCCTCCAGGCCGCACACGAAGCATCGGGGCGGCTCCCCTTTTGCGCGCTGGGCTTGCTCGACCTGGCTCGCCCTCTCGGCGTCTAGTTTCGCCCTAGCGCTCTGTGCTGCTGCGGCTCGTACCCGCTCGGCGTCGGGGGCCGCCTCAGCTTGCAGCTCTTGCTGCATCCTTCGCAGCTTTTCTTCCCAAGCCCGCTGACGCCATGCTGCTTCCTCCTGCACTTGTTTTTCGCGACGGCCGGCCTCCTCTACCACCCGCCGGCGTTCCTCCTCCTTCTTGCGCCGATCTTCCCTCTGCTGTCGGCGCCGCTCCTGCTCGAGGCCCCCCGCCTCATACGCCGCTCGCCACGAAAACATCTCGATCGCCTCGTCATCGGCGGCGATCTTCTTCTTCAATTCCTCGCCGGCGGCGGAGTAGCATCGGTCGCCCCGGCAATAAATGGAATCAAGGCGCTTTCGCAGCGGCCCGAAGGAGCTCCTGCCCTTGCGCACAAGCTCCTTCACTGCCTCCCAGTCGTCCTCCGTGCTGACTGGCAGTGGTTGCATAGGTGAGCGTGGAATTTCCCCGCGCTTATCCTGCGTGGCCGGATGCGGTCCGTCCGATGGGGCCTCTCGCTGCGGATGATCGGAGGCGTGCGGGGTCTCTCCGCGCGCTTCCTTCTTCTCTGACTCAGCCTTGGGGAGGCGGAGCCTTGGTGCGGCGTTGGAAGAGGCGTGCAGGTCCTCCGCACGCTCGCCTTCTTCTTGCGGCGCATCTTCCACCTCCTCGATTTGAATGGTCGACGAGGCACCGTCGGCGTGCCTTTGGTCGGCTGTCAGCTCCCTGACCAGCCGTAGCATGCCGACGATAAACTCATCGGCCTCCTGGCTGACTCCCAGGGCCCTTATATGGGCCAAGGACGTGGCCAAAGCGTCTATTGCTTTTTCATGTGTGTTCCTGGCTTCCATGATCTGCAACAGAAAGGGAGGAAGGATGGTTAGGTGAGGGGGGTTTTTGGCGACTACGAGTCCGCGCGTGTTTGGCAAGGCGAAGTCGGGGCGTTCTAGCATACACTCTTCGCCTTCTTACTACCCGGTGGCCTTCCCGGGCCTCGCTTGGCACGCGCACCTGCCTCTGGTCGCTCCCCGGTCGACGGTGGCTCCCTTACATTCGTCGCGGGACGCCTCACGACGCAGACCGTCTCCCGGGGTCGCCCGCGCTTTCTGGCCGGCGCAGCGGCCACGCACTCGCCTTGCGAGGGTCCCCCGCTGGGGATCGGGCCTGCTCCTGGTTGGCTTGTCAGGAGGGGCCCCGCCGCGTCGAGAGTACGGCTCGTCGTACTCTCGTCCTCTTCTGGTGGCGACGGTTGGACAGCTACGTACTTTTTGAGCTGGCTGACGTGTACGGGACGGATGGTACACTCATCTCCGTCCCTCAGCTCGTACGTATTGCTGCCCAGAAACTTACTGACCATGTAAGGCCCTGCAAACTTAGGGGCTAGCTTCCCTGCTATCCCCTGGGCCGTGGAAGAAAGCACCTTGTTCTTCTTCCACACCCAGTCACCATCCTGAAAGGAGAGCTCTCGGCGGCGCGCATCGTAATAGCGCGCCTGCCTCTCCTGCTCTTTGGAGGCGATTTCGGAAGCGCGTGCGTAAAGCTTTGGTAGCTTTTGCACGCGCTCTGCCCAGCCCCGTATTGCTTCCTCCTGCAATACTTGCGCGGAAGCCTCGCGTGACGTGCGGGCTTCGCTCTTTGGAGGAGCGGGCTGTCGGCCGTAGTTGAGCAGCGCCGGGCTCGCTCCGACGGCGCTCTGCTCAACCGTGTTGAAGGCGAACACCACTTCATACAGGTGTTCGTCCCAACGATCGTGCGATTCCTCCAAGCAGACCACGATCATCGTCTTGATCGTCCTGTTGGCCCGCTCGACAGGATTCGCCTGCGGATGGTAGGCCGGTGTCGTGGAATGATGGATACCGTGCTTCTCCAGGTATCCATCAACGATCCGGTTCTTAAACTCCGTCCCATTGTCGGTCAGGAGTACTTCCGGCGAACCGAATCGGAGCACGACACGCTTAATAAGGGCCTCGAGGACGGCCTCCGCCCTCACCTTCCGCAGCGGGACACATTCGACCCACCTCGTGAATAGATCCTGGAAGACCAGGATGTATTCGAAGCCCTTGCGGCTTCGGACGAATGGCCCCATCACGTCGACAGCTACTACCTGCCATGGCCGCTCAATGAGCCTCCTGCCCATTAAGCCATCTGGAGCCTTCTGCTCCACTTTGTACTGCTGGCAGACTTGGCATCTGCGGACGTAATTTGCCACACAGTCTGCCGGCTTCGGCCAGTAGTACTGCCGCGTGACCCTGGAGTGCGTCTTTTCGCGACTCAGATGTCCTGCTGTAGGGTCGTCGTGGCACTCCTGGAGGACTTGCTTCCTCCGTTCGGCGGAGACGACGATCTGTCAGTTGTCGTCGTCGTCTCGTAGGGCATTCTCGATGGCCGGGTTGGGGTCGTATTTGTATATCTGACCCCCAACTAGCTTCAAGCGAAGATGCTTTGAAGGCTTCTCCTGCACCTCTTTTACTAATCGAAGGTACCACTCGTCCGTGGTACCTTCTGCCCAGATTGAGGTCGCTATGGCTGGCACGTCATCCTCTTCCTCGAACATCCTGGACAGGGCATCGGACACATGATTAAGTGCCCCCTGTTGATGTTCGATGGTGAAGCGGTGACCTTGTAGCTCTAAGGCCCACCGCGCCAGCCTCCCGGTCGGGTTGTGGAGGCTACTGAGCCAGCGTAAACTGCTATGGTCAGTTATTACCCTGAACTCATAGCCCTTTACATACGGCCTGAACTTCTCGATGGCCCAGACTACAGCGAGACACTCGCTCTCGGTGACGCTGTAGTTCGTCTCTGCTGGGCTCAAGGTGCGACTCGCGTACTCTAACGGTCGCTCCTCTCCATCGATAACCTAGAGTAACACGGCTTCGACTCCCGTGTCACTCGCGTCCGTTTGTATGACAAACTCCTCGTCAAACCTGGGACTTTGTATGATTGGAGCAGAAGCTAGCAGGGCCTTCACCTGCTCGAAGGCAGCTTGCTGCTCCTCTCCCCATTCGTAGCGCCAGCCCTTCTTTGTCAAGCGCGTGAGCGGTTCGGCTATCGTGGCTAAGTCCTTTAGGAACTTGCGATGCCACGACGCCATGCCTAAGAATCTGCGCAGCTGTCGCAGATTCTTAGGTGCTGGGAAGTCGATCATAGGAGCGACTTTTGCTGGATCCGGGCGAAATCCTTCATGGTTCACCAGTACCCCGAAGTATTTTGCCTCGTCTTAGCAGAACGCGCTCTTTTCGCGGTTAATCGTGAGACCGGCCGCTCGAATGCGTCGCAACACGTGCTTAAGCCATCGCAAGTGTTCCCCGAACGTCTTCGTGACGATGATCATATCGTCAAGGTACGAGAACGCGAACAGCTCAAGCTCCGGGCCTATCACCATGTCCATGAGTCGCTGGAAGGTCGCTCCAGCGTAACTTAGACCATACGGCATCCTGGTGAACTGGAAGAGTCCGAGTCCCGGCACGGTGAATGCTGTGATTGGTCTTGACTCCTCCTTTAGCCGTAGCTGGTGATAGGCGCAGCTGAGGTCGAGAGTCGAGATATATCTCGCCCTCTGCAGCTTGCGCAGGATGCTATCCATCCTCGGTAATGGATAGGCATCCGGCTTTGATGCTGCATTGACCTTTCAGTCCAATCCTTTTCTCCCCATTCGTAGCGCCGCGTTTTGGAACGCCGCGGATTATCGCACCTTTTCCCGCGTTAAGCGCTCGGTCGCTTGATTGCTGGCGCCGCATATCGTCGCGCCGCGAACTCTATTTCTCTCGCTTATGGCAGGTGGCTTAACCTCTATAAGCCACCTGTCACAATATATATTTATAAATATATATATATATATATGTTTTATTTCCGTTTCTTTTATTTTGATGCACTTTATTTATCTGTTTTTCTTTTATTTATTCATTCTTTATCTTACTTATCACTCTTTATCCTTCTTATATTACTTATTTATTTATATATTATTTTCATTTTATTATTATTCTTCCTTTATTTATTCTTTTCATTTAGAGATTCGCTGCACTTTATTATTATTCTTTTATTTTAATTCGCACATATATTCTTTTTTTAATTCACTTTCTTTTATTTTATTTTTCTTTATTTATCTGTCGTTTATTTTATTTGTTATTCTTTTATTTTATTCTTTTATTTTATTATTCACGCACTTTTATTATTTATTCATTATTTCATTTATTTTTCTTCTTTATTTCATTGATATTATTCCTTTATTTTATTTTATTTTGTACATATATTTTTACTTCACTTCCGTTTATTTTATTTTAGTTTATTTATTATTTTTTTATTTCATTCTTTTATTTCATTATTCACGCACTTTTATTATTTATTCATTCATATATTATTTTCATTTTATTATTATTCTTTTATTTTATTCTTTTATTTTATTTATTCACGCACTTTTATTATTTATTCATTATTTCATTTATTTTTCTTCTTTATTTCATTAATATTATTCCTTTATTTTATTTTATTTCATTTTCTTCTTTTATTTTATTCACTTTTATTTATTCGTGCATTTCGTTATTTATTTATTTCCTTCATTTATCTTATTCATTCATTATTTTTCTTTTATAGACCACTTTCACACTAGCGCTAACTTTTACTCATTTTGTCCCTCTTATTTTCCGCATCATTGACATTCATGCAGTTGTTACAGAGCGAATAGTCGAAGATCACAAGTTCACATTTTCATACTTATTCTTCTGCTTATTATTTTTATTTATAAAATTTTAAATCACTTTTAGTTTGCATGTGAGAGAATAAGAAAAAGAACCTTGAAGACCAGTTGCGCGTTATCTCGCGGTGACGTAATATTTATCGCTGCATTCCTAGCATGATCACTAGCATGCCTCGGCGATCCGACGGCCGGGCAAATCACGGAAAGAACGGCATTAGATCTCAAAATAAAACACTTTAATTTTTGTATATTAAATATATAAAATATATTTAATTATATATATTTTTCCAAAATTATTCGCAACATCACTATTATATTGACATGAACACATTTTGAAATAAATCCAATACATTTAATAATTTTAATAGATATATAAAATTATTATTTAAAAAAAAAATTTTTTTTTTTTTTTTTTTTTTTTTTTTTTAATTAAATAAAATGTTATTATCAAATAAAAATTTTTATTTAGTTTATTCTTTTACTTCATTATTCACGGTCACTTTTCCACTTATTTTATTCATTTTCACTTTCTATTATATAAATATTCTTTTTTTTTATACATAATTGTTTATTTATATGTATGCCGTATACATACATATACATATATCTCACATCCACTGTATAATGTTAAACAAAATTTTTCGCATAGTATTTAATTGTATCAACGTAAAAATTGCCACTGCATTTGTAACAATCATTTTCACATCTCGGCGATCCGACGGCTGGGCTTCGCGCGGAAAGAACTACATTAATTCTCTTTAAGACATGAGATAAAATCATTTTAATATATTTATTATCAAAATATAGACCATTCTAATGAAAATAAAAATGTTTGTATTCACAATAAAACAATAAAAATATTTACATTTGTCAAAAAAAATAAGAACATTTCATCCTATAAAAATTTATTATCAATATTTTATTAATTTCTTTGCTGTGGCGATCTGACGGGAAATCGCACGGTGAGGTTTATACTAGTTCTCTTCTACAGAGGATAAAATAATTATATAAACTGATTACTTAGATGCAAGAAAAAAAGAATTATTAAGTTTAATGAAAATTTTTAGTTTGGATTAATAGACATCATCAATTAATTCAGATTCAATATATCTTGTATATTAATTTTAATAATATAATTAATTTTAATACACTTTCCAAACACGTAAATAATAACACCTTAAAAACAAAATAATTAAGTTTAAATTAGTGAAAATTTACATCAATTGTTTCTTAATTTTAATACAATAATAATACAAGAATATTTTAATTTTTAACTATGAGAGATTTAGAATTTTGAATCAATACAAATTTATTAAAATAAAATATAATTTTAATTTTAACAGCCTATTTTATATATTTTATATATTTAATATATTGTAACGGGGCATATTTCCTTACACCCGTTAGCAACGCAGGACCTTCTTCTGGTCCTGCTTTAATCTCGTGTGTGAGGGGCCTTGCCTAAGGCCCCGCGGCCGGTGCAGCTCCCACCGGGCTCGGCTGCTCAGTATGTGTGCCAACGATCGGTTGGCACACCCGCGGAGGCGGCGGTATTTGGAATAGGGACGCTAGAAGGGAGATGAAAGAAGAAACGTACCAGCTTTGTGCCAAATAGTTAATTTAATCCAAATAAAAACAACAATTACACAGCCAATGGTACGAATGATCCCCGAGAGGTCGATTATTGCGAAGAGCAATTAGTATTGCCTCACGCGCAATACTAATTCTCAAGGTGCGCACTGCGCATGCGCACCCTCTTCGCTTCGCGCAGCTACACACACGTGTAGTTTATGTACGGCAGATATAGAGAGAGCAGTTCCCCCTCTATACTGCCGTAGTTCGTGGTTGCTCGAGTGAGAGCGGCTCTACCTCTCACTCGATGCAGTAGTCTATGGTTGAGCGAGAGAGCTCGTTCCTCTCGCTCAACTGCGTGCTTGCCGGTTGTACGAGTAAGAGTGGCTTTCTCTTACTCGTACGCCTATTCTATGATAGTGCGAGAGAGAGATCGATCCTCTCACTCGCACTCGCGCGGCCTAATCGAGTTTGAGTTACGCGGTCTCGCGCGTAACTCTGCTATATCTATCTATGCCTGACGCGATCGCACACGCGTCAGGAAAATTAAATATAACTACTCGCGGTCTAATTATGCTAACGAGTGGCCACTTACTTCTACGAATAGTTGCTCGCAGGATTGACTACTCTGATCTGCGTAGACGCTGCGGAAAATCTTCTCCAAAAATCGCTTTGTCTTTTCCCGATCACTCGAAACGCGTGCGGCTCTTTCCACGGCTCGGACGAGAAGAAGGCTTGAGGGGAGGGCTCCTCCTTCCCCTCTCGCCTATCGGTTTTCCCGCGTAGCGCTATCGATTCTTCATCGATAGCGCCGCGTTTCGGTACGCCGCGGCTTTTCCCGCGTCAAGCCATCGATCGCTTGATCGATGGCGCCGCATATCGTCGCGCCGCGAACTCTCTTTCTATCGCCTATGGCAGGTGGCTTAGCCTCTATAAGCCGCCTGTCACAATATTTGTATATTAATTTTAATAAATTTAATGACCTTATTTATAAAATAATTTTATTGACACTTTCTTATTAATTACAAGCAATATAAATTTTGAAATTAATTAATTTATTAAAAACAGACATTCTATAAAATATTTATTTTTAAACGAAAGATTTTCATTTGCGGTACAAATTGAACAAAATTAATTAACATACAATTTTATTATAACTTCTCCGTAAAAGTTTATTATAAAAAAGTATTTTAATGTATTATAAACATTTAAAGCAATTCTCTTAAAGGTATAAAATCATTCTTGATAAAATAAATTAAAAAAAATATGCACTGTGACAGGTGGCTTATAGAGGCTAAGCCACCTGCCATAGGCGATAGAAAGAGAGTTCGCGGCGCGACGATACGCGGCGCCATCGATCAAGCGATCATGGCCCGACGCGGGAAAAGGCGCTATCGATCAAGAATCGATAGCGCTACGCGGGAAAACCGATAGGCGAGAGGGGAAGAAGAAGCCCTCCCCTCAAGCCTTCTTCTCGTCCGAGCCGTTGTACTAGCCGCACGTGTCGTGATTTCTGTCAGGAGTTTCTTTAGAAGAAAGAGGCGATTCTCCGGGTTTTTCGGTAGCAGTTTGAAAGAGACGATTCCGCGAGTTAGATTCAGTTTCCTGACGCGAGTACGACCACGTCAGGCATGTACATATATTTATAGGAGAGTTACGCGTGAGACCGCGTAACTCATAATCGCATAGGCTGTGCGAGTGCGAGTGAGAGGATCGATCTCTCTCGCACTATCATAGAATAGGCGTACGAGTAAGAGAAAGCCACTCTTACTCGTACAACCTGCGAGCACGCAGTTGAGCGAGAGGAACGAGCTCTCTCGCTCAACCATAGACTGCAGCGTCGAGTGAGAGTAAGAGGCGCTCTCACTCGAGCAGCCACGGACTACGGCAGTATAGAGAGGGAACTGCTCTCTCTATATCTGCCGTCCATAGACTACACGTGTGTGTGTAGCCGCGTGAAGCGAAGAGGGTGCACATGCGCAGTGTGCACCTCGAGAATTAGTATTGCGCGCGAGGCAACACTAATTGCTCTTCGCCTCAACGAACCTCTCCGCTATAATTTATTAATTTTTGTATTATTTTTGCTATTTTTTTCTCATTAAATAAGCAGTTAGCACTGAGTCGGTGCGTTCTTATTATCCCCTACAGCGTCCCTATCCCGAATACCGCCGCCTCCGCGGGTGTGCCAACCGGTTGTTGGCACACATCCTGAGCAGCCGAGCCCGGTGGGAGCTACACCGGTAGCGGGGCCTTAGGCAAGGCCCTCCACACACAAAAAGAAGAAAAGCAGGACCAGAGGAAGGTCCTACGTTGCTAACGGGCGTAAATAAATTTACCCCATTACAGCACTAAAATTTTAATGTACGAAAATATCAAGAATCGATATTTTTTTTTTTTTTTTAATATTATATATAAAATTATAATTTATTTAATAGAAGAATTACTTTTACTGAATTACTTTAATTAAGTCTTGAAATTAAAACGTACACACATTGTTTTGATCAACTAAGCAGAGAAAATTTCCCACTGTTCAATCGTATTTTACATACTTTGTTATAAAATGTTGCACGAATTTTCAAGCATAGGCACTATTATATGATAAAAATTTAATAACTATACAATAAATGACAGTTAATCGCATTAGTCATTTAAAATCTGTGTAACATAATCGAAAAACATATTTTCTCAGACATGAAAAAGAGGGCAAGTTTAACAATAATCTACATAACACAATTAACAATAATACAATCTTATATCCTAAATTGAATTGCTCTTTATCATAATTTGTTATTATCAAAGTAAAACATCTTTGATTAAAATTTTCTAAAATTTTTGTATAACTTATGTTATAGTTATCATCTTTAGTTTTTGTATATAATTACTAAATAATTTTAACAAGCTTCTGAATGTAGTTAGAAATATAGTTATATCAGAAGCCTTTAAAGTTAAGGCACATAGAATTTATTGTAATTCGATCACAATCTTGATAAAAATTCATAGACAATATAAAAAAAAATTAGTTGTTATCATTAGAAAAGTATAACATTCGAAATACTAAATTTTGATACTTTCGAATATCAAGTACAAGATTAATTTAGAAAAAGTATTATGTAAATTCAAAATGGTATAATATATTTAATGCATTATTATTTGCGGCATTTAAAATATAAGTTGCAATAGCTGCACAAATGGTTTTTTTTCAAGATTAAAATTAGTTGGAATTACAAAAATGTAAAAATTACTTTTTAAACTTTAAAATTGAAATATTAATTCTATTCTTTTTCTATATTTCTGTTTTAACCATAAAATATTTAATTACATTTGCTAGTCGAAAATAAAGATAAAAAAAATGCAGCTTAGTGGAAGGACTTGAATTGAGAAATACACAGTTTAAAAATATAATGTATAAAGTCTAGTGAAAAGCAAATATCAAAATGCCTATTCTTCTTTATGAAATTTGTGAATCTACAAAAATAAATCTGGTCCCAGCAGTAGAATCTTTTTTCTTTTTTTGTTTTTTTTTTTGTTTTTTTCACTTGACTTCTGAATTACAAAATGCATTGAAAGATGTAGCTCCTATATAACATTTTTGACAATAACTTGTAACAAACTGTTACTAGATTAATTTAAACTGTTTATCTACTTTTTCAACAAGACTAGTAAATATATATATATATATATATATATATATATATATATATATATGTATATATATACTTATTGTCTTTACTATACTGCTGGTTTTTTTTATCATTTTATGAATTATTATAACAATTGGAGTCTCAATACTTTGATATTTAATAAATGAACATTAATTTATACACCTGTTACGTCCGTACTGTAATATTAGAATATATTATATACCCTTATGGTAAATAGAATTGCATTGCCTCTGGAAGTGGATAAGGAAGGAATCATCTAAGGCAATTTGAAACTATCAAACGCACTGAATATATAACTAGCTCCAAAGACCGTTTTCAGCTTTCGTTTACTTTCTTCCTTCTTCGCGCTAGAAACAAACAACTCGCATACTTGAAGGAAAGGCGATACAGTCAGACAAATAATGTAATAAGATATTATCCGGATATAAACAACGTGTCTTTTATATACAATTTTCTCTTTGTACTTTACTGATCACGAAAATAGCGAGGTTGCCGATGTTCCTTTCCTTTTATTTAATTTAATTATTTTTAATTTCCTTGTATCGATTCTAAGGAAAACCTGCCTTTACTATATATCTAGGATAGTCGATTAAATATCTTTATTACAATGCAATATAAACATAATTTTCTTTTGACAGTTTTGTAATTATTTTAAGAATTACAAAGATTATTAATAATCAGACTCTTTCAGAAAAATACATTAGGAATTTTTAGAATAGATTTGTCAATTTAAGCGCGATAATTATGTAGTTTTATTTTAAGTTTTTTTATATTTTACGTTTTTAATATTCGAATAAAATTTATCTATTATTAGAAACTTACGAAGATAATTATAGGGCTTAGTATTGACAAATAAATATATAAATAAATATAAATATATTTATATCAGGTAAATAAATACGTTAAACACCTAAGCGATCTTCAACATAATTTATATTCTTTATAAAACCATGTTATCACTGAAATACGTTCAATTATGCGTATAAATTATAAAATATGTACTGACTTTAATAAATATTAAAAACATTACCGGTATAATTAAAATTTTTGCGATACGCGGCGTAATAAGATGCATCACCATGCAGCAAGCTCCCCCCCCCCCACCACTGTCACTGGACCGCGCCGCCGAAAAGGCTCGCCGAACATATAAAAGCGCCGCACAATTCAATAATCGAGATCAGATCAAATCTCAAGTCTAATGTCACGTCACCTAATTTTTTAATTTTTTTTCTTTGTTCAATTTCTTTTCTGTAAATCCGTGCACCGAAATCCGCCACCACTATTGTAACCAGCGAGTTTCGTATCAAGCCCGGCATACCCTTGTATAAAACCAGCTAAAAGAAAAGCCATCAATAAAAGTGAGTTAATCTATAAAACTTGTTAATTGTTTTTTTTACAAGCTTCCTTCCTATTTCATCTATTAACAAAATAAAGTGTAGCTTGGACTGTAATACAGGCCGGACACTTTATTTCATTTTACAATTTTATTATACTAACTCACATATACAATTTTATTTCATTATTAACAAAATAAAGTGCAGCTTGGACTGTAATACAGGCCGGACACTTTATTCCATTTTACAATTTCATTATACTAACTCACATATACAATTTCATTTCATTATTAACAAAATAAAGTGCAGCTTGGACTGTAATACAGGCCGGACACTTTATTTCATTTTACAATTTTATTATACTAACTCACATATACAATTTTATTTCATCTATTAACAAAATAAAGTGCAGCTTGGACTGTAATACAGGCCGGACACTTTATTTCATTTTACAATTTTATTATACTAACTCACATATACAATTTTATTTCATTATTAACAAAATAAAGTGCAGCTTGGACTGTAATACAGGCCGGACACTTTATTTCATTTTACAATTTTATTATACTAACTCACATATACAATTTTATTTCATCTATTAACAAAATAAAGTGCAGCTTGGACTGTAATACAAGCCGGACACTTTATTCCATTTTATAATTTTATTATACTAACTCACATATACAATTTCATTTCATTATTAACAAAATAAAGTGCAGCTTGGACTGTAATATAGGCCGGACACTTTATTTCATTACAATTTTATAACAATAATTTATTTAAATATATGTATACTATTTCCTTTCTAGTTGTTCGCTAAATCTAAGTTATTAACAATAAAAATAAAACGTAGTCGGCCTGTAACACAGGCCGAATACATTAGTAATATTTACGAATTTATACCGCTGATTTATTTTTAACTATATGTATATTATAATTATTTAAGCCCGTCTCTATTAACCAGTTAACAATTGAATCAAGCGCCAAATAAATGTACCCCTTTCCTTAAGACTCACAGGAATCATCGGTCGAATGGTATTTATCAAATCAAGCACGGTAACCTATCTCAAGCTATAAGGATAATACCTTGGCTTAAAAAGGGGTTACGTGCAAAATAAATTCGTGGTAAGGATTCTACGAATTTAACGAGAATTATGTCTGTCACGAATAATCATTTGGACGTAACACACCCATATATAGTTTATATAATTTCAAAAAAAATTATTTTTTTTTTTTTTTTTTACTTACATTTGATAAATTTATATTTTATGCAAGATAAAATAATTTTGTTAATTTCAAAACTTTTGAGTTATATAGAAGAATTTTTTTTTTTTTTACAATTATCAAAAAAAAATGTAAATAATTCAAGATTATTGACAATTATTTTCATTTATGTTGAAAATGTATTAAAAAATTGTAAAAATATTTTCTCTTAAACGAAAATATAGAAGGCGCTTTCAAAAAGAAAAAATAATCTTTGTCAATAATTAATTAAATAATTCAAGTATAATCGACATAATTATTACAAAAAAAGTCCCTCGGTGTTGGCGGTTACCCGGTGCCTCCACCAAAAATTTCGTTGTTACGTGCGGGGCTACACGCACAAGACGATATTTTAATATTTATTGTAATGCGGAACCCGCCAACCCGTCCTGTACGGGCCCGCTTGTATATCGCGAACCGAAGGGACCCGTGCTGTCGCGGATTGCGGACATGAGCGCCTCTGCCCCATTCTTTACTGGGAATCAGACGCAAAGAGAAAAGGGGAAAGTAAACAATTTAGCATTCATAGTGATTGTAAGTGAAATCTTACCTGAACCTTCGCGTGTCCTGGAGTTTCGAGGGTACTCGTGCGATGAGGAACTGGGCTCCGAATCAGATACCAACAACAGTTATCCTTATTAATAGTTTTTTTTATTAAATACACACACTGCCACCTTTAGCTATAAATGTCACCTTTATAACATACACAATTACATCACGGCACGTGGCAGAAACCGGGATGATAAAGAGAGAAAATATTAAAATAAAAAACTATTCGAAATATTTTAAAATATTAAAACTCAAGAAAAGTTAATGACAGTACGACGGAAATTAGATAACTGTCTATCCCCTTGGTTACTACGGTTCACCTATTGAGGCCTGTTGGTACTCATATTTAAAGACCTTGAGGTGGAGGCATCGTGGGGATTTTCGCTTATTTGGCATCGGTGCGAGTCTCGATGGACTCGCGAGCCTTCCCGCGTCTCCCAACTAAAATGCAACTTTTGATATTTTATTTGTTCAAATGTGTGTGCCAAGGCGAGTTGAGCAACACAACTCTCTATAAGTGTGTGGGAAAAATATTTAACTATAGGAATAAGTTTATTTTCCATGTCTCCTGGATTTTTTCCACAGGAGTCAATTTGCAGCGTGAGTGCAAGTATCACCCACCTTTATTCTAACACTCTATTGTATAGAGTTCGTCAAACTGCGTGCTCAGCATTTTCACACATTAAACGTTGTCACGGAGAACACTCCGTGCTCCGCACCTCGTCTTATTTCGCGTATTCGGGATAAGGTAAATAGCCGAAAATAGGTAATGCGACAGTCGCGGACGAGAAGATACGGTACGCGACTAGAGATAGGCTAGTCAAGTGTCGTATGGGAGAGGCTAGGCTAGGTAGACAAGCCGCCTCCCGCCTTTTAAGCAGTTAGTTCAATTATCGCCTTCGTGAGTACCACGCGTACAAGATAGTTTTTCTTTTATAATCCGCCATTTTGAGACGCGCTACGTCCCAGTGCTCTCGCGTTCTTTTTCTTTTTGTGGTTTTTTTGTGGAGATTTTCTCGCGCGCAAAGCTTGCGGTGCAACAGTTCGGTGCGCATCAGCCACGTGAGTCGCCAGGAGAAATCACCGGCCGACGGCGGAGGCACCCAGCACCGGCGACGAAAAAAAATCCAGCGAAGCCGATCAGGGTGACGGTGCTTTTCTTGGTCGCCTAATCTGTCCCCCGTCTCCGCGTAGCGAGCGAGGCTGGCCAGCCGAAAAGCGTAAGTAGTTTAAAACTACGCATTCACGCGCGCATTTCTTTTCTGTTCTTTTGCGTAGAAGTAACCTCCGCCGGTTACTCCTTCCCTTTGCGAGTTAGTTTTTTGCGGTTCGTCCGAGTGAGAGAGCGCTATCTCTCTCACTCTCGTATACAGGGCGAGAGAGTTGCGATCTCTCTCGCACCTATAGAAGCATAAGCGCGCGTGAGTGAGAATGCGGTATCTCTCTCACTCTAGTGGCAGCAGTGCGGGAGAGTCGCTTTCTCTCTCGCACTTGCAGCATATACGGCGCGCGCGCAAGTGGGAGAAACTTCTATCTCCCACTCGAGTTAGATCAGTGCGAGAGAGTTGCGTTCTCTCTCGCACTCGCGTAAGGCTAGGCGCGCAAGAGTGGGAGAGCGCTTTCTCTCTCACTCCTACGGCGCAGTACGGGAGACTCGTTGTCTCTCTCGTACTCGCAGTAGACGCGGCGCGCAGGAGTGGGAAAGCGCTATCTCCCTCTCGCTCCAACGGGCTCCGTGCGGGAGAGCGTTCTTCTCTCTCGCACCCGTACGTTAAACGGCGCGCGCGAGTGAGAGAGGCCTTTCTCTCTCACTCTTATAGGCGTAGTGCGGGAGACGTTCTTTCCCTCTCGCACGCGCATAGTACGCTGCGTGCGGGAGCCGTTTTCGCGCCTTACGTTCGCCTTAACGCCTGCGCTCCTCGTGCATGTCAATTGTAATTTATTCTTTTGTATTCTTTTGTTTTATTTATTTAATTTATTATTTAATATATCTTTTTCATTAAATTATTTTATTTATATATTTCGTTTATTTTCTTTCTTTCTGTTTCTCCTATATTATCTTTTTTTTTGTCCTGTGTTTTTTTTAAATTTGTTTTATTTTTCTTTCAGTTGCGAGCTTCTTTCGCTTAATTCATTTAAACTTTTTTTTTTTTTCAATTTATTTATTTTTTTTTGCTTTTCAATTTTTTCCTTTTTTGATTATTTGCGCGACGAGGAGCAGTCAGCTCTCCTCCCGAATACCGCCCTCTCCGAGATCAACTAGCCAGGTGAGGACGACGCACGAGCCGCGCAACGACGTTTGCGCGGCGTTGCAACGGGTAAGTGGGGTCCGTGGACCGGCTTCTTGTGCCTGGACCTAGGAGCAAAGTCGTCCAAGACTTTGGCTTCCAACAAGGAGGCGTAAAGGGCATTTTCGCGCCGTTGGCGAATTGCACGTCCCCCGAAGCTAATTGCTCCTGTGGCAGGTAACGTTAAATTTGCCACCCCGTTACAACGTATACATTAATATGTTGCAGTTGTAGTACATTGATCTGCTTGATTTTAATTTTAATTTAATTAATTTTTTATAGGTTTTTAATTTAATTTAATTATTAAAATTTCGTCACGTAACGCCGCTCTTTGCTGGATCACAAGCTTGTATAATTCTGTATCTCTAATTGATTTAAATAAAACTCACAGTAATAACTCGCATTAACAGCCACACTTATTCCTGCATGTGAGGTTAACCTACAGTAACGTCGGTGCAGCGTTTCGGCGTTTTTAAATCACAGACTGATCGGTAACGTTATCTTACCGATCCCTGCTTTCTTTTACCTACACTCGCCTTAGAGGTGAGGGTAAGGAAGATCTCGTTCTTTTTTTTTTATTTTAAAAAAGGGGAATAATTTTTTTTTTCTTCGTCTTTCTTCTTTGGATTTTCCCCGAAGATCTTTCTTTTTATTTTCCTTTATTTATTCTTTTAAATCACATAAACAAAAAGAGAAATAATAAAATAATTTATTTCAATGTCCAGCTATAATGCGAAAGAGTTCATAGCTTTAAGACATCGGAAAAATGCATCTACAGCGCGATTTGAGACGCCGCGCGATAACAGCGTTTCCGGTCCAACCTGGAATGCCAAAATATTATTCTTCTATTGTACACACGAAGTAAAAATTTTTCTTTCTCTCCGCTTACAAATTAATCATTAATTCAAATTAATTATCGAACTCATGTCAAAAAGACAGAAGAGAGCAGATTTTCCGTTTCTTTACGTATATGACACATAAAAAGATGATGTGAAAAATAATCACTAATTATTGTCAAATACGCCAATGTATTTCGGCTGCGATCAAGGAATAGATTGATTTTAAATTTTTGGACCATAGATCTAAGGATCGCCTATGGCAGGTGTCTTAACCTCTATAAGCCACCTGTCACATAGAATGCAACCATTTAACTTAATTTAACATTTAATTGTCGCAAATAATAAATAATGGATATGCGTAAGAATTGTACAAAAAGAATCTTCTCTCTCTCTAATTCTCGCTCTCCCTCCCGAAAGGAATACGCTCAAGATAAGCGATTAGCGCCCACCGCACGCTAATTTCTCGCAATCTGATTGGTGCAGAATCATCTCTGTACGAGTGCATAAAAAAGCAAGCTTGACATGCGGAGACGCATTCGACGTTTTTTTAAAATTAGCCATCACCATCAGCCCACGCGGATTGTCGATGATACGTTGCTGGATCTCAACGAGCCGACTGCGCCCCGGATCGAAGGACATCAGATGACCCCAGCAGGCAGAGCTCGATCTGGATCACCACGAGCCGGCCGCGCCCCAGCACAACAACATCGTTCCACCAACTTGAAGAATAAACCAGGGGGAGAGTAAGGAGTTATTGTAAAAGTGAGTAAAAAAAAAAGGAAATAAAGTACTTCTAATTTAAATTTATTCTTTTTTTCTCTCTCTGTTATCTTTTTTCCTCCGAGAAGTCGCTGGACTAAACAAAAAGTGTCCTTCGACTTCTACCTAAATATCATTTGTTAGGTCCTCTACCGAGAATAAGCAAGCCTGTAGTGGCTTGCCGCATTCTCAATCCAGAAATTCACACCTATCCAATACAAATTTAATTAGTATCTTCCTGCTCTGTTATTCCTTCGGCCACCCCGAGCCCATGGACTTCAATGTCCAGGCTTAAAAAGACAAAGGCCAAAGCTGCATGTTTCAGTTAAGACTCCGACGTTACACTACAGTAATCCATAAGTCTTGATCACAGACTTACAAATATATATACGCATATATGAATCATGTTATAAAAAAATATATATAGATATAATACAAAACGGCCTGACCATGTCTTTTTCTTTTTTTAAATAAATTTATCGATAAAAATAGTCATTTTTTTTTTACGTATTTTTTTTTTGCATAAATATTTTAATTATTATATTGTTTTACTTCCAAATCATCTTTTTGCTAAGCAATAGGAAAATGAGCGTCTCCGCCGCTATTAAAGACGTCGCGGAATTATATTATTTCCGTTTTCACGCAAAACGCCGAATAAAATTTTTGCAGGTACACTCTTAGTAAAAATTTTCCGTTGCGCAAATTTAATAATTAATTTAAATTATACCAATGAGCTTAGAATTATAACTAGATTATTGATAATAACGCTGCGCATATATTTCCCATTAATTTTTCTATATTAATTTCACTTTGTAATTTTTTTTTGTCCTGACGATAAATATAATAAATATAATTATTATTTCACCATATTAATGATTAACGCTAATATATTTTCACATATACATTTTTATGCAAGTAACTTTAATTTTATCCTTCCGCGTAAGGACAAATTATATCATTAAATATTTTGACTTACCATAACTATTTTTTTATTAATTTTTCTATTTCATTCCTTTCTATAATTTTAATAAACAAAACCTTATACGAAGGGCGTTTGAAAAAAAACTGTGGGCGACTTTGCTTCTGGGTCCGGGCACGAGAAGCCGTCTTTCGGACCCAACTTACCCGTAGCAACGCCGCGCAAACGTCGTTGCGTGGCTCGTGTGTCGTCCTCGCCGGCTAGCTGATGATTCAGAGAGGGCGGTATTCGGGAGGAAGCTGGAAGTTCCTCGTTGCAAAAAGAAAATTAATAAAGCAAAAAAAGAAAGATAAAATAAATAAAATAATAAAAAAAATACATAAATGCTCCGCAAGAAAATAAAATAAATATAAAAATATATAAAAAAAAGAATGATAAAGCAAAGAAAAAAGGAAGAAAGTGAAAACAAAAAGAAGACAAAACTGTTAAAATAAATAAAATAATTTAATAATTTTAATCAACAGAAAAAATATGAGCTAGAACAAAGAATAAATAATATACAAGATAAATAAATAAAAAAGGTTACAAAAAGAATGTACGAGGAACGCAAGTAACGAGTAAGAAGATCTACTAAACAGCTGGGCTAAAGGCGCGCTATTCCGCGCTACACGGGCTCACGCACGCTAAGCACGATACGAGTGCGAGAGAGACAGAAACTCTCGCACTACGCCTATATGAGTGAGAAAGAAAGGTTTCCCTCACCCGTGCACGCCGTATACTGTACGGGTGCGAGAGAGAAGACTACTCTCCCGTCCTGAGCCCGTTGGAGTGAGAGAGAAAGCGCTCTCCCACTCTTGCGCGCTTAATCCTACGCGAGTGCAAGAGAGAACGCAACTCTCTCGTACTGCTCTTACTAGAGTGAGAGAGAAAGGCCTCTCCCACTCGCGCGCGCCGTATATGCTGCGAGTGCGAGAGAGAAAGCGACTCTCCCGCACTGCTGCTACTTGAGTGAGAGGGATACCGCTCTCTCACTCACACGCGCCTACTCTTACACAGGTGCGAGAGAGAACGCAACTCTCTCGTCCTGACTATACGAGAGTGAGAGAGATGACTTTCTCTCACTCGCACGAACCACGTAAAATGAATGGAATAAAGAGTGGAGTAACCGGCAGAGGTTATTCCAACTCAAATAAAAAAAAATACAAAATTATGCTCGACAGAATTAAATTGATAACGGACTTACGATGGTGGCTGGCCAGCCGTGCACGCAACAAAGAGAAATGCCGCTCGAAACGGGACTTCGACGTCGCTGAACGGAGTTGCTGGTGTCGGGGTACGTCGCCTCGACTATACGCTCCTGCGTTCTGGTGGCGGTGCCCTGTGAGATGCAGTTCGCAGCTACACACCTGCACAAAAAACACGCACGATCGGGGTGCACCAAAA
Source organism: Chalcis sispes (assembly GCA_949987625.1). NCBI lineage: Eukaryota > Metazoa > Arthropoda > Insecta > Hymenoptera > Chalcididae > Chalcis > Chalcis sispes. The sequence goes on along the minus strand of OX465098.1, from coordinate 31,974,643 downwards.
CTACAAAAAAACTCGCGCGGGAAAATTCGCCGAGACGCGGGGAAAAGACACGCGTTCGCGCGATAAAAATGGCAGAAGGGAACTCACTTAAACGCGGGAAGACGCTAGCTTCTGTAGCCTGAATTAGCCGATCTTTTCTATACGGCACACGACTATTGTATCTATCGGCGTGTACCGTATTTTCCTGCCCGGGGCCGTCACGGTACTGAAATTAAACTTGGCTCGCGGACCGCGGAAGCGCGCGAAATATAAACACGCACGGAGTACGGAGTGTTCTTCGTGACAAATCATAAATTGTATTTGGTTTATCATTTTACTAACCCACAGATACCACACGTGTCCTGGGTAACGATCATTTTCATTTATTTGAATAATTATTTTTTTTATTTAGTAATCTATATAAATTTAATGCGTAAAAATGCGACAAAAACTTCGTTTTCTTTTTTTGTAATACGCATTAAATTTTAAATAAAAAGCAATCATGTAATTTAATTTAATGTATTTCGGGTATAAATAATAGAAAAGAAAAATGTATAAAAATTATGCAAAAAGGAATCATTTTCTCTCTCTCTCTAATTCTAGAGGCCCAACAGAAAAGGTTTCTTTTATACAAACGGAGAACCCGCTAACCTAGAGCCAAAAAGGGCGGTAGAAACTAGATACGAGGCCCGACCAAACAGGTTGACAATATGCTGGTTTTGTAACAAACCAGGACATTCAGAGGCAATCTGTTTCCTCAAGGCAAAGACGTGCCAAATTTTTAGGAAGCCCGGCCACACTGCCAACCTCTGCCGAAACGACGTAGTATGTCAAATGTGCGAACAAAAAGGACATACAGCGGCGCAGTGTAACAAAAACAGGCGCGTAGTAGACGTCTGTCAACTATGTAATAAGCCCGGACACTTGACACCGAACTGCCTCACGCGCACAAACAATGCGCCACGAGCCGAGATTCGATGTTTTAAATGCAACATGCCAGGGCACACAGCTACAGTATGCCGTTAATAAAAAACATCCAACTTGGGTTCCGTGCCAGAGTGCAGCTATTGTCGAATTAAAGGGCACACTCTTACCGAATGCCGAAAAAGGAAATACAACCAGGCAAAAAACGAGAGGAGTCTCCCGCAACAGAGCGCCACCAGGGAGGTCCCAGAAACTCAAGTGCGCTCAGCCCTCCCGATAGAGCTAGAGGATTTCAGTGGAGAATTAGTGCCATATAAACTTCTAGAACTGTACCGTTCGTAAACCTCAGCCTCCTCCAAAATAAGTTCCCCAACCCCCTGATGATCAAAACAGGATCAGAGGTCAGCGTATTAAAAGTACACGTCTTGCCGGATCACAAATATCTTAAGACCCAAGACGAATTTACACTGCAAGGATTGGGGGGCAAAACAAAGCAAGGCTTGGGGAAAGCAAAAATAAAAATCGGGGAAACAATAATCGAATTTATCGCAGTGAATAAAATTTTCCCTATCCCCTACGACGGAGTATTAGGAGCAAATTTCTTCGAAGCCGCCAAGGCAACACTAGACTTTGAAAACAATTTAATGACATTAAATAATAAACACGTAAAGGTTATCTGGGACGACGAAGATCGGCCTCATCTGATAAACCTAAATAATGTCACAAGCGACGTAAAATCTGGTCTACCATTTCTAAGAATTCTCAATCCTCCTACTCTCACAAAGGGGAGATTACTAGTCGATTCAGGGTCAGAGATAAACTTAATAAAATCAAGTTTGATACCGCCTGAAGAGGAAATCGACACGGCAGAAAAGTACACATTAAGAGGAATCGGAAAAAGAATTATACGTACCTGGGGAACAATAGAAATCTCGTTATTGGGAGGTAAGATAAAATTCTCGGTAATAAAAGACGACGTATACATCCTAGGGGAAGGTGTACTAGGTTGCGATTTTTTGCGTGACTTCCGAGTGCATCTTGGCTACCTTAACCACCTTATGGTATGTAACGGCGTCTCATGCCCATTCGAGATTGGAACAACAGCCAGCAACACGAACGACGAAGTAAACGTCTTAGAGATATCGAAGGACGAAGACCTCGACAGCAACGTGGCTACAAAAAACAGTAACATGACTGCAGTATACGAAACAGCAACTGATCTGGACTACTAGCTCGAGTCAGTTGCCGACTTCGGGGACCCTGGGCCTCTCGAAGAACCAGAAGTTAAGAAGAACATCGAGGATTATTTACGGACTGACCACCTAAACGACAACGAGAAGTCATACGTAGTCGATCTAGTAAAAATAAACAGGGATGTATTTTATCTACCCGGCGACGAACTCCCGGAAACAGACATTATAATGCATGAAATCCCCACGACATGACGATAATCCCGTCCATACAAAACAATACCGATTCCCACATGCGTTAAAAGACGAAATAAACCGGCAGGTGAACGATTTGTTAAAGGCAGGGGTTATAAAGAACTCAAACTCATCTCACAACGTGCCAGTTTGGGCTGTCCCCAAGAAACCGGATGCACAAGGCCACCCTAGATGGCACATAGTGCTGGATTTTCGTGCCTTAAAAGAAAAAACCATAAGTGACTCCTACCCGCTTCCAAAGATCAAAGAAATATTCGATCAGGTCGGATCAGCCAAGTACTACACAGTCCTGGACCTAGCTTTGGGGTTCTATCAGATAAAAATGCATACGAAAGACGCACATAAGACAGCTTTTAGTACACCGGTCAAGCATTACGAATTTCCACGAATGCCGTTCGGGTTGAAAAACGCGCCCGCCACTTTCCAACGACTAATGGACAAACTACTAAAAGGGCTACAAGGCGTGAGTCTTTTTGTATATTTAGACGATATTGTGATTTACTCTAACAGTATCGAAGAACACGACAGGAAGATAAAGGAACTCATGTAAAGACTAAGGAAAGCAGGATTAAAACTACAAATAGACAAATGTGAGTGCCTGAAGCGAGAAGTTATCTACCTTGGGCACATGCTCAGCGTAGAAGAACTGCACCCTGATCCTAAGAAACTAGAGGCCGTGAGGAACTTTCCTCGCCCCAAGAACATGAAGAATGTTCGTCAATTTCTAGGATTATCCGGGTACTATCGCCGTTTCATCAAGGGATTTGCGTATATTTCCAAACCCTCGACAAAATTATTAAAGAAAGACACACCCTTCCAGTGGGACGAGAAATCAGAAGAGTCGTTCGATTCATTAAAAGAAATCTTGTGTAAGGCACCTGTGCTACAATTCCCAAACCTGACGCAACCTTTTATAATAACTACTGATGCCTCCGGGTATACGGTGGGAGGAGTGTTGTCGCAAGGTGAAATAGGGAAAGATAGACCAATAGCCTACACTTCGCGCATGTTGCGCGGTGCCGAAAGCAACTACGAAGTATATGAGAAGGAGAAGGAAGCATTAGCCGTAGTACACAGCGTAATGGCATTCATATCATACGTATATGGGCGAGAGTTTACAATAATATCTGATCATCAACCGTTAGTATGGTTTAAAACAGCTGACCTCAACACTAGAGTCCAGAAATGGAGATTTAAATTATCTGAATAAGGAGGGAGGGAGAGAGGGAGAGAGAGAGGGAGAGAGAGAGGGAGAGAGAGAGAGAGAGAGAAGGCGTGGGAGTGGGAAAGGAAGAGGGAGAGAGAAAGGGAGAGAGAAAGGGAGAGGGAAAGGGAGATAGATAGATAGATAGATATGCGTTTATTCGTATTTACATACAAAATTAATACATGGTAATACAAGATACAATATAATATTTGAAAGATGGAATAAAATATAAAACAAAACAAAACAAATATTGCACTTGGTGATATCATAGTCTAACTTAAAACTAGAATAATACTGGTATGTATAATACAGTAGGTCAACTTCAGTAGTAGTAGTATCACAGTTCAATACGAATAAAATAAATAATTTAGCGTTACATCTATCAGTCAAGGTCAATAAAATACAATCTAATAGAATCAAATACAATAAAATTCAGTCATAGATCATTAAAATAAGATATATAAGTCATTAAATAAAACGAAATAATCCATTCACTCAACGCAGGCACTCTTTACTCATACATCCCTTAAATACATTCATACTATTAAAAAGGTATAAAAAGGACAATACAGTAATAAATAAATAAATTAACACAAAATATAACAATTTTACCAACGCTAATGCTATTCGAGTTCGAGGAGGTGCCTCTTAACTGCTTTTTTAAACCCACTGAGCGACGAAAAATTGCGTAACTCAGAAGGTAGGGAGTTTCATAGATGCGCACCTTAAACATGGAACGAGTGTTTACTAGTCTCGGTGCGCATCAAGGGGACATTGAGTTCTTTTGTCTCTCCCCTAAGAGAACCCCTAGGCACATATTTAGAGAAGAGACCCTTTAAATAGTCTGGTACATGCATACGCACGATTCTGTACATAAGTACCCCCAAAAAATACTGTCTCCTCATATCAGTGCATAGCCAACCCAGAGAAACTTTGTAAGGAGAGACATGGTCATCCCTCTTAAGACCCTTTACATATCGAACACAGGAATTCTGTAACGTCTGGAGTCGTTTCTTCTGTTCTTGAGAAGCGTCCAGCAAGACCACCGAACAATAGTCCAAATGAGGAAAAAGCAGTGCCTCGGCGAGTCTCTTACGCAACTCTTGGGATGCATAAGTCCAAAAAAAGGGGAGACAATAAATGACTCTATTAAATCTTTTTGTAATGAGATCTACGTAGGGTTTCCACAAAAGCTTGGAGTCTAGAACCATCCCAAGACTGGTAACAGTGTCAGAGAGAGGGATGCAGACGTCATCTCCAAGATCAATAAAGGCTTGCTCTTCATAGAGTCCTTTCACAAATCTTCGACAACCAAAATAAATAGCCTTTGTTTTATTAGTGTTGAGCCTTAGAGATGCATCCGCAGTCGAGTCCGACACTGCTTTAGCGGCTCGCCGAATCACCTCCGTGCCCTGATTCAGACACTTAATAGAAAATTGCGTATAAATTTGTAGGTCATCAGCATACAGAATATGCTGAACGCTTCTCGAGTCAAGTACGTCACGTAAGTCATTGACGTACAGCCAGAACAGAAGTGGTCCCAGGACGGATCCCTGTGGCACGCCGAGATTTGTACTCAGCCAACCAGAGTTATCGGCCGAAGAAGTTACAGTTGACTGTAATCTATCAGAAAGATAAGAATTAATCCACTTAAGAGCTGTCCTGAAAATTCCCATAATCCGTAATTGTTTTAGTAACCGCACATGACGTATCGTATCAAAAGCCTTACTAAAGTCAAACAAAAATAGTAGCGTCATAATTTTTTTGTCAATACCACGTCTTATATCATCTGTAAGTTTGAGTAAGGCGGTTTGTGTGGAGTGAAAGGGTCTAAAACCAGTCTGGAAGGGGTCGAGAATGCAAGATGCTGTCAGATACTCCTGCAATTGCTCAAAGGCTAGCTTCTCCAGCACCTTAGAAAGAGCGCATAAGATCGCGATTGGTCTGAAATCTGACGTTGAAGATGGCGTTTTACATTTTTTTAATGGAATGACATGCGCTTTCTTCCAGATGCTGGAAAAGCTGCTACTAGTAAAGGAGAGATTAAACAGCCGCACCAGAAAATTACCGATGACCGGTAGTGCGTCAACAACACTCAATGGAATGCCGTCAGCCCCCCGCGCCTGTGACGAGAAGTGGGAGATCGCGAGAATAACGTCGCTAATATTGACTTGCTTAAAAGAAAAGCCCTCTGCAACTGACTTTTTAATGATATCCTCACGCTCCACCTCGTCATCCCAGGGAGATACTGACACATCAACAAAATGCTTATTAAGGTCATCGGGTGAGAAGCCACTCAACCCCTCCTCATGTTTAGGTATAAGCCACAGACTACGAAGCTCACGCCAGGCATTGTTGTTAGCAAGAGCATCAAACAATCTGTTATGGTAAAACGCTGTTCTCGCATTCTCTGTAAGTTCGTCTGTAAGTCTTCGCATGTCATGAAATTCATTAAGTAGTGACTTATTGTTCGTGCGTTTATATCGTCGATATAGAGCGTCACGTTTCCTGTATAATTGAGCTAAATCTGCATCAACCCATGGAGGTCGTCCCTTTTTTATTGAGATTATCTTAATGGGAGCAAGATTATCTATTGCCGCCATTAGGTTGACACAGAGATGGCTCACCGATCTGTCTATGTCAAGAATCTCATCCGTGAACAACGACCAGTCACAGCAAGCTAAGAATAAAGTTAGAGCATTTGGTGAGATGTTTTTAAAATCTCGGTATGTATATGAATTATGAATTGGCTGATAACTATTGTAGGAGATGGCGACTGTGATTATATTATGCCTACTGTGAAATGGTGCCGGTATGTTGAGACTATCAGTGACGCTGTCATTGTCATCTACATAAAGTACGTCAATCCAGGAGCGAGACGTGGGTGTGATGTGCATTGGGCCATGCTGGATTAGTTGCAGAGAGAGTTCAGCCGCACTAAATTTGTGTACAAATTTAGCGTCATCACTCTCTCTCGAAGATCGGCATTCAGATCACCCATTATGATTTTATGACTATAGTCAAAACAGGAAGTACGTAAATTAGTTAAGAAGTTATCATTTTTTTGAAACGCAATTTTGGGTGGTCTGGAGAGAGAGAAAGAGAGAGAGAGAGAGAGTGAGGATTTAAGCACCCAGATTCATATTCAAATAAAAAGTGATTTAAAATAATTCTTATATCGTAAATCGCATTATTTTTTTCTCTCCAGCTTTTTTCTTCTTTTATGTATTTTTTTTTATATATATTATTTTCCAAGGAAGAGTTAGCCTGAGTTTCGGCTAACTGCCTTTATCCATAAATCAATGGTTAGGTCCTCATCCAGAGCGGCGTAGCTGGCCTGAGTTTTGGCCAAGACGCACGCTCAGTCTCGCATTTTACTACCTTTCCCTCTGGAAAGCCAAGGAAAATAAGGCTGAAACGCTCCTCTGCCATCCTGAGCCCGTAAGCTTGACTGCTTAGGCTCAAAAAGCCATAGACGAGTTGTGTTGCATTAACATCACTCCAACGTTACACTTATTCTTTTGATTTTTATATTTATTTAGTTTCATTATTTATTTATTCATTTGTTATTATAGTTGTCATTATAGTTTCATTATTTAATTTATTTACTCATTTGTTTACTTTAATTTATTCACTTAGTTTCTTACTTAGTCGTTTAATTTGTTTCTTATTCATTTATTTAGTTGTTTGTTTAATTATTTGGCTTATTATTTATTGTTTCAGTTTGTATTATTTATTATTTTGCCTCTTTATTTGTCGTTTTATTTTTTGTTCGTTAATTTATATTTTATTTCAATTTTTTTCTTTTTGTTTATGCATTATCTGTCTTAATTTGTACATTTTTTTTTTTTTTAATCCACTTTTAGATTTATAGTTTCTTTTATTCATTACTTTGTATTACCTTATTCGACATAAAATCCACCTTTGCTCAAAACTTTTATTTTTCTTTGTTTAATTGTTTATTTGTTTGCTTAGTTATCCTTTTTCTTTATTTATTTAATCATTCATTTATTGTTTCTTAATATTTAGGATTTATTTATTTCTTCGATCACTAATTTTTTTATTTCATTATTTGTCTCTTATTATTGTATATCGTCTTGGTTGTATCCTTTATTTATTTAGGAAAGCATTTTATTATTATTTCCTTCTTTATTTGTTGCTTATTTGAATTTATTTATTTCTTTTAATTTTTTTCATTTACTATTTATTTTAATTTCTCTACTTATCGTCTTCTATTTATTCATCTTTATTTTCCTTTCATTTTATTTTTGCATTATTTTATTTCCATATTCCTTATTTCAATTTATCATTTTTCATTTTGTTTTACTTCTTTTTATTTTAATATTTTTTTTATTTTGAAAATTATATTTATTATTTGTTTTTAATTAGAGTTTTATTATTTACCTCTTTCTTTATTTTATTTATTCGTTGTTATATTTTATTTCAATTTGTTTATTTTCGTTTCTTTATTTCCTTTCATTTTACTTTTTCATTTTATTTCACTTTATTTTAACACATTTTCCTCTTTCTTTTTATTTATTCACTCTTTTTTTATTTTATTTTATATTTTATTCGTTTATTATATCCTTTTATTTTTGCTTTTATTTTCTTTAGTTTTCTTTCTATATTTTTTTTCGTATTTATATATATTTCATTTCACTTTTTCAATTTGTTTCATTTTATAATAATTACATAATTTTTTTTTTATTTATTAATTTATTTCGCCTAATCTTATTTTGTGTAAGGCAGAAAATTTTCTTTTTTACGAAAAAGAAAAAAAAATGTATTTCATTATTTGGTGTTTATTTATTTATTTTTTTAATTACCACCCTTTTTTAATTACTTATAATCGTTTAATTTTTTTTCCATGTATATTATTTATTTGTCTCTTTTCTTTAAATTTTATTCACTTTAATTTTGTTTTTCACTTTATTCATTAATTTTTTATCTTGTTCATTTATTATCATTTATCTTTAATCAACTTGTTTACGCACTTATTTTCTTCTTTTACCATTTTTTATTTCGTTTATTTTATTTGTATTATCTATTTTTCACAACTTATTAATCGTTTACTTGTTTTAGCACCTTTTTTATTTATTCACTTATTGATCAAGTTTCATTCGTATTAATTATGTTTTTTCTAGTTTACTTTTTATTTATCACTTTTTAAATTATTTCATTGAATTTATTTATTCTAATTTATTAATTAAAGCACTACTTTTATTTTATTTATTCTATTTGTTATCTAGCTGATTTGTTTACTTAATTATCATGAATTTTCTATTTATTCATCCATTTATCATTTATTTATTATTACTTCATACTTAATATTTATTTGTCTATTAATCACTGTTCTTTCTTCTAATTATTTATTTACCTTTATTTTATTATAATATTTCTTTATTCGCGTTTACTTGACTTCTCTGCGCTTGATTTTTGTACGATGTTAGTTTTCACATATATTTTATGTTATATTTTATTTATTATAATAAAGAAAAGAAACGAAATGAAAAGGAAAGGAAAATACAGCTTAATCTCTCCTAAGGCTGAAAGAAAAAAATTAACTTCTTTCTTTACCTCAAATATCTTTCGGGGGCCAGCAAAAATTTTTTGTGTAACGTCGGAGTCGTGTTCCAGTGCGTTAACTTCATGCAACACAACCCGTCTTTGGCTTTTTGAGCCTAAGCAGTCAAGCTTACGGGCTCGGGATGGCAGAGGAGCGTTTCAGCCTTATTTTCCTTGGCTTTCCAAAGGGAAATGTAGTAAAATGCGAGACTGAGCGTGCGTCTAGGCCAAAACTCAGGCCAGCTACGCCGCTCTGGATGAGGACCTAACCATTGATTTATGGATGAAGGCAGTTCTGAAACTCAGGCTAACTCTACCTTGAAAAATAATATACATAAAAAAAAATAGATAAAAGAAGAAAAAGGGTAGAGAGAAAAAAATAATGCGATTTACGATATAAAAATTACTTTAAATCACTTTCTATTTAAATATGAATCTGGGTGCTAAAATCCTCACTCTCTCTCTCTCTCTCTCTCTCTCTCTCTCTCTTGGTTTGCTTGCGTGCGCGAGTCTAGCGAGAAACTTGATAGTTAGATGAACGAGTGACGAGTCTTGATTATGCAGAAAAGAAAAAATCACGGCAAGTCCGGCAAGTCCAGCAAGTCCGATCTCCGCAGGTGGAGCTTCCCTTTTTATACATTCGTCCAGAGGTGACTTTGCACCAATCCAATTGCTCGGAATTAGCGCGGGGTGGAGACTACTACTTTATTTTAAAGGCGTTCCGTTTGAGTGGGAAAGCGAGAATTAGAGATAGAGAGAGATTATCCCTTTTTGCATAATTTTTAAACATGTTCATTTCTTATTATTTATTATAAAAATTCATTAAATTAAATTACATGACCGTTTTTTATTTAAAATTTAGCACATATTACAAAAAAAAACGAAGTTTTTTGTCACATTTTACGCAATTAATTTACACAAGGATAGTTAAATAAAAAATAATTATTAAATAAAAAAAAAAAAAAAATGATCGCCACTAAGAATACGTATGATACCCTTGGGTTAGCGAAGTAATTTATAATAGTAAAATGATTAGAAAAAAAGGAAATAATTGCAAAATAATAGTTTAAATAATTATCCTTTGGAAATTACAATTTTCAATTTATTCGTAGGTTATCGCTATGAACTATCGTCAACTTTTGGTAAAACCAAGAGTTATTTAATTAACTTTTATTAAGGTTTCTGAGTTGCTACGTTACTTCAATTAAATTAATTAAGCAATTTAGAACAATTAACTGTTGTGCATTAACAATTATTATGATAAGTTAAAATTAAGACATTGCAAAATGTAATTAATAGTATAGTAATGATTAACGCAACTATTCTTATAAAACTTTGTTTATAAAATTAATGTAACATATTGCAAAAAGAAATAGAATAATAAGAAATAATTAATCGGTAAATAGTTATAATAAATTGAAATATTTAGTGCTATAATTTGTCCTCGCAAAGAAAGATAAGTACTGCTGTAGAATTAAAGTTACTTGGATATAGTATAAGAACTTTTCACCAAGACTATACCGTAAAAATAATACTGGGCATTTAGCGTGAAAACGGAAACGCAACGCTGATCTCGCAACGTCTCAAATCGCGGCGGAGACGCTCATTTTCCCATGTCTTAGCGAAAAAAAGCTAAAAAAAGCTAGCGAAAAAATGTGGATTAAGGATATTAATAACGTTTACAGCACCATCGGTAACTAGAGGTAATCTTTAGACTGAGGTTCCCTTCTTACCATTTGAAATTTATATTGACCGACTTATCGATCCGGCTATTTTGAAAAAACGATACATAGAAAAATTCTTATTCTAAGAGCAAAAAAGAACATGGTCAGGCCTTTTGCTATTTTTAAATTGTTATGAGATTTACAATAGTGAAACATTATCGCAGTATTTACTGTAGAATTCTTCATGTAATAATATATATATTTTTTTTTTTTTAATAAAAAAAATACATAAAAAAGAAGGATAATTGCATTATTTGAAATAAAACATAATTAAATTAAGTTTAACAATTGCAGATATTTTTATATAAATAATACATGTATTTCAAGAAACTCGCAAATTCTTGGCCCACGCTTAGGCTAGGTTTCACAATGGTTTGGGTCGATGGAGGGTGCATCAAGTAGGTTGCGGAGGAAGGCTTTATCGTGGTGGAGCGCTTGGGTGTTGATCGATGCGAGCGGTCGATATGACCGATGCGTATTTTCTTTTTTAAATGGCGACCGAGGGCAGAAAAGGCAGGGAGGAAACTTATCGCTGACATATAAAAAAAACGGATGTCGTGTACCGACATTACAATAGTTATCCTCGTTATGGCCGACCTTCAACGACAACAACACCGGATAATATCGATTTTTTTTATTATGAAGATGTTGTGCACCACGAATATACTCTAATAGGTCAGATATTAATAAGAAATATAATATTGAAATTCGAAAACGATTACGTAATGTGGTGAAAAGAAAACGATCGCATTTTTGGTCAAGCGGCGACTGGCTTCTCCATCACGATAATGCGCTAGCGCACTCATCGAATCTTGTGCAGCAGTTTCTAACGAAATACAATATCGCACTTCTTCGCCAACCTTCTTACAGTCTCGACATAGCCTTTTGCGACTTTTGGTTGTTTTCAAATTTGAAAAAATCGCTCAAAGGGTACCGGTTCGACAACAAAAAGGCGGTTGAAGATAATGCGATGAGAGCATTCAAAGTTATTCCGAAAACTGACCTCCATGACTGTTTCGGAAAATGGAAGCACCGCTATAAGCACGTTTTTTAATCAAATGGGGACAACTTTAAAGAATGTCACTCGCCCGATGACGAAAAATAACGCCAGCGCGGAGATATGAAGGTAGGTCAGATACTTCCTGGATAGGCCTCGTATTCGATTGCTTCCTTGTTTTTAAGACGAAAAATCGCCCCACCTTTTGCAAACCGCGCCATTCTATCTTTTGCCCCACTTGTTAGTCCGATTTGTTTTGGTTTTACGCGTAACTCGGTTTCATGCACAGTGACAACAACGTGTCGTGCCTTCACGTCGCTTCTCGTGATTCCCTTCATTTCTCCTCATTTCTTCATGTTCTTACCGCATTGCAAACCATCGAAATTTGGCTTACCGAACGATGTCTTATGTTAATTTTTATTATACAGGGTGTCCCATTTTAATCGCCCCACATGAATAGCTCTGAAAATATGTCTATTGGAAAAAAATATTTTAAATAAAAGTTGTAGGGTTTCAAGGATGACAATCGATGGTGACCTTTATTGTGACCTTGACAATGACCTTCAAGGTAATTTAAAGGCTAAGTTCGTTTTTTAAAATGAAAAACCCTGCTTTTGATCCCTAAAAAAGAGAACAGAAAATTTTACGTCCAAATGTGACAATGACCTTGACCATGACCTTTAAGTTCATTTAAAGGCCAACAAGTTAGTTTTTTTAATGGAAAACCCCACCTTTAAACGTGGAGATAAAAAAAGTGGAACATTTTATGACGGCTTATGATCTTGACCTTAACCTTGAGGTCAAACATATATTAAGGTCGTAATAATTATCGACAAACATCTCTGTTTTCATGCCGAAATTAATGAGTGCGAAAAAAGTGACGTTGAATTATGACCTTGGACAGTTTAGTTTAAGGGACGACTCCTGCTCTGTTAGAGAAATGCCATTGTGTTCCAGCTGCTGAATTCTCTTTCCTTTTAACCCCCGTTTCGTACCTTTAACTCTCTCCTACATAAAAACGAACCATGGCAACATGATCAGTGATAATAAAATTGAAATTTTTTGTTGTTGTAATGTCTACACGAAAATAGTTTTAATTCCAATAATGTTGATCTTTGTAATCAAGAGTGTTTGAATAATTTTATCTGTGGATTTACATTTTTTTTTTCTGTCATGGCTGATTATACGCCACAGGAAATAGTTAATATGATTAAGGTTCTTGGCAAGTATCAAGACTATTACAGAGCTGCAGAAAGGCATTATGTAGAGAAATATCCAGACTCTCGACATCCATATAGAAAGGCTACTAAGCGATTACTGAGTAGAGCTGAACAAGGTAATTTGACACGAAGAAGGCGCAAAACTGGCTCTAGTGAGCATACTATACTAGGTGTGTTGGCTTCGGTTGCTGATGATCTCCATATTTCTACTCAGCAAATCCGTTAAACGTATGGAGTTCCAAAAACAACTACTATCCGCATTTTGAAAAGTTAGTAATTTCATTCATACCATGCTCGCCTTACTCTTGGTCTTGAGATCAGAGATGATCAGCGGCGTTTGAATTTTTGTAGATGGGCATCTAATAGAATGCACTAAGATCCTTTCTATTTTGACAAATTCTTATTTTCAGGCGAGGCGAAATTTGACAATCTGGGAGGTGTCAATCTCCATAATGCCTATTACTATTTCCAAGTAAATCCTCATTGGCAAAGAGATCATCGTGTCCAGCGACGGTGGTTATTTAATGAATGGGGAGGTATAATAGAAAATAATGTGATAAGTTTATTTCTTGATAATAATAATTTAAATGGTTCTTTCTATTTTAATATTCTCCAGAATAAAGTACCACAATCGTTAGAGGACTGATTAAACATTCGTTTTAAGAGACGTATTGAATCGCTGAGTTCTAAGAGTCTTCCCTTGACTGGGCGGACTTATTGCCTTGCCTTGACTGGCTGGGTGCTATGAGTCTTCCCTTGACTGGGCGGACTTGTTGCCATGACCTTAACAGGCTGCGTATTAACAGTCTTTCCTTAACTGGGTGGACTTCATGCCTTGCCTCGTTCCAATTCCGGCGTTTAAATTACGGGTTTCCATTTGAAAGAACTAAGGTGACCTTAAAATGACCTTGGAGGTCATGGTCAATGTCGTATTCGGACGTAAAATTTTCCGCTCTTTCCATTTCTGGGATCAAAAGTAGGGCTTCTCAATGGAAAAAACTAACTTGATCTTAAAATGACCATGAAGGTCATTGTCAAGGTCACCGTAAAGTTCACTATAAGATGTATCCCTTGAAACCCTACAACTTTTGTTTGAAATATTTTTTCCAAAGGATATATTTTCAGAATTATTTGCGTGGAGCGATCAAAATGGGACACCCTGTATATTTCTGTATATTTCTAAAAAGTGTTATTAACTTAAGTTTAATTCTTTTTTTTTATCATGTAGTCCATTTACGATGGCTTTTACGTAATTGGTCTAGTTCTTAGGTCATTAGTAATTGTTAGTCTTTGGCTAGTTTCTATTATATTTTGCTACGATGTTATATTATTTAAAATACTTTAGTTTATTATACTTTTTATATTTTATAATACATCTTACCTTTGTTCCAATAATATACTTTTTAATGGGCCAAATGAAGTTACACCTTGTAGCTGATTACATCAAATCAAAATCTCTCTCTCTTTCTCTCTCTCACTCTCTCTCTCTCACTCTCTCTCTCTCTTTCTCTCTCTTTCTCTCTCTCTCTCTCTTTGACTTCAATGCTGATCAGCTATTTAACAACGATGATGTAAACTATTTGAAATCATTTATCGATGAGGACTCTCTCTTTTCTATACCGTATGGTGTACACACCATACTCCCACGACTGATACTTTGCTTGACCTATATCTGGTAGATGCAAATGATACTGTATTTGACTACTGGAAAACTACCACCCCTTTTATCAATGGACATGACTGAATTACAGCGACCGTTAAATGCTCACTCTCACGACTGACGCTTCTCCGTAGTTTTACTTTTCATGATTATAGCTCCATAAACATTGCAGCACTTCTTGGTTATTTTCGCTTCTTGAATTGCCTTATAAATGCGAGTGACTTTCCTCCGGATGTTCGCCTACACTATTTATATGAACCCTTAGAGCATGCTATTAATACATTGTGTCACTTAAGGTTATCACTCAGAGGAGAGCTCATCACCTATGGCTTACTCCTTCCCTTGTTAATCTTTTACATGACAGAGTTAGACTATACAGACGTTACAAACGTACTAGACTGCCTTCATATGTTCGACAATACAGAATAGCCTGTGACGTCTTTCACTAATAAATTTAATCTGCTCGCTTACTCTACTCCCAGGACAGACTCACAAAACTTACTGAATCTAGTCACCTATGGAAGGAACTACGCCACCTTGGCATCTGCTTTTCCCCTACTGACTCTCATCATACTTTCTCTGCAGATGATTTAAATAATTTTTTTGTTAGCGTAGCATTCAACTCTGGTGTATCTATCTACTGTCGACTCTTTTCTGGACTCACTTAATACCGGCATAAACCATAATCCCCAGTTTAATCTCTGTCCTGTTAGTATCGACGAAGTGAAAAGTGCTGTGCATCACTCTTACTCCCAGGCGCGGGGCTATGATGGTATCCCACAGTCAAAAGTCGTCACTGTTTTTTCAGTGTAAGTCCGCTACTCTGTCGTCTATTTATTGACTCGTTACAAGAGTCCCACATGCCCTCTGTCTGGAAGATAGCACTCTTAACAACCATCAACAAAGTTACTTCGTCTCAAGATATGGGTGAAATTCGACCAATCTCCCCTCTGTCGTACCTGTCAAGTCTTAGAGCGTCTAGTGCATCAACTATACAATTATCTTTATACTCGTCAACTCATTGACTCATTTCAAACAGGTTTCCGGTCATGTCACAGCACTCAGATTGCTCTCATCGAACTTATGGATGACATTAGGACAGGTATGGATAGACGCTGGGTTACCTTACTTTTGTTATTCGATTTGAACAAAGCATTTGACAAGGTCTCCCATGTCAGTCTTCTGCAAAATATATTAAATTATGACTTCTCACCTTTAACCATTCAATGGTTCGCCACTCACCTTACTGGTAGAAAGCAGGCAGTGCTGGATCGAAATGGCAACCCATCGACGTTTGACAGTCTCAACACCGGTATTCCTTAGGGGTCAGTGCTCGGGCCATTACTATTCCTCATTTATATCAATCATGCATTCAGCATGTTTGACTCCACTATCTGTCATTTAACCTAAGTTAAATGAGCCATTTAGCGATAAAATAATAGATTTCTTTTTCGCAAAACTAACAATAGAATAGTACTTTATAATAGTAATAATCCATCTGTTAAAATATATTTCTGAGTTTCAATAATTTCTCAAGGCAAAATTCAATTGATAACTAGGTTATCATTGAATAATTCAAGATTGCAACAGTAATTTTAACAAAACTTTATTGTGCTACAGCTGCAATAAGTAGCTCAATCGGTGTATAACAATGGCTCTTATTTTTGTTCATTTACTATTAATATTCTTAATTATTCAATCACCTTTTAATATAAATTTCATGCTAAAATCTGTATGCATGAATACCATTAAAAACTTTAGTAACCAGTGAATTATTTCAAAACATAGTCTGAAAACAAGAAACTGGTTTAAAGTGAAATAAAAAAATCGATAATACGAGGGTGGTCTAAAAAGTTTCCAACCTCAACGTAAAGATAGCAGCACTCGTCAATAAAAGCTAGCGAATTTTGTTGTTCATCTGTTAACAGTTGCTCACTAAAGTTTCAGCCATTTTGGATACGCTGTTGTTAGTTGACAGTCGTTTGAGTGAGTCGATGTGAGTGTTGTTGTGAAAATGGACAAAATTGAGTATCGAGCTGTCATTAAATTTTTGTTTTTGAAAGGCAATACGCCTACGCAAATCAAAAATGAGTTGAACTCTGTGTATGGGGACTCTGCACCATCATTTACTATAGTGAAATTTTGGGCAGCTGAATTCAAACGTGGCCGTGAGAGCTTGGGAGACGATGAACGTTCGGGACGTCCAAAAACTGCAACCACTGACGATAACATCGCCAAAGTTCACCAAATGGTGCTAGACGATCGCCGAATTGAAGTGAGAGAGATAGCAGAGGTTATGAACATGTCCAAAGAACGTGTTTGCTACATATTAAATCAAGATTTAGGCATGAGAAAGCTGTCCGCATGTTGGGTGCCGCGTTTGCTTATGTTAGACCAAAAACATGTTCGAATGAACATTTCCAACGCTCCATTGGCGCAGTTTAGGCGTAATAAATCTGAGTTTTGGCGCCGATCAATTACTGTAGATGAAACTTGGATACACCATTGTACGCCCGAAACAAAAATACAGTCAAAACAGTGGACTGCAAAGGGAGAACCGACTCCAAAAAAAGCAAAAACTGTTTTTTCGGCTGGGAAAGTGATGGCGACTGTTTCTTGGGATAGTCATGGAGTTATTTTAATTGATTATCTTTAAAAAGGAAAAACCATTACAGGAGAATACTACGCATCATTACTTGACAAGCTGAAGGCAGAACTTGCGGAAAAATGTCCACATTTATAGAAAAAGAAAATCCTGTTTCACCAAGACAACGCGCCGTCTCACACATCAGCGGTTGCCATGGCGAGAATCCACGAATTACGGTTTTAGCTGCTTGACCTTACTTACCAGACCTAGCCCCAAGCGACTTTTTTTTGTTCCCTCATCTGAAAATTGCATTCGGAGGACAGAGTCTTTCGTCAAATGAGGAGGTAATCAGCTTCGTGAACAGTCATTTTGCAGAGGAAAACGCCGAGTACTATTTGGATAGGTAAAAGAGATGGGAGCATCGCTGGGAGAAGTGTGTAGAATTGCAAGGAGACTATGTAGAGAAATAAAAAAATTAAGAAAAAATGTCTTGTATCTGTGTTAGGTCAGAAACTTTTCAGACCACCCTCGTACATAATATATTATTGTTCGGAAGTATCTATTATTTTGAATCAATAAAATATTATATTATAATATTATATTATAAATTTACAAAATTAAATTAACAAATTGAATTTTAAAAGAAAATTTAAGTAAAAGTCCAAGATTAAAATTTTCGGGATATTTTTTAAACAGGACAAAAAAAGTGGTAGATTTTTAAATTCTTGTCATTTATGTATAAACATATAAAAGTATAAAAATATTTTTTTATATTATTTTTGAAAATTATCATCTTCTGAATCCATAAGTCCAGTAGATCTGCGCAGGAATTGGAAATTTGTGTCTTATGTAGCGTTTGTTGCATTGTTCTGAAACATTCGAGACATGAATAACTCATGATTTATATCCGCAGTTTTTGAATTAACTTATATACAAATTAAAAAATTATAAATCTTTAAAAATGAATCAATTTTAAATATTATTTTTCAATTTAATGCAATGAATAAGTGTTTATTGTTTTATACTTTAAAAAAAATACACTTTTATTTAGAAGACAATAATATTACAAAATTCAATAATAAATTTTAGAAAAACTTATTTGCTTTTAAATCAGATTTTACGTCAATTTAGAACATCATGCTTTTCCAAAAATAAACCTTAAGCTGCCTCGAACTATTTATCTACTTCACTTAAATGTTCTGTTCATCTTGTGTTTTTTTCAGAAGATTTTTAAAAAAACTACCTCTCCCAATGAACCATCCGAAATTTATACTGTAACATAAATATTGCTTTGGCTTTTTATAATTATCTACTGCTCTGCCATTACTTATAAAAAAGGTACTTCGATGATAAAGTCAGAATGCATGTGTTCATAAAACTCCAAACACAAGACATATTAATATTTTATTCCTATTAAGCATCTGGTCGTGTAAGCTCCATGTAACGTATTCATTCTTCAGCTACTTTTAAAATCACTAGTACAAAGAAAATAAAATGTAAAAAAATTATAAATTACAACTAATTGAAAAAGAAACAAATGAACATTTGGAGATTTACGAGACGCACATTAAGTTCTATCTTGGATATAAAAAAATTGATACCAAGTATTTCCGCAAAATCAATGATAAGGTCTTTGTGAAGCTATATAAACAGTCAGCTTTTGAATAGTAATAAAAAGTAAAAATCTTTAACCATTAGAGGGCTGGAATGACGCATATATGCGTCAGAAAAAAATTTTGAAAATCACTTTTTTTAACAAACAAATAATTGTAAAAAATAATTGAAAATAATAATAAAAATAATTAATAATAATTATAAAAAGTAATTAATAAAAATTATTAAAAATAATTATTACATATAAACATACAGTCTGTCAAGTAAGAGCGTGATCGTGTTAATTTATAAAAAAATTTATTTGATGAAACTTTCATATTTATATATACATTTTACACATTACAAAAAATGATGCAATTTGGTCAATAATGTGTCCAGTCACCACCGGCGTCGATAATTGCCTGGCATCTCCGAGGCATGCTTTCTACTAATTTGACGGCGTATCCTAGTGGCAAGGATCTCTAGATCCGACGAATTTCGTAAGACAACTGCTTCAAAGTGCATGTGCGTCTTCTACGAAGCTTCCGTTTAATATATGCTCACACATTTTCAATAGGGTTTGCATCGGGCGACTGCGACGGCCAATCCAATGTAACGATGCGAGATTGAGTCTTCCACTGAGTACGGAGCTTACTGCGGTGTTTAAGATCGTTGTCCTCCTGCAGAATCCAATCTTTATTTTTTGTAATGAACCATCGTTTAGCAGATGGCAGTAAAGCCTTTTTGTAGATTTTTATCATTTTCTCGGCATTTAGGTTGTCAGTAAAGAGGTGCAAAGTGCCGAATCCCTGCTTTGAGAAGCAACCACAAAGATGCACCTTTATTCCATGTTTTACGGTCCGCTGAACAAGCCTATTGGTGAAAGTTGACCAGGCTCGCGTGAGGACAGAACGTGCCCATATAGAACATTCATCAGTAAAAATGACATTTTCAAAATATCTATCAATATTCTCATGCGCCCAAGCGAGTCGCTTTGTCACATGTTTTTCAGTCAACAGAGGCTTCTTCATTGTGTTGCGCGATTTCAGATGATGAGTACGAAGATGGGTTCGGATAGTTTTGTAGAATATATCTAAACCTTTTGCCATTAATTTTGCTTGTCCTTGCCGCAGTGTTAAAGCAGGATTCCAAGAAAACAGATTCACTATTCTTTTTTTATCTTTTTTGTTCACTTTTCCTATCGAGCCACGTTCTGGTAAATCATCGACATTTTTAGCTACTTTATATCGCTGTATTCACTTCTGTACAAATGCCTTCGACTTTTTCATATATTTAGCAGCCGCTGATTGCGACATTTTGGGACCTTTCGGGTGGATGCAAAGGAACACAGCCTGGTAGTGCGACGCGTACTTAGCACTCATGGCGTTGAACGTGATTCTCTTTTAAAAGATCAACGACAACTAAATCTTTGTTAACAATGCATCAAGGACAAAGCTTCCCTCTATTGGCTGGCGAAAGAATTAGAGCGAAATCTTTTATTACTTGTCGGTGAAGTCGACCACGCTCTTACTTGACAGACTGTATAGTTATATTTTTTAAACTCAAAATGACAAACTAAATATTGTTGCTTGTTCCGCTCAATTTTGATTTTGAATACATTGTCATACACGCATACACACACACACACACACATACACGCACGCACACACACACTCAATATATGCAATGTAAAAATACATGGGATTAAAAAGTCATCACGTCCACGTCATTGATTCAGGGTAATGTTAAGAGCAAATACTTTTATTATTTAGACTACTAAGGATTTTTAATATTTTGAAGATCAAACTGTTTCAATTTTACAATTTCGAGCCCGGAATTATAATCAGGGACAAAAAAAACTCTAATATACCTTTTCATGCACATACAATATTTTTTTTCAATTTTAATAAATTTAACACAGAACATTACAGTCCTGAGCCAGAAGGACACATATAAGCATCCAGGTCTGACTCGTAAACATTCAGTCTTAGTTTAAATCCAAGCTGGGGATCTTTAATTACTTTTTCATACAAATAATGAGTTTCGAAAACTTCTAAAATTCCGGACCTTTAAGGGTTAATCTATATGTATGTATATATGTATGTATGTATATGTATGTATGTATGTATGTTTGTATATATATATATATATATATATATATATAGTATATATATACTGGGTGTCCCATTTTAAAAACTAGATGCATATATCTCTAGAACTAAAGGTTTTAAGAAAATTTTCAGACAAAAACTGTTAGATTTTAAAGGGCATGTCTAACTGTGACTTTGACAAGAACTTTAAGATGCTTATTCTTTAACAATGCTCTTTTAATTTTTTCGGAAAATTTGATTAATCGGTCCGGAAAAACCGTTTGATGGATCGATCCGAAACTTTACAAAGCTATTGGGGGTACATTGAGGTGAAAGAATTCTTAAAAACATTAACGATTTCATCAAAATTAGTAAAGATGCGGCCGATTTTCCAAAACAACAGAAAAAGTGACTTCTTTTAACCTTTTCCAAGTTAATATCAGGGTTGAAAAAAAATTTATCTTCCTAAATAACGCTACGGGATTTTTCAGGAAATTTATTATAGATTCTGAAACTACTCTTTAATTTTCTGTTCAATCATTGGTTGCTGAGATATCAATGGTTAAAGACAAAAGGATCGTTGAAGTTCTTCAGGTTGTTTATTGACGTATCCGTTGAGCCAAAAATGCGCCTCATCACTGAACAAAATTTTGCGATAAAACAGCGGATTCTCATTGAGCTGATTTAGAGCCCATTCACTAAAAACGCGACGCAAACCTAAGTCACCTGGCTTCAATTCTTGCACGAGTTGAAGTTTGTATGCTTTAATACCAAGATCTTCACGTAAAATACGCCAAGTTGTTGCATACGACAAACCAAGCTGTTAAGAACGACGCCGAATCGATTCGTCACGGTCTTCAGCCACACTTTTAGCTACAGACGCTATATTCTCTTCACTACGTGCTGGATGTGGTCTAATCGGTCGAGTATCATCCAATAATGTATGCTGGGTTTCAAATTTGCGGATGGTATTGGTTATAGTAGTTTCGCTAGGTCGACGATGTACACCATAAGTTGCTCTAAGAGCACGAAAAACATTTCTCACAACGCTGATTTTTGTAATACAGCTGAACAATTTGGATACGTTGTTGCGGTGTAAGTCTCTCCATGATAATTAGTCAAACACTACTGATTAAAAATTTCATTGCAGTTTGACAGGAGTCACGCGTAATCTGTAAAAAAAAGTCTATTGAAAATTAAACCGCATAATGAATCACCCTTATATATATATATAATGAAACGTATTTAGAAACTGATATTATTTATTGAATCGCTCACGGATCTTTCTACTTTTCTCTCTTGTACGCGGGGATCAAGAGCGGACTTCAAGACTATAGGAACAATCAGTAGTCTCAGGTAAGAGTTCTTATTATCGGTTGCTATCTATTTATTATTTATTTTTTTTTTTTGTTACCATTTTCCTATATCTGAGTGATCAGTTATCAGATGAGACAGAGATGCCTTCGGAAATAAGCGTAAATTATGCCTGATAAAAGGGCGCTTTTCAGATTGCGATGCGCGAGCAAGCCCGTACAGGACGGGTTAGTGAATCCTGCATAATGTAAATATTAAAATTTTACAATGTGCGTGTCGCTTCGCGCGTAACAGAGCAATTTTTGGTGAAGGCGCCAGGTAGCCACTAACACTAAAAAGTTCTTTTGTCTTTGGGAATAAAGACGCGAAAAATGAATTATTTTAATTTAAGACGGATAGAGTAAATTTAATTGATTAAAATAAATCATCATTTGGCTAGAACCTTTAGACAATGTTCTTATAATCGGCAATTACAATTCATAATAAACATAAAAGGAAATTGATATTTTTAACAAATTTAATTTTATAAGCAATGTTTTATTTTAGTGTAATAATAATCGATTTGAAAGTGATTCTCGCAAATAGTCATGGTACTTTATACAATCGTATGTGTTAGATACATTAAAATATGTAATGCTTCTTAAAAAAAAAGGAAAAAAAAAAAAAAAAAAAAGAATACCAAATAAAATAATTATTAATCAAAAATCGTATTGTATACGTATTGAAAACAGGCATAATCCAAAAAAAAATGTTAGAAATAATGTATTTCCTTTCGCGCGAAGCCCAGCCGTCGAATCGCCCTAGCACACACTTAATTGTATGCCAATAAGGCGACGAGTTTCGTACCACAGTCATAAGAACGGTATAGAATTTTAAATCCACACACACACACACACACATACACACGCACGCACGCACGCACGCACATTTCAAACAGAAGTTGTAGGGTTTCAAGGGGGACATCTAATGGTGACCTTTACTGTGACCTTGACAATGATCTTCAAGGTCATTCCAAGGTCACGTAAGTTTTTTCCAATAGAAACCCCTACTTTTGACCCCAGAAAGAGAAAAAGCGGAAAATTTTTCGTCCGAATGCGACAATAACCTTGACCATGACCTTCAAGTTCATTTAAAAGCTAACAAGTTAGTTTTTTTAATGGGAAACCTCTACCTTTAAACGTGGAGATAGAAAAAGTGGAACATTTTACGACGGCTTATGATCTTGACCTTGACCTTGAGGTCTAAGACATAATAAGGTCGTAATAATTATGTTATTGACAAACATTTCTGTTATCATGCCGAAATTAATGAGTACGAAAAAAGTGACGTTAAATTATGACCTTGGCCAGTTTAGTTTAAAGGACGACTACTGCTCAGTTAAAGAAATGCCATTGTGTTCCAGCTGCTAAATTCTTTTTCTTTTTAACCCCCGTTTTGCACCTTTAACTCTCTCCTACATAAAAACGAACTATGGCATCATGATTAGTGATAAGAAAAAATTGGAATTTTTTTTTTGTTATAAGGTATGCACCAAAATAGTTTTAATTCCAATAATTTTGATCTTTGTAATCAAGAGTGTTTGAATTATTTTATCTGTGAACTTACATTTTTTTTCCGTCATGGCTAATTATACGCTACAGGAAATAGTCAATATGATTAAAGTTCTTGGCGAGTGTCAAGACAATTACAGAGCTGCAGAAAGGCATTATGCAGAAAAATATCAAAAGTCTCGACATCCAGATAGAACGGCTATGAAGCGATTAGTGAGTAGAGCCGAACAAGGTAATCTGACATGAAAAAGGCGCAAAACTGGCTCTAGTGAGCATACTGTACTAGGTGTGTTGGCTTCGGTTGCTGATGATCTCCATATTTCTACTCGGCAAAGCAGTTAAACGTATAAAGTTCCAAAAACAATTACGATCCGCATTTGGAAAAGTTAGAAATTCCATCCATACCATGTCCGCCTCACTCATGATCTTGAGATCGGAAATGACCAGCGGCGTTTAAATTTTCGTAGATGGGCATTTAATAGAATGCGCCAAGATCCTTTCTATTTCGACAAATTTTTACTTACAGACGAGGCGAAATTTGACAATATGGGAGGTGTCAATCTCCATAATGCCTATTACTATTCCCAAGTTAATCCTCATCGGCAAAGGGATCATCGTGTCCAGAGACGGTGGTCATTGAATGTATGGTGACAACAACCACAGAGGACATGAAAGAAAGAATAAAGAGAGTTTTCGAATCTATCACAGTTAAAACATTAGAGAGGGTTCGTCTGAGTTTTCGTCAAAGAATAAATATGTGCATTTAAGAAAATGGACGACTTATTGAACATTAGTTTTAAGAGATGTCTAAACTGGCTGAGTTCTAAGAGTTTTCCCTTGACTGGGCGGACTCGTTGCCTTGCCTTGACTAAATCGGTTCTAAAAATCTTCCCTTGACTAGGCGGTCTCGTTACCTTGCTTTGACTGGCTGGGTGCTATGAGTCTTCCCTTGACTGGGCGGACTCGTTGCCTTGCCTTGACTGACTAGGTGCTATGAGTCTTCCTTTGACTGGGCGGAGTCGTTTACTTGCCTTAACTGGTTGGGCTCTAAGAGTCTTCCCTTGACTGGGCGGACTCGTTGCCTTGACCTTAACTGGCTGCGTAGTCTTTTCTTAACTGGGTGGACTCCATGCCTTGCTTTGACCGGTTAGGTATTAAGATAATTCCTTTAAATAGGTGGACCCCATGTCTTACCTCGTTCCAATTCCGGCGTTTAAATTACGGGTTCCCATTCAAAAAAATTTACTCGACCTTAAAATGACCATGAAGGTCATGGTCAAGGTCGTATTCGGACATAAAATTTTCCGCTCTTTCTATTTCCGAGGTTTAAAAGTAGGGGTTTTCATTTGAAAAAAACTAATTCATCCTTCAAATAACCTTCAAAGTCTTTTCCAAGGTCACAGTACAGGTCACCATTGGGTGTCACCCTTGAACCCTACAACTTTTATTTGAAATATTTGTTTTCGAAGGACATATTTTGAGATTTATTCGCGTGGGGCAAATAAAATTGGACACCCTGTATATATATATATATATATATATATATATATATATATATATATATATATATATATATATATATATATATATATATATATACAGTTGAATAACTTGAAACGAAGGCGTTGCTCAAATAAATGGATGAGGCAAGTTGTAGAAAATTTTGTTGGCTATCCAACCGCGACCTCGCCCGTGACCTTGATTTTGTCTTTTAAGGTAATTTCAAGGTTAAGTTTTTTTTTTTATATGGCAACCTTCAATTTCGACACCAGAAATAAAAAGGGCAGACTATTTTACGTCCAGACATAATCTTTACCATTAAAAGAATTTGACCACGGAAGGTCAAGTCAAGGTCGAGCAGAGACCGCCTGGATATTTTAAATAGTAGGCATCGCTCAAAAAAATGGTTGAGACATAAGTTATAAGAAATTTTACTGGCTATCCGACGGCGATCTAAGTCGTGAACTTGACCCTGACCTTCATCCCTTCCATCCACCATGTTGTATCCACTATCTTGAAATTCTAAGTTTTTAAAATCTGACTTCAAATTAGTAATTAGCGACCTCGAAAACCCACGTGGAAAATTTTCAGTACACTTCTGAACAAATGCAACATTTTCCGTCCGCCATGCTGGATTCGCCATCTTGAATTTAAAAATTCTTAAAATCTAGCTTCAGAGTCTCAATCAACAAAAAGTAATAATTGTGTTAGCAAAAGAATACAATTTAGAATATCTTTAAATTGCTTTCGCTTATTAATACTAAAAGTTAATACTCTATCAATTTTAATATTCATCATTAAGTTCGCTCCTTACTTTTGTTTTCTTTTATTACTTTCAAAAACTGGGTATCATTCTCTTCGGTGATTCAACCGTTTTCTTCATTATTACTTCCTTCCGTAATTTTCAGGTCTTACGTTCTTATTGCTTTTCATATTGTAATCTTAAATTTAAATTTTTTTATTAGATTTTTCCTTCATCTGAATGTAATATGGCTCCTCTCACTGAACGAGAGCCAATAAATATTCTTATGATGAAAGGATACGGTGACAGGACAG
Organism: Chalcis sispes; assembly: GCA_949987625.1. Lineage (NCBI taxonomy): Eukaryota > Metazoa > Arthropoda > Insecta > Hymenoptera > Chalcididae > Chalcis > Chalcis sispes. Next base: position 31,948,232 of record OX465098.1, on the reverse strand, counting down.
GATCTAATGAAGATTTACGGATCTTATTAAACGATACTTTCAGGGTAGGAATAGAACCGATATCCAAATTGACAGTACAAAGGACAATTACACGTTTTAATTTAAGTGGAGGTATAAAAGATTTTCCTAGATCGATATCTCGATTCATGTTCGGCCATACTACAGTTTCCTAATGATCTGATCTGTGACCTTGCCAGACGAATAAGCGAGTTGGTGGAACATCTCGAATATTCGCTTCCGTAACGATACAATAATCGGTCGCAGTGATTCACCGGTTATGTCACAGTAGACTTTGTTTTGATCCGGTCCCAACTCTAAACATCTGATTGTTAACTTGCAATCCAGAGATTCGCGTAATTTCTGTAATTCGGCATCCTCTTTCTGTAGTTTCGAAAGTTCGAGTAAATCGAAATCTAATGGTAGACGAATGAAGTTAATGCGTGATAACGAATCAGCTATTACGTTCAACGAACCTGACACATGCTCTTTTAATATAGTAAGCTGCGAGATGTATGACAACTGTCGAGTTTGTCGAGAAGATGCCTTATCCGACTGTTGATGACAAGTATAAATCAGCGGTTTGTGATCGGATACGATTTTAAACCTTATTCCTTCAAGGAAGTGCTTAAAAGTCTTTATCGTTTCGTATACAGTCATTATTATACGATCATATGCATTATATTTGAGTTGTGCAGGCAAAAATTTTCTCGAGAAAAATGCCAGCGGTCTCCACGAACCATCTACGAATTTCTCGAGCACTGCTCCTATCGCAAAATCTGAAGCATCCGTGACTACACGGGTTTCGGCTCCAACTGAGGGATGATACAAAAGAACTGCATTTGCCAGCTCGGATTTAATTCGTTCGAATGCCTCTTTGGCTTTCGCGGTCCACGCAATTTCCCGTTTATCATTTTTCTTTGAGTCATGAGTATACTCATACTAGGGCAGTCCCAAAAGTACCCGACCCAACAAAGAAAACAGTAAAAAAATTGCGAAAATGTTTTTTATTTTTCAACATATTCTCCTTTCAGTTCGATACACTTTTCCCAACGATGTTCAACAGCTTCGATACCCGCTTTATAGTAAGAACCGTCAAGCTCTTTAAAATACCTATTAACCGCAGACTCTACCTCTTCATTGTTGGCAAATCTTTTGCCGCCGAGCCATTTTTTCAAATTCGGAAAAAGAAAATAATCCGAGGGAGTCACATCTGGCGAATAGGGTGCGTGAGGGAGCAATTCAAACTTCAACTCATTAATTTTAGCCATTGCAATGACGCACGTGTGGACTGGTGCGTTGTTGTGATGAAACAACACTTTTTTTTTCGTCAGATGGGGCCATTTTTTCTTGATTTCATCACTTAAACGCTGCAATAAGGCTGCATAATATGCGCCGTTGATTGTTTTTCCTTTTTCGAGATAATCAATAAATATTATTTCACGCGCATCCCAGAAAACGGATGCCATGACCTTGCCAGCTGACTAAACTGTCTTTGCTTTCTTTAAAGCCGGTTCTCCCTTTTTAGTCCACTGCTTTGACTGCTCTTTGGTCTCAGGTGTAAAATGATGGACCCATGTTTCGTCCATGGTTATGAATCGACGCAAAAACTCGGCTTTATTGCTTCGAAAAATTGTCAAACACTCGATGGAAACATCCTCACGTTGCTGTTTGTGCTTCATTGTTAACAAACGCGGCACCCATCTTGCGCACAGCTTTCTCATGTCCGAATTTTCGGTCAAAATGCGACGCACAGCACTTTTTGGAATGCCTGCCATATCTGCTATCTCGCGCACTTTTAGTCGACGGTCATCAAATACCATTTTATGGATTTTCTTCACATTTTCTAACGTAGTGACCTCACTTGGTCGACCACTGCGGTGTTCATCTTGGCATTTCGTATGACCTCGCTTCAACTCAGCTACCCAATATTTGACCGTTGTAAACGAAGGAGCAGACTTCCCCAGAGTAGAATCCAACTCGGCTTTGATGTCGGTTGGACTTAGACCTTTCAAATTAAAGTATTGTATCACATAACGATGCCCGATTTTTTCCATATTTACAAATTCACTGAGAGCGTTCACTTTGCATGTCTGTAAAAAAAATAATAATAAACGTACCGTTATGAATTTTCACATTAAGTTGTTGAAAGATGGTATTGTTAATCGCAGTAATTATTTTTTTAAGACTACCTGTATTCATAAGTCAGGTCGGGTACTTTTGGGACTACCCTTGTATAATGGTGCTTGCACGCTAGCTGCGTTAGGCAAGCTACGTCGGTAGAAGTTAATTAACCCGAGAAAATGTCTCATTTCGAAGACTGTTTTGGGTTTTTGTAATTTCAAGATAGCCTGTACGCAGAGTACAGAGAGGCAGAGAGTCTCTGTAGGCAGAGAGTTCCATAAATGCGCACCTTCAACTTGGAAAGAGCACTTACCAGTCTCAGTGCGCATCAGAGGAGCAACGAGTTCTTTAGTTTTACCCCTAAGAAGTCCCCTGGACACAAATCTAGAGAAGAGACTCTCTAGATAGTCAGGAGCACGCGTGCGTATGATTTTGTACATAAGTACAGCCAAACATAGTGTCTCTTCATATCAGCACGCAGCCAACCCAGAGAGTCCCGATATAGAGAAACATGGTCGTCCCCCCCTTAGACCCTTCACGTATCGAACACAGGAATTTTGTAAAACTTGCAGTTGATTACGTTATTCTTGAGAAGCATCCAGCAAGACAACCGAACAGTAGTCCAGGTGAGGAAATAGCAGCGCCTCAGCAAGCATCTTACGCAGCTCTTAGGAGGTATATTTCCAACAGAAACGAAGATTATATGGCACTCGATTAGATTTTTCCGTTAAATTATCAACATGGAGTTTCCATGATAATCTTGAGTCTAAAATCATCCCAAGGCTGGTTACAGTGTCAGAAAAGGGGATGCAGACACCATCTTTAAGATCAATAAAGGTTAGCTTTTCACAAAGTTCGTTAACGAATCTCTGGAAACCAAAATAAATAGCGTTAGTTTTAAAACATCGTTCAATAAGTCCCGAGACTAACCTAGAGATGGTGCTAGTAGTACCAAACTGGCCACGTTTCCATAGAGTGCAAACCTTTACATGAAATGTGTAAAAATTTCACGTCGATCGGATCACAGACAGCAGAGTTATCGAGGTTAGAGTAAAGTCACTTTGTAATTTGTTTGAAAAATGGAAAAAAGCGAGTTTTGCGTGTTGATAAAACATTGTTTTTTAATGGGTAAAAACACCGTAGAAGCCCAGCAATGGTTCGAAAAACAATACCCAGACTCCTCTCCATCTAAACCAACGATGTGTCGTTGGTATGCTAAGTTTAAACGTGGTCGTACGGACACAAACGATGCGGAACGTTCGGGTAGGCCATTGGAAGCCGTTACACAGGAAAATGTGAGTGAAGTGTTAAAAATTGTAATGAAAAATCGCAAAGTGAAGGTCCATGAGATTGCAGAAATGACACAGATATCATCTGGAAGCGTATTTACAATCCTTCATGTAAAATTGAGCATGAAAAAGGTTTTTTCCAAGTGGGTGCCGCGATTGCTTTCAGTGAAACAAAAACAGCAACGAGTCGACGATTCAGAGAGCTGTTTATCGCTATTTACTCGCAATAAAAAGGATTTCCTGCGTCGATACGTAACCATGGATGAAACATGGATACATCATTTCACTCCAAAGTCGAATCGGCAATCATCTGAGTGGCGCATGGCTGGCGAAAGCCGCCCAAAGCGTCCAAAAACGCAGCATTTTGCTGGCAAAGTCATGGCGTCTGTTTTTTGGGATACACATGGCGTGATTTTCATTGACTACCTGGAAAAAGGTAAATCGATCAACAGTGTTATATTATATTATATACATTATATTGACTTGTTAGTACGTTTGAAGGAGGAGATTGCAGCAAAACGACCGCACATGAAGAAGAAAAAAATGAGGTCTCCCATAATGATTTTGTGACTGTAGTTAAAACAGAATGTGCGAAGATCATTAAAAAAATTTTAATTTTTTAGAAATGGTATTTCAGGTGGTCTGTAAATAACTCCTACTAATAAAGAAGAAAATTTAACTATTTGAATATTACAAAAAATAAATTCAGGAGTGCAAGGTTTGCAGTCTTGTTCAGTGTTCGACACAGAGAGAATCTCATATTTTAGGTGATTTTTAACATTGAGAGCAACACCTCTACCCCTGACATTTCTATCTTGTCTAAATAGAATAAAGCAACTAATCTGAATAACGTCGTCAGGTACATCTAAGTTCAGCAAGGTCTCAGCCACTCCGAAAAGGTCGTAGGAGAGATCGTCCCGTAGAAATTGACGGACACCTTTAATGTGAGCTCGCAGAGAGTTCACATTGAGAAAATCCGCTCGCAACTTCCCTTTAACTCCCTTTATCCCTCCAGTTGCGCCATTGTGCAATAGTCAATCTGCTCTGCTTGTTGTATTTTTTTTTTAGATGCTTTTGATTTAATTTCAGTTTCTTTGTTATTTATCTTACTTCTCTTTTTATTTTTATTGTTAATCGGGATAATTTCACTAGACGCAGTACCTTCGTTTTGTTTATTTTTGTTAATTAGATTCTCTACAGCTTCTTCGCTAATCTCATCTTTGTTTTTAATTTAATTTTTATATTCGTTTTTATTATTATTGTTTATAGTATCTAAAGTCAAATGTAATGCTTGCAATTTATTAATAGAGGTGACAGAATGCACTCAGTCACCCTATCTTCTCCTGACAAGAAATCTGCTTTGACGATGCCAAATATACTTAAAACTAAGATTTTTGGCTAGAAATGTAATTTGTTTAAATTCGTTATATTGATTTTTATTTAGATATTCATTGATAAAGATCTTGTAGTTTGCCGATGCAGGAAACCTATCAAGAAATGAGGGTTCTAGATCAGTTGTACTAAAAGCAGTGACTTTGTGTTTTGCCGCCATTATTTGTGTAATAAGGTCGCAACTGGAGAGTGTAACAAGCAAGGAAGAGACACTCCTCGAACCATCTCCGACTTTTCCCCGAGAAATTACATTAGCTGATAAAACATTCTCTGAGGTGATAGAGGGAAGTACCATGCTAAGAACAGCCACCGCGTAGTCCATCGGATCAATGTTAGCTGTCGTACAGTCGATTGTGCTAGAGATCACGATGCAACTGGACCCAACACGACATTGGTCCCCATTTTGCAGAGAAAATCTACCACCATTTGCAATCTTCGGAGTTACAGCTGTTAATTCAGGGCTTGCTATACAATCATCTGCTTTTGTGCTTAATTCAGAGTCTAGGTCAACTTGTGTCAGATCGGAGACGGTCTGCACCACGGTCGCCATGCCAACAGGTAAATTATTAAAATTTCCTTGTATGTCGTAAAATTCAGTATTAATTTGTTGTAAAAGGTTATTGTGCTGTATTTTCATGATTTCAGCGACATTTTTTTCAATTTTCAAGAATTTGATATTGAAATTAGTTACAAGACTATTTTCTAATTTTGTTATTCGCTCATCCAAAGAAGAATTGAATTTAAGCAGCATTGACTGACTTTCTCGAAACTCATTTAGTATAACATTTTGATTTTTAACAGTATTTTCAATATTTTTGACTCCTAGTATTAATTGTTGTATTTGTATTTCCAGGTTAGTTAATTTTTTAATTGGCTTACCTAAATTAAGTAATTTATTTAAAGTTGATTGTCCGGAGTCAGCCAAAGAAGTATTATTGCAAGGAAGTTGGTTTTTAGTTTTACCTGTTGGCGTGTTAAGCGTGGTGATACTCTTCTGTTTCCATAATACTGGAGTGGAATTAGATATAAGTACACTACCGTTCGCTGTCGGATTAATATTAACATTTTCAACCGTAGAGTCTCTGTTTTTCCGATTTCCAATTGCAAAACAATTCTCGCTCGTATACATAATAGTCGGTTTTTTGTTCACTAAAATACTACGAGATATTAATTTGTTGCAAATATCGTGATAACTTCTATTACATTTATAGCAGGTATGAATAATACCGTCTTTTCGATTAATTTTCCTGCATTTAAGGCAGGCTGACGGAGCTATAATGCAAAGTCATTAAAGAGTCAATATTTTGTCAGACAAGTCTACGTGTTGTCAGACAATTAGAATGACTCAACAGCAAATAAGTAGTAAAACTAAATACTAGTCAGACAGAAGTAAATTAAATAAAATACAATAAAATTTTGTAAAATATATAAAATAGTTAAATTAAAAATTTAAATAAATAATTGTGACTAGTAGTCGACTAGACCAAAAATAAAATACTTAATTAAACGCCAGTCTCTCTCTAGATGTTGTTTGAATAGCGCGCGCTTGGTTGCTCAGCTGGTGATTATTTGATTGCTCCTAGTTCCTCAAACTTAAGGCATATTTCTATGAAAATAATGACGGCGATAGAATAAATTTTCCAAATTTAGCGGAGAAACGCCGTGTAGATGAGATAACCTTAAATTTTCAAGTTAGTTTTAGAATTCCTCACGGTATGTTTAAGGCAGTCAAATAAATTTAATGTATAAAATATATACATAAATTGATGCCCCGAAAAATACCTTTTTGCTGTAACATAAAACTCACAAAAAAAAAACGTAAGTAATAATGTAAAGTGATAAATATTAGAGGAGCGTAAACTAATAAACAATGCCACTCACCAGAGAGAAAGAGAGAGAGAAAGAGAGAGAGAGAGAGAGAGAGAGAGAGGGAGAGATAGAAAGAGATGGAGAGGAAGAAGGAGAGAGAGAGAAAAAGAGAGGGTGAGGGAGAGAGAGAAGATAAATAAAGAAATTGTTTTACTTCTAACTCACTGATTGAACCATTCTTTTTTTCGACTTACTATAATCCACACAATACTACTCTCAATAGTCTCTCCTAACTTTTCCTCCTTAAAGATGTTCGTTCCGTAAATGATTTGAACTTTGTATAAACTGGTTTGGTGATAATAATGGTGATGCCGATGTCGTTGGCATGGCGGCTAAACGATGACTGACTTTCCAGACTGACTTTTCTGATTCTGTTATCAAATTTTAATTTATGAAGAAGAAGGAAGTCGGTACGTCGTAATTTCTTTTTTGTCAAATTTTAGGTATTTTCTATCTTCGTTACTCTCCTACTTGTCTATCGGCGTTGATGTACCTCCTTCGATTTGTGTATTAGTATATGCGCTGTTGAGTATATAATATATGAGGCGTACGCTCACGATGCAGTACGCGCCTAAAGTACTTGTGCGCTCTCTCTCTCTCTCTCTCTCTCTGTCTTTTTTTTTCTACTCGCCACCACGCACTCCTCTCTTGCCAGTCAGGGTCTGGTTTTTCTCATACCGTCTCTCCGTCTTCGGCACCCGAGGTGCGGGGCGAGAGAGGTGATCGTGGGTGTCGGTGACTGTACTGCGCGTGGGTGCTCTCGTCGATGCGCCAAAAAGCCAGCGCGCCGTCTCCACATGGCGAAGGACCATAACCTTGGCGGGCAGCTTTCTGCTCATCAACGTCCTCTTCTACGTCGACCTCGAGTCCTCTTCGTCGCTGCTAGTTCTCCTCGGGACCATGTACTTCTGTGTAGTACGGGTTTTGCACGATTTTGTAAGACTATTTTAATCATTTTTAGTTAATAATTTTAAATTTTCTTTCTCTATCGCTCAATCTCTCTGATGTTCATGTTGGTTGCTACGCAACCGACGTCGAATCACTAATAATTTCGGTGCAAGTCCGTTCGGCACACAAATTTTTTGAATAATGATTTTAATTTTTAAATTTACAATTATTTTTATTAATTTAACTTCTTAGATATTTTTGTATTTTTAATAAGTACTTTTTTAATAGTATTTATCACTACATTATTTCAATATGGACGTGAATACAAATATTTATAGCTACATTATTTTCAATTGCATTTAAATATAAATATTTGTAAATGAATCATTTAATTTGACCACTTGTATGTAAATAATATTTTTGCTTCGTTTTTTAGAAATCTTATTTAATTACAGTAATAGATGCAGAAGTTTAATAAAATTACTTAAACTAGTAAAGAGACATTCGCAGCCAAAGTTTCATTATACCGCTAGCTCACTAGCCGATGCTGGCGTCAGGTGAAAGAATAGAAATAAGACATTAACAAATTAAAATATAGACTGAAAATCTACACAACAACTCTGTATCCAATAACAGTTTCCCAATACGAAAGAGAGTCTATAATTTTTTTCTGTCAAAAATGTTTTATTTTTCTCCAATCTTAGAAATATGATACAGCACTTCATAGGTCGTCGGGCGTAAAGCAGCGTAAAGCCGCACACGTGTTTCCCGTGTTAACTGCCACATCGAATTTCCAGGATTATGGAAACATTATACATTTTCACAATAAAACAAATGTAAGGTGTGATTCGTTATGAAAAAATACTATTTTCTACATGCCTATTTTTTTGACTCTCTGGCTGGTTTATTTTTAATTAATGTTTTTACGCTGCTTCATATTTGACGACCTATCAAGTGCAAATATATCGTATTTCCAAACTTCAAGAAAAATAACATTTTTGACCGGGAAAAGTTATAGAATGCCGTTTGTATTAGAAAACTACTATTCTGTATAGAGCTATTTTTTAAGATTTTTAGACTATTTTTTTTATTTATTAAGGTTCTTTTACTATTCTCTCACTATTCGGCGCTAGAGACTCCGGAAACTTCCTGATATAGAATTGTTTGCTAATCTAAAAAAGCGCAAATACAACTAAAACTAGAGGCCATATTGAATCCACTGTTTTAAATTTTCAAATTATCACGTCAGAATCGTTATCTGTAGCCCGAAAAACTTCTGTATACAAAGTTGTAAGCCGATCCGGAAGAAAAAATACAAATTTGATCTTTAATAGTCGCCATATTAAGTTTTGCAATTCGGACATCAGATTTTTATTCAGCGATCCTGAAAACTTTTATACAACTTATGATTTTCAACATGTTTACAGGAAAAAATGTGCTTTTAAAAGGGTTTGATTCTCTTAATAGTTCTTCTACCGTATTCTGTTTCTTGACATAGAGCTAATTACCTAAAACTGTTTCTGTACTAAAATTCTTGTATTCTTTCCTTACTTTTATTAAGACTAACAATAAGAAAAAAAAAACCGATTGTTTGATTGTTATTGAAGTTAGCAAAGTTTCTGCCCGGCGGGCCTGCTCTTCTCTTGGCTCGAAGACTGGGTTGCGCATACACTGTGGAGATTTTTTCTAGGTAGACATCAGCATAAAATAGAAAAATGCCTATGCTTCCATAAATCCTAATATGCGCGCCGGCAGAAGTCGAACTATTCGGTTCTCTATGCATGTGTGAGTGGTATAGACAGCAACCTTGACTCTTGCAAAGTTGTTTTTCTCCGTGGCTTTTTCCACAAAATTTAATTCACGCATTGCGCGGATAGTTACACAGTCAACAACATGCATAAGCTTTGCAACGTCGTCATTTCTCGTTTATGCCAAACTTGATATTGTATCGGCTTTTTATATTCACTTATTTATGATATTATTCAATTTAAATTAATAAGGTTTTCTTTGCGTTTAAAATTATAAAAGAAAATTATATAAAATTAAAAATAATTAAAATATTAATTTCGACACGTAACATCCTCCTCCCCTTGAAAACGTTTATCTTTCCGCTAAACTGCAATCGTGCGGTGTGGCTTGTGAGTTTATAGTAAGTGCTTAAGCTATGTTTTACAATGGTTGGTTAGTTGTTATAAGTAGTTATGCATTTATTAAATAATTTAACCTGTATATTAGTAATTCAGCTTGCACCCTAAATGTTAGTATTTGATTAATTCATGATAATGCTTCTTCATTCTTATTTTGCCTTTGTCAAGGCATTCGGTGCTAGTTCTCAGTTTTTGCCATGGTCTTTTTTGATGCCAGCGTTTTGGTCTTTGGGTCCATTGGTCGATTCTGGCATATTGGTCATTAATGCTTGAGTCTTTTTTCTTGCGTCTGTTGGGCGGTCAATCTTTTGGCATTGCAGATGGCAGGTGATTAAGTGAAGTTCAAAGATTCTGCAATTAACCCATTGTAGACATCGGGAATGGAGCGTTTTGGAATGCCCTTGGTTACTTTCATGTTCATCTTTGGGTATCTTTTGTGGGTCCGCGAAAATCGCTCGGTATTTTCCCTTGCTCTTTCGCAGCGCCACAATAGCATCTTTGGCGTCAACGTGCTGTATTTATTCGCAGGTGGCTAGCTGCTTTTCGTTTCGTATAATATACTTCAAGGGTCCATATATTTCAAAGTCGTTGAAGAGATCTTCTGCGGTATTCCTGGGTAGTTGACAAAATAGTCTATTCCCTGAAGGTTTGGTGGGCATTTTGATTACCTGTATTCGGTTTTTATTCTGCGTTGAATTCTATCATTTTCTCGATAATTGAAGTATTTAAATTTGGGTATTCTGGCCGCATTCAAATGAATATCGACATCTTTGATGATTTCCTTTCCCTCCGCTATTCTTATAGCTAAGGTCAATGGAGTTATTGTCAGGTTTTAAAATATTAGGTGGCCTGTTACTTCAGGGTTTTAGATGAGTTCAATCCACGATTCGGCCATAGTCTTTTTGGTCTCTTTTTCCGTTCTGGAAATATATTGTCATTGGTTAAAATTAATCAGTATCCGGCATTTGGATAGACAGGAGATCGGAATAGGTTATAGGTCTTCGGTTAGGATAAGGGGTGAGGACGTCGGGTTGTCCGAGGGTTAGGGGTAATTCTTGCATTTCTATAACACTTGGTCCATTATGAATAACTGGTTGTTGTTTTGTGGTCACGGTTCGCTGAAATTCGAGAGTTTTTGTCTCTTGGACTACACATGATATTATCTCGATCGTATGACTGGTCCTATTGTGGCCGCGGAATCTTTTCCTGATACCTTCAGAGTGGGTAAAGGACCATCATAGTTACTACTGTTTGTCCCAGTACTCCTCCACATGCGAGTTATTGAAAATTACTTATGTTCCTCTTGCGCTCTCCTATCTGTTTCAGCCTGTATGTGATTTTATGCAATGATTCTTCTTGATTCTTCCAACTTTTAGTGTCACTCTCCGGTATGTTGAGTAAGGTCGAGTCGGGTTCTCGGTGGTAAATTTGGAACACTGGGTATAGATCAGAGATTCGTAAGGATAATTCGGGTTTCTTAAATATTGAAGGTTGTTTTGTTGATTTCCTTCGCTTACTAATAAGGTTTTTGATTATGTTTATTCTTTCCTCTGGTGAAGGAAGTTCGACAATACTGTAACTTAAGATTACGGCGATGAGACTCTCCTTAAAAACTTCTGTGAGAAGTTGAGTGAATAATCCTGGCTCCAGGTGATCAGTTATATCTCCCTTACGAGAGATATGAAAAGCAGTTAAGTTCCTCTGAATCTTAGTAATTTTGAGGTTTTTAAGTGCAATCTTTAAGTTGTGTATCATAATGTCTGTCCTTAATAACTACAGAAAGTACGTCTTTATTTTTGTATGAGTAATTAATATTTGACCGATTTTTTGTTTATTTTCTTTTATCTGAGCAGGGTCAATTACTCCGACTTCACTTAGTAGCCTCGCCACCACACTCGTGGGTTCACAGGCATTTGATATAAAGTGCACTAGATTATCTCTTAGAAAGTAAGGCACTGTCTTGATATTCTAACGTTGTTTCTAAGGTTTAATAATCTTACAGGAGGTTCTTCGTCAGAACTTCCCTTATTCTCATCGTTAGTGCGAGGGTGACTGAGGTCAGTATCAGAGTCATCATCTGATTTAATATAGGCAAGATGTAATGATAATAAGGGTAGGAACTCACTAAAGATAAGTTAAGGAGGCTGGCTATAATTTATTTCGATTTTCTCAGTCTGGTCAGAGGCAGTTGCCTTTAACGGCTTGTCTAATGCTTCTAAAATTTTTGATGATTCACTAAATCGCAAATGTTTCTTTATTTTCCCTGGTTCCGGGGTACTCCTAGCTTGAGTCTCCTATATATGGGTGTGTCCGAGACCGGTTTTGATGCCTTCAACTGTAAATAGGTGCTGTCATCCGAGTCTTCGCCGTCAGCTTCGTCATCCATTTCTTTATGCATATCTGTCTGATCTATGGCCTCGCAGGGCTTGTTCTCCATGTATATCTGTTCCACCTTGGTAATTTTCTGTTCCCTGACGTCGTCATTACATGTCTTATCATAATAACGGTCTAGTTCATTTAAGTAATCTTGGAATTCAGGATCTATTGTGTCTCCGTCGGAGAAGTTGCTTTTATGACCGATTGTTCTATCTTGATCTATAAGAACTTTGTCTGAAATATATCTAAACCGTTTTTGTAACTCTTTGTAAAACCTTTTTATGGACTTATTAAAGTTACCCCAGCCTGCACTGTGTTTTATTTGGTAATGGGTGCTTCTGATTTGTCACATATACTAAAATCATCTAGGTTGTGCTTCGGGGGGTTGTCTGTACGTGAGCTTTGTTTTGGCATGACCGGCGTTGCTTCCTGATCTTTTATTTCTTCGGTTTCACTTCCTGATACTGCGAAAACTTTGACAGATATAGACTCATCATTTATCTTTCCACTTGTATCACGAGTATTAACCTCAATTACTTTGTCAGTGGTCTCTTCGCGTAGTTAACTGCATTGCGGGTTAGCAATAGGGGGCCTATCATCGCAGTCTTTACCAGTTGTAACGACTCCAGTGTGTAACGAGCTACTTTCTGAGCCTTCCCGGCTTAGTTCTAATGTAGGCTGTGGAGTTACAGTAATTTATTTTTCATCGTGGTTTGGCACCTTAGATATTTCCGACCTTCTTTAAAAAACAGGGTTGCAAGTTCACATGCCTAAGTTCGTTGATTTAGGCTGCGTTGTTCCCGATTCGTCAGACTCACTGCTCGGTTCCTGCTTCGCCTTACTTTGAGTCCTCTGAACTATCGTGCTGTGATTTAGTTTAGGTGCAGTTTTAAGATTTTTAGATCCTGTTGGTCTTCCGCGTCCCTTGCTTGTCAATGGTTGAGCCAAGGCATCGCCAGTCGAGAAGCTTCGTAATCAAGAAATTTTAACTCTTTTTTCTTTCATAGGTTACGAATCTACCTTTTTTAAGACCAGTATTCTTAACTGAGATAATTTACCATTTATTTCTTGCTTGGTCGCGGCCATTATTGAATTCCTGAACAGTGTGTCGGCATTCTTAATTAGACGTCTGCATTTATATTTAAACGTATATTGGTAACCAGTGAATTTGAACATCCACCTCATTAGTAAGGGCGGTAGCCGAGCAGACCTCGCACAACCTCGTTGTACGAGGTCTGCTCGGCTATACATCCAATTCAGTAGTTTGTGGTCTGCCTTAAGCATGAATTTAGGTCCTAACAGATATGGTCAAAATTGATGCATAGCGTATAGAGCAGCTTAGCATTCTTTTTCAGTGGTACTGTATTTCCCTTCTGCTTTATTTAAAGTTCGAAGTAGGTATGTTATAGGGTGATCAAATTCCTACTTTTCTTGACTCAGTATGGCACCGATCGCATATTCAGAAGTATCCGTCATTAGGGTAGATTCCTTATCGAAGTCAGGGTAAATTAATATGGGGCTCTCGCACAGTCTTTGTTTTAGCGTTTCGAAACTTTCGACTTGTTCTGGTCCCCAATTATCGTATTTAAGTCGGTTAGTAATTTTGCTATTTTAGAAAAATTCCCAATGAAGCGACGATAATACCCTAAGAGGCCTAGAAATTGTCTAATATTCCTTACCGTTGTCGCTTTTGGAAAAATCTTTTACCACCGCAACCTTTTTAGGGCCTGGTTCCATCCCCCGTTCACTTATAACGTGTCCCAGGAAGTGAACTTCTCGTCTCGAGAATTCCAATTCATCCAGGTTGTAGAACGAGGCGTGCGTCTCTTACAAGGGAACCATGCCAACCCGACCCCACCGATATTAATAATTTTTAGATATGTTGTAATACTCAAAAAAATATTTGACACGTGTTTTTTTTCTATCGGCTGATATCCACTTTTAAAAGGTGAAATCCACCCCTGGAAACCAGCTCAAAAAATCGTTTTTTTTAATATATCTCTGCATCTAATAAATATTTTTAAATTAAACAACGCCAAAATATTTCTTATAAGTAGGCGCTTCTACTGATATAACTTTAACACCAAAGGGTTGCAATCCCTCTTTCTACAGGGGTCAAACTTCCATTTTTTTTCCTATTTTGCGATTAAAAATCTGTAAAATAAGGTCGAGTGGGTTAAAAACTGCATTTATAATGAGAAAATAAGAAATTAAAATTGACGTTTTTCGGGGTTTTTTAAGAAAAAATTTTTTGCGGGTGTGTTACCCCTAAAAACCACCTCTACCAAATCACAAGCAGGCTAACCCACCTAACCCTGGCCACAGTGTGTCTATTAATTATTTGTTCTGTTATATGTACCATATGACAAGCAAAATATATTAGATAACCAAGCTACCCCTTACCTCTAACCCCTAACCTCAAAAACCCAAGACCACCCCTACCAAACCACAAGCAGGCTAACCCAACTGATCCCTGCCACAGCATGTTTCTTAATTATTTTTTTATGTTATAAAATATATCCTATATCACAAGCGAACTATATTAGCTAACCAAGCTATTCCTAACCCCTAATCGTTCAAAATCCAAAAAACTACCCCTATCAAACCACAAGCAAGCTAATTCATCTTAACCTGGCCCCAGCGTGTTTTTTGATGATTTTTTCTTCTTAAATAAATATATCCTGCATAATAAGTGTAACGTCAGAGTGACGTTACTATTGCGTACGAAATTTGACGCAAACCTGCCTTGTGCCTTTTTCGAGCCTAAGTACTAAAACTTATGGGCTCGGGACGGCAGAGGTATTATTTGTAAGATTTTATAGGAAGGGTGGTGAGATGCGGGACTGAATAACCATATAGGCCGACGTTGGCCTACAGATTATTCTGGAAAGGACCTAACAAGTGATGTTTGGAGAGAGATATTTAGCCGATCTTGGCTAATACTATCTCTTTGGAGGTTAAAAAGAAAAAAGAAAAATTTATATTAAAAACTCACTTTTTATTCCAGAAAAGGTTTGAGTTGGCTGGAAGTCCTCACTCTCTTTCTCTCTCTCTGTTTGAATTCTGCAGATCCTCGTCGTCGTCTTCTTCCTTTTTTTGCGTTTGAAAATGAATAGTTCTTGCTCTCAAAAGAACAGTTTGGAAAAATTATATGTGTAATTATATATATGTATATTGTTGATCGACTAGTTGACTCCTAGCCTCGTTGTTTGACTGGAATGCAGCTGATTCTCGAAGACTAGTAGTAGACTGATTGCTGATTCTTGAAAACTCGTGGTTGACTAATGTTTAAATACTCAAAGGCTCGTGGTTGACTGATGTCTGCATTTGGATCGTCGTGTTTCCCTCGAGTGCTGCCTGAGGTCTGCTGCTTGTTGAAAATCTTGCGCGATATTTATACGTTTTTTAGAAGTAGCTCCGAACGAATCCTTTTTTCGGAAAATTTCTGGAGAGGGTAAGATTTTCGGGCCCCCTTCTCCTCGGAGGGACTGTCTGAGAGGGCGTGGAAAGCCTCTGCGAGGGTGTGTCGTCTTGAAGTCGGAGAGAGAGAGATTGAGAGGGGACTATCCACTTTTACAAAAATTTTATAATATCTTAAAACTAATGTTATTATTTATGTTTTATAAATATTCATCTTGTTATAATATTTTACGTAAAATTTGAACTAGGCTACGAAAAAGAATCGTCTTCGTAGCTTAATTCTAACAATAATTACAATTATTTAATTCATTCCTGGTATATTTTTTTGTTTGTTATAAAAAGATTTTATTATAATGCTTAAGTTTATTCTGTTATGTTAGTATTTATATTAGTTCAAAAAATTTTCTTTACAAAGAGTTTAATTTAAATATATGTTTCTATAATTGTCTGTATCTTATTAGAAATAATGATAATTGTCACCTTTTTTATTGAATTAATATAAACTAAATTTGAGCAAAATATCATATTGTATTTTAAAATAATTTTAGCTTTACGTGTAAGGTATAATTTGACATCATTATTACATAAAAGTTATGACAATTATAAAAACGACTTACAGTTTTAATCTTATTGTTTGATTCTGAATATAATTATAATTTTAAAATAAAATATTTTTTACATAGTTAATAAAAAGAATAATTTTAACTAATAAGTTCTAAGATATAATTCTAAAATAACTTTACAATAATTATTTCTAATTCAAATTCAAACTTAAATATACTTTTAGCTTAAGAGTAACAAAAAAAAAAATATTATTCTTATTAGGAGTTTCGGTAATGTTAATTTTACAAAACATTTTGTTTTTATATTAATCTTAAAATTAAATTAATCATTATTATGTATAATAATATTTTTGTTTGTATTTAAGTTTTACATAAAACGTATAATTACATATATATTTTTTTTTTTATTTCATGCGCGTTTTCTTTCGCATAAATTTTTTATTCAAATGTAAAAATCAACTTAGATTCTAGTGCGCATAATACATTGTTAAAGATTAATTTTAATATGAATGTAATTTTTCATATACCATCTTAATTTTTCTATACATATGTTAAAATTTGTCATTAATATTTCCTGATTAAATACAATATTAAACAAATAAAGTTGTTATATTATTTGGCTTAATAAATCGAGTTAGTTATTGATTTTATGGTAGAAATAAATTGTTGTGAATAGAAAAAAAAGGTAGTGTCAATAAAATTATTTTATAAATAAGTTTATTAACTTTATTAATATTAATATGCAAATGTCTTAAATATATAAATAGTTTATTAAAATACAAATCATATTCCATTCTTGATAAACTTGTATTAATTTAAACTCTTAAAGCTAAGAATTAAAATATTTTTGTATTAATATTGTATTAAAATTAAAGCAAAAAAAAAGAATCAATGTACATCTTTACCAATTCAAACTCAATAATCTTATTCTTGAAGTTTTATTACTTACATGTAAAAAAAAATAAATTTTAAAACTAATTATTTTATTAAAATTAATACACAGATATGTTTAATTTGAATTGATTGACGATGTTTTTCTTATTCAAAAAAAAAATAATTCTTTAACAATGTAGTTTAAACTTAAAAGATAAAACGATATATTTATAATTTTACATTATCTTAAACATTTATAAATAAAAATTTATTATTCACGGATAAAGAAAACGTGTGTTTCTTTATATCTTTTCATTTCAAAAAAAAGGAATAGAAAGATTATTTGTTATTTGTACAATATTTTAATTGAAAACGAACATGGTCAAGCCGTTTGTAATAATTTTTATCGTGAAAGGTTATTGTAGGTTTTTGTATAATTTACTTTTTATAATATATATAGTATGTATTTTTATATGTATATAATTTGAAAGAAAAATCGGTCGCATTATTTTAAAGTATAATTCAATTAAATTTGAAGACAGCAGTTGCGTTTTCTCTTTTTTTTTTTATTAGATATACGTGTTCAATTTTATTCGAAAGCAATTGGCCTTTTATAATATTAAAAATGTAAACTTGTCGTAAGTTATAAAAAAAAACAGGTAAAATAAATTATATAACTGTTAGAAACTTATTATTTTTTTTGAATTTTAAATTATTTATAAAATTTGAATTGTACTTGATATATGTTGACAATTTTAATAAGTAATTTTATTTATTATTTTCTATGTTTTTCTCTTTTCGGATTTTAAATAATTATTCTGGAATTTATTTCGTATATAAAAAAAAGTATACCTTGTGAGGTATTTTTGGAAATCGCAATTCTCATACTTTTCATTAAACATTTTACTTTTTATTTTATTTAAATATTATTCAATATATTTTTGGTTTAAAACAGTTACTTAATTTATTTACCGAGGTCTTCTATTCTAGTAATCTATTTATTGTTTTATTGCGCTACCTGCGCAATGTATCGGTAAGTAAAGGTTGCAGTTATAATTTGCGATAATAAAACAATTTAAAAATATTGCATAACATTATAATTGTATTACGCAGGGCAAGTTCGAAAAAAGGAAATACGTATTTTTAGATAGGAAAACTATGGGTAGAAAAAACGGTGTTTATGGGACAGTTTTATAGTTTTCGGCGCCGAATTGACGCGCACGTGTTCAGCTTGCCATTCTTACGCTAGACTCGAGCGCATGTCCCTTTTCTTTACCGTTCCGGGAAAACTCGTAAAATCTTGGCCCACGCTTAGGGTGTCTTCCACAACGAAACGTGTCTCTAGCCCGCGTGTTAAGTCAGTTTTGGAGGGAAAAATTTTCATTGGAGGAAAAAATTTACTATAGTTTGACACAAGTGGTCGATGAGATCGAAGCGCTTTCCCGCTAATCGGCAAGGGCAGAAAAAATAAAGCAGAGAGAATACTTATCGACTTAACACAGGAAAAAAAAACGGAGGTCGTTTACCAACGTTACATAAGCAATTTGTGACAGCAAACCATTGTACCCTTCACCCAATGAATCCCTAAAGAACACCCTTACCAACCCACGAACAGGCTACCGCCCTCAACCCTAACCACAGCGGCGTTTATCGCTCATTTCTTCTTAAAATAATTGTCAAATCGAAACCTGGGTTGAAAAAAATCACGTCTAAAAATAATTATTTAATGTAATACGTTGTCTTATTATTTTCAAATGAACTTTATTTAAAGTTATTCTTATAAAAGACTATATTTTTGACTCAGATGTAAATTAAAATGTATTATTTGACATAGTTTTCACAGTAATGATAATTTTCAAAGAAGTGCTTGAAACATAATGACTTTTTACACCAACCGCATCCTATTATTGCAACATTCTTACATCCTTCTACTTCGCAGTTGACATTACAAGATTCTCTAAAACTATAATCAACAGGATTGTCAGTTTTATCTGGTTTTGGAGTAATATAGCCGCTTTTATACCAGGAATATTTAAAAATATCCGTATATCTCGGTGAAGAAAACTGGTTATATACCAGCGATTGTAATGTTATAATGTTATTTCTTACATGGAAATTCAAGTCATAATCCATCAGCATTACTTGATCTGAAAATTGCCTCACGAAATTTTTCTAAGCCCTAAGACCATATACATTAAGAGGTTGGATCTTCCCTGTCGTTCCAGCGGGAATTTTTTTAATGTTAACAATTTTATTCGTTGGCAT
The DNA here is from genome assembly GCA_949987625.1 of Chalcis sispes. NCBI lineage: Eukaryota > Metazoa > Arthropoda > Insecta > Hymenoptera > Chalcididae > Chalcis > Chalcis sispes. The sequence goes on along the minus strand of OX465098.1, from coordinate 31,929,029 downwards.
CGTTTCCTCTATAACTCTATTACAATGTGCACTTCAAGAATCAAGTAAAAGAATAGAATGTGGACCAACATTTGGATAAAATACTTCTTTTAACCAAATTTTGAAGTGCTCTGAAATAAATAAAATGTTGCTATAGAATACTTTTTTATATTATTGCATTATTATACATAAAAATAATCTCACCTGTAGTTGATTTTTCAGATTTTGATGCTTCCACATGCACATTATTTCGTTTTATCAAAGTTGATTGTACTATAAGACCGAATTGGCCAGTTTTTTCTTTTAATACTAAAAAAAGTGGTGATAGAAGTTTCCCTGTAGCTGATATAGTTGGTTGAACTGTGTAACTATGCGTTGTCGATGAAACTGACTGTACCAAACATTGCCCTTGTTTTTCTCCTTCTATCGCTGTCCTTCCTAAATGCATTTTTAATTGGAAACAACTCTGATCTGAATTATAAATATTTGCTATTCCGATTCTTGGTATACACTATTTTACGTCAGCAACAAAAGCTGCAGCACTAGCTTGAAGCTCTGAAGCACCTTCTAATGTTTTTTTAGTAATAAATTTATTTATTTTTCTGGACACAATTCTATGAGCTTTTTTAAACTTTAATACCCAATTCTCAGAAACCTTGAATCTTACATCTTCTGAGCCGAGTTCTTTTTGTGCTTGTAACGCCCATTTACGTATATTCTTGTCATGCACTATCGAACCAGCTTTAATAACCGCTTTGAAATCGTCTAATGTATACTGGCAGATTTGGGCAATTTTTTTTTGATAAGTACCACCTTTATTTATTGTTTTGGCCCAACGTTTAAGTTGACTTATTGATGAAACTTTTTTAAATTTATTACTTACAGTTTCTAATTTTTAATTTTTTCCCTTTTTTCCGCTTCTCCAATATTCTACGGCATTATTTTTATATTCAAATGATACTTCTTTAACATCATTTGTACAATGATTTGTTGGTGCAAATTCTGGATCACGAGAGTGATGTTGTATTTCATCTTCGACTATTTGAGCATCACTATCTTTATATTCTTCATGGAAATCCATTGTTTCTTCAACAATCATGTCCACATCATTGAACTCGTGTGCTGCATCTATTAATATTTGTTTCAACTTCTGAAATATCTGATAATTCAATTTCTTTGAAATTAATCTTACTGCTTGGTATTTGTGTTTTAAAAATATGCGAATAATAAATTCAATACATTCGAAGCATTAACCTTCAAATTTAAATCTAAAATAAAAGCACTAAATGAATATTTTTTCCGCAGTTGTAAAGTATTTAAAAAAAACCTAGTCTAATATATATTTTGTTTTACAAATCAAAACATGTGATTAAAATTATACGTGAAAAGTAACATAAATACTTACGTAGTAATCAAAAAATTTTCTTCTCATTTTTATTTATAATATTCTTGTGCTAAGAAAATTTCATATAAAAATACAAGTAAATGTGTTTATACATCCAGCACAATAAATAATTCGCTTTAGTTGAACTGTTATTATTTATCAAATGCAAGCCGAATGTTTTCCCCAATGATGTTTACACAAGAAATTATCTTCCTCGAAACATGGATTAGATAAAAATGCAGATAACGTATGCTTTGTAAACATCATAACTTTCTTAAAAGAGCAATGATGATAGTAGTAATCTAATCAAACTTTGTTATGAATTATTCTTTAAACGAAAAACAACAGAACAATACATTATATTATTACACTAAATTACAATAAATATAAAATTAATACATTGAAATTTTAATATATAACACTCATTCCGTTTTTTAAATGGCGAAGAATTGAAGACTCTTCTTTCAATTTACAATAATAGCAAATAATAAATTATTTCAAATATAGATATATACATATATAAAATTCGAATGTTACTACAGAATTATTTTATGAAATGATTCCTCAATAATTTTGGAATTATTTTATAATTATTTTATGAATTAATTCTGAAGGAATCAAAAAGCGGACATAACATTAATACAGAATTAATTCTAAAATAATTTTATTATATCATGAATTAATTCAGAATTAATTCAGAATTAATTCATGCTGTGTGGGTACCCCTAACAATCCTGAAGCAGGCTCAATTTTTAAAATTTCAATCATATTTTTCGGAGTGGCACCATAATTTATTATTTGCTATTATTGTAAATTAAAAGAAGTCTTCAATTTCGTAAGGCAATTTTCAGATCAAGTAATGCTGATGGATTATGACTTGAATTTACATGTAAGAAATAACATTATAACATTACAATCGCTGGTACATAACCAGTTTTCTTCACCGAAATATACGGATATTTTTAAATATTCCTGGTATAAAAGCGGCTATATTACTCAAAAACCAGATAAAACTGATAATCCCGTTGATTTTAGTTTTGGAGAATCTTGTAATGTCAACTGCGAAGTAGAAGGATGTAAGAATGTTGCAATAATACGATGTGGTTGGTGTAAAAGTCATTATGTTTCAAGCACTTCTTTGAAGATTATCATTACTGTGAAAACTATGTCAAATAATAGATTTTAATTTACATATGAGTCAAAAATATAATCTTTTATAAGAATAACTTTCAATAAAGTTCATTTGAAAATAATAAGACAACTGTGGTCAGGGTTGAGGGCGGTAGCCTGCTCGTGGGTTGGTACGGGTGTTCTTTAGGGATTCATTGGGTTAAGGGTACCATGGTTTGCTGTCATAAATTGCTTATTATGTAGGATAAATTTATTTAAAAAGAAAAAATTATCAAAAAACACGCTGGGGCCAGGTTAAGATGGATTAGCTTGCTTGTGGTTTGATAGGGGTAGTTTTTTGGATATTGAACGGTTAGGGGTTAGGAGTAGCTTGGTTAGCTAATATAATTCGCTTGTGATATGGGATATATTTAATAACAGAAAAAAATAATTAATAAACATGCTGTGGCAGAAATTAGTTGGGTTAGTCTGCTTGTGGTTTGGTAGGGGAGGTTTTTTGGGGTTGGGCGGGTTAGGGGTCAAGGGTCGGATTTCTGCGGACATAGCTCGCTTGTGATGTGAGATATATTTAGTTAAAAAAATAATAGATAAACATGCTGTGGCCAGGGTTACGCGGGTTTACCTGCTTGTGGTTTGATAGGGGTGGTTTTTTGGGTTTTTGAGGTTAGGAGTTAGAGGTTAGGGGTAGCTTGGTTATCTAATATATTTCGCTTGTCATATGGTACATATAACAGAACAAATAATTAATAGACACACTGTGGCCAGGGTTAGGTAGTGACTACCCCTTACTACAAGCAGGCCAGGGTTAGCCTGCTTGTGATTTGGTAGAGGTGGTTTTTAGGGGTAACACACCCCCAAAAACTTTTTTCTTAAAAATCCCCGAAATACATCAATTTTAATTTCTTATTTTCTCATTATAAATGCAGTTTTTAACCCACTCGACCTTATTTAACAGATTTTGAATCGCAAAATAGCAAAAGAAATAGAACTTTGACCCCTGTAGAAAAAAGGGTTGCAACCCCTTGGTGTTAAAGTTATATTAGTAGAAGCGCCTACTTATAAGAAATATTTTGGCGTTGATTTTATTTAAAAATATTTATTAGATGCAGAGATATATTAAAAAAATGATTTTTCGAGGTGGTTTTCAGGGGTGGATTTCACTCTTTAAAAGTGGATGTCAGCTGATAAAAAAAAACACGTGTCGAATATTTTTTTGAGTATTACAACATATCCAAAAATTATTAAAATTAGTGGGGTCGGGTTGGGCTAGTTCCCTTGTTAGTCGGTCCAAAAGTTATCTTATTTTTTTATCGTGTTCTTGAAGATCTTTTGTATATATCATGATGTCATCAAGATATACTAACATGTCAATGTTCTGAAGTCCCTTTAGGACATTGTCCACTAATCCCTGAAATGTTGCGGGTGCATTCTTCATTCCTTCAAGCAAGTGAACATATTGGTAGTGCCCATTCGGAGTTGTAAATGCAGTTTTCCACTTATCTTCCGATCTTATGGGTATCTGCTGAAATCCGCTAGTCAAATCAAAGCATGTAAAGTATGTAGTACCACTTAGCTTGTCCAAAATGTCAGCAGTGTTCGGTAAGGGGTAGTCATCACCTATGGTTTTTTTGTTTAATTCCCGTAAATCTATGACCATTCTCCATCGGGGGTTGCCATGTCTATTGGGGTGCTTTGGAACTACCCAAATGGGAGATAAACAGGGTGAATTAGAGGGTTCAATTATGCCATCTTTTAACTTTTTCCTAATTTATTCAACTATGACCTTCTTGTGGTTCGGTAAATGCCTTTATTGTTTGGCGTGCACTGGCACATCATTCTCCAGCGGGATGTCATACTGTACTTTACTGGTGAAAGGAAGAGGGTCTCCCGGTAATAATAATGCGTCACAATATTGCTGTATTAATGAAATTAAACTTTCCTTTTCTTCATAATTAAGGTGATTCATCTGAATCAATTCTTTAAGTCTTTGGGTTCTTTCCAGGTGTTCCATTATTTGGCTAGAAGGGTGACCTGAGTCATTATCCGAGTCAGGGTCAAATTCGTGAGTAACATATTCGAATGAGAGTATCTCCATGGGGTCTATGCTTATGCATAAGTCTTCCACCTGAGTATTTCTCGCTATCATACAACAGGTATTACGTTCATTTCGAACTATTCCTTCTCCGATGTATACTTTATCATTGCCTACTTCTAACCTTGGCAAGTACCCTTCTTTTAGGTGACAAGGTTTGAGGTTTATTTGGAGTATTTTGCGGGTTCTTCATTTGAAAATATATCTATGCTCGGGTCCTTTATTGCTCGGTTCGGATAGGTCGTTTGGTAACAGCGAATCTTCGGAGTCCTTAACTAACATTGTACTGATAGGGTTTTTGGTGAATCCGTTACATATCACATTATGAGTCTTAGTGTGATAAGTTGTTTTTGCTCTCTGATCCTTTCGACTAGTAGCCGTTATAAATGGAATAGGATTCATAACGTCTCCGCTTATTATGAGGGCGTTGTTGTAATATAATATAACGGCGTCCTCCTTTTTTTAATATTTACGTCCAATTATGCCATCCTGATTAACCTTGAAATTGTTTGTGTTTACATGAAACTTTACATACGTCTTCTGTATAGTTAAGTGCGTGGTTTCTAAGGTTTTCACAGTCTCATCGGTGAGCCCACCTAGAATGTCAATATCGGTTACGTTAATCTGCAAATTAGAATCAAGGGAGCTGAGCTTAACCTGGTTAACGGACGCTTCGTTGTCTATTATGAAGGTCAGCCATGGTTCTCTGCCTTCAGGAATTCGTAGTCGTATCACTGTAGGTTCATCATCTTCTGAATCCCCTTCTCAAGGTCCTGTACACGAACTAATTTGCTTGATGGTTCTTTCAACTGGCGCCGCATGAGTGTTCGCCCTTGAGGACTATTGTCCATTGGCGAAGATCCTTTCCTCTTTACTATTTTTGAAAACATTCTCGGTTCGGAGGGGTTCAGGTCTTGGCTCACCATCATCTCCCCATCACGAGCCCGAGTCGAGTTTAAATTATCGGTGGCTGCCCTAGAGTCCTGGCAATCATAGTTCCGTATGTTCCTTAATGGTTCTGTCTCGCACGGTTTCCCTGTGAAATTCCTGTTCCAAAGTTTGTCATTATTACTTCTCGTGAATGACTTAATCTACTGTAGTCATTATTGCGATATTGTTGCCGGTAACTGGGCAGACTTCTCCAGCGGTTGTTATCCGACTTCCTCATAGGATCTTACAACCGTGGATCACCATTATATTGATTGTAATGCTTTGAACTATACATTGGCGGAGTATACTATACGAGTCTTGAGGTCCGTATATCGATTGCGGAGGTCCGTATGGGTCACGCCATGGGTAACCTTCTTGCGAGAATGAGGCACGCAGTGAGTTATAATTTTCCTAGTAGTATCTAGGAGTGGTCCTATAATTACCGCCGGATTCTCTATTGCATTCGGATAAATTGTAATTAGTGCCCCAAGGCGATCTTGAGACGCAGCGACTCGCAATATCTCTATTTGTCCACCCTTGATAAGACGGGCTCTCTTTTTCCACGAATTTGATGTCTCTGCGTCGATTTCCTTTATTGTCCGGTCCATAATTAATACTACTCTTTTTCATGGTCAATTCACTTATCTTGCTAGTATAATAGGCACAATCATTTCCGGGTGCAAACCATTCTTTCAGCCGTCTTATCAACTCTTTTACACTATCAAAGATATAGTATGTCCATATGTACAATCTCAGGCCTCTCCCTCGAGACATCCAAGCACAGCCTGTATGTAGTCTTTTTGTTGGCTAGGAGCAATTTATGCAGCACCATTCCTTACATCTGTCAGAAAGTCCTTAAAAGGCCTATTCGATCCATTAGAATGCAGTCTTTCCATATTATTTTGCAGGATTATGCTATCGGCCATGGATGTTATGAGAATCTTCATCGCATCGTCTCCCTGATCATCGTATCTTTGTCCACTATGCATGAGTCTTTCCCCTTGGTCATTTCTTTGCGCCATTGAATCCGTAGGATCTATCGTACTGTTTGCCTTCTTTCTTTTTTTTAGTCTTGAGAATTATAAGCCCTTATCTTGCCTCCTTTCCTAGTTAACCTTAGGCTTCCTCCCTCCCTTTTTATATCCCTTTTTAGGTATTCTTTTAGTTTCCTTTTCGTTTTTCCTGGCTAGCTTAAGGCAAACAGATTAGGGTTTATATCAGTATTATTTAACATCTTTTTACCTGTTGTTAAAATAATGAGTGGAAAAGAGTGTTGGCAGGAGTAGAAGTGCAAATTTCTTGCGAAATAGTTAATAATTAATTATAATTAATTATATGAATAAATTATTAAACAAAGCATAGTTAATAATAATGTATACATACCATGGATCACCCTATGATTAATGTGAGAGAATAAACATATAAAAAGAATATATATAAAAACAAATATGTAATGATAAATATGTAAATAGAAAGCATGCAAAAATTGAATCAAAATATAAATTAATTGAATGAAAATTATAATAATAATGACAATAATGATAATAGGGGTAGTAGAGATAGAGGTACCGCCGAGGCGTATTCATTCACTCGTTGATTCTCTAAGTATCATAACCGTTTGATACACAAACAATTTTACAAGATTTACAGGCACTATACCATCGTTTCACTTGCTTTACTTATGTGAATTTGCATCCCATGCTTGCACGGATTGTTATTTTCTATTTATTATCTTATATGTCTCTTTATATTAGGACCTTAAATGAGTTTTCGCTGTTCTTTTAACAAAATAAAAGCTATATTTTAAATATAAAGCACAAAAACATTTGACTCAAAGTATTGCCCTTTCCTAGAGAACACTTTCTTCTATCTTTCTGGCAGTATATGAATTTCGCGTCGGAAAAACGATATGTCTTTTGTGGTTATCCAAGAATCAATCCATTCTTTAGTATCTTCGTAAAAATGGAAGCGCTGCTCAGCCAAACCATGTGCCATCGAACGAAATAGGTAAAAATCTGAGGGGGCTATGTCAGGTGAATATGGCGGATGGGGTAGAACTGCCCATTGAAGCGTTTCCAGGTAGATTTCCACTGGTTTTGCAACATGAAGCCGAGCGTCATTTAACGAAATCACTTTGTCGTGTCTCTGCTCATATAGTGGCCATTTTTCTTTTAGGGCTCGACTCAAACGCATCAATTGAAGTTGATAGCGATCTCCTATGATAGTCTCATTTGGTTTGAGCAGCTCATAATAAACGACACCCTGCTGATCCCACCAAATGCAGAGAACAAGCTTCGAACTATGGATATTTGATTTTGCGGACGATGTTGATGCATGGCCGGGCTTACCCTACGATTTTCTACGCTTTAAATTATCGTAGTGTATCCAGTTTTCATCGCCAGTCACGATACGGTGCAAAAAACCTTTCCTTTTCTGCCGTTTAAGCAGTAGTTTACACGTGAGAAAACGTTGTTCGACGTCTCTCAGCTTCAATTCATAAGGTACCCAATGTCCTTGCTTCTGGATCATTCCTTACACTTTAAAACGTTTTAAAACTGTTGACTTATCTACTGGTAATATTTCTCTAAATTCTGCTAGTGTCTGACATCGGTCTTGATCAAGTAATTTCTCCAATTCTCTGTCTTCAAATTTTATCGGTGCACCAGAACATTCTTTATCTTCAAGTTTAAAATCATTATTTTTTAAGCGTCAAAACAAGTCTCTGCATGTTGTATTCGACAGAGCATTGTCACCGTAAGTTTCAACAAGAATTCTGTATGTTTTAGCTGTAGATTTCTTTTGAATAAAATAGTGCAATAAAATTCCCCGCAAATACATTTTGTTTGGCACAAAAGTAGACATTTTCAGAACCGATAAAAAACTACTTTGTTTACACTAAAGTGAACTATGATACACTGAAATTTAAGGTTAGATACAATACTTCCTTGCAGGTGCATCACCATTCGAGATTCCATGCACGGAGTACTGCTACTGTCATCTTTGAAGAAACAGAGAGAACTTATTCAAGGTCCTAATATATCCTTTTAATATTATAATTAACTTTAGTAATTCATTTCAATATTGATTTTACTAAACTACCAAAGGCTCATATTGTGCGGCTCTAGCGTTTCGATTCTATTACCCGATCAAGGCTAAGATTATGATTTTCATTGGTAACAAGGGAAGAGAACGGGAAAGGAAGAAAAATATGAGACATCAGGTATTGAGTTATACATTTCCATAATAAGGGATAGTCGTACTCACGAACATCATTTATCTCGGAAAGGAAAGTAACGTGGTGCTACTCTCCAAGTAACTGTTATTGGACATGATAGTTGATTAGTAAGTGAATCTTTTATCATCTTTTTCAGTATTCCTTCGTAATTCTTAGAGGCATCAACCCTTGACAGTGATGGCAACTTGCCAGGTTTACAAGTTCTGCCCTGTGTTTGGACTTCACAGTAGCAACACTTGTCTGAGATTTAAATTTCCGTTGACCAGCGTTGTCATGCAGTGTTCAGACGTCCGCTATAGCGGTAACTGCTTATTACATACTGCACGTTACATCTTTGGTGGTGTAGAGGCACAATTGGAGCCGTCGGCAATGTGTCTGAAGAATAACCTTCTGTGTCTACTAGGTGAGGCTTTGGAAAGTCTTCGTCCTAATCCTCATCATCATTGATTTTTGTAGTTGACCATAAGCGTTTTAAATTGCCTGCATTTCCTGCACATTAGGTAATTTACCAGAGCACCCTAGTGCGTTGAGTTAGTGCACTCCCAAGACATCGGCCAGCTCTCATTTGTGGCATTCATGGCTTCGTTTTCTTTCGTTGTTAGTATTGCAGGGCATTATTTATGAGAAATACCCCCACGAGTTAAACGAGGAAGTTCACGGGTGTTTCCTGCATGCTTGTGCTTCAGACCTTTAGACGGCTGAAAAAAAATAAGTCAAAGGAGGAAATAGAAAAAAAAATCAAATATAACTATCCAAAAAGTATATAATATAAATATTTACATACTTATTTAAAACTCTTAAATAACTAATTTGGAAGCCCTTGTTTTTGTTTATTATTTTTTTCCTTCTCCCTTTTTCTAATCATTTATTATGCAATTGAAAATTTTTTTTTTCTATTTCACTGTATCATTCATTATTTTATTCACTTTTTTCCCATTTTATTATTTACTATTATTCACAATTTTACTCACTCTTTGTTTTCAATTTATTTTACTCATATATTTTATTTTGTTTATTTCACCTCATTTTATATCATATTTTAACGATTCATTTCATTCGTAACCCCACTGGGGATCAGGGTGGCGTACAAATGCAGAAAGCGGATGGGTAGCTTACGAGCACATCTTTATCAGACCAATTAAAACAAAACGGATATCTTATATTTAATTTTAATATTAGCTACAATCATATGAATCGCGATTTTACGCGAGCCCAGGGCGCCAGCTACACACGTATAGCGCGGTTTCTTAAGCAACACTTCCGTTTGCACGGCTAGCTCACGGTTAGAATGGTCACGGGCATGCGAAATACGAAAAGACAGAAAAATGGCGCGTAGCACGCGTCGCGGTCGCCCACACAACTGGGGAGAAGCGAGGACGGTTCGATGAAGGGATGCCTCCTAGTAACAGCTACTGCTCCTGGGTGCACTTACCAGATTTTTCACAACACAGTTCGAGTACAAAAAGAAACGTTCCGCCCGCTCTGAACACGCTCGTAAAAAAAAAGTTATTTCGCTCGTGACTGCTCGTGAATACGAAACCGGGCGAAGTGTACGAATACTCTTTGAACCGCATGCTCGCGAGCGCGGATTTTGGATGATCGTTCTGCGTCGGCGCAACGTGCGTGTAAACAAGTTACGCGACGCGGCTGCCGCGCGCGCTCAGCGCTGTCGGCAGTTGACACCACCGCGCGCCAGCAGCGCGCGTTGTAGGTTATCCGCTTGCGAGTGCTAGTGTTGTTTTGATTTTTCTAGAGCGTCGAGGATCTTTACCCGGTGTCCAGGGAGTCCAGGTAAGTCGACGCGTTCCATGGCGGGTAGGCGTCGACTAATTTTTCCTCTTCTTTTTTTTTTGTTAAAGGTGCAGCAAAGCGGCGAATAAACGTCGAGGCAAATCAGAACGATAGGCGGTAGAGAAGGCGAAGCGGCTGTACCATAAACAGCGATGGCCTGCTAGCAGCAGCAGCGAGGCAGGGCTTCTCCTAACCTGTCCTTGTCAACTTTCCTATGATGTTGTGTGGCAGTCTGTACTCCCTCTCAAAAGTGCAGCTGTTACTGTTATTCCTCTCTTCTAATTACTGTTTGGGAGGTTGCAGGTGATGGATAACGATACAGACAAGGAAGGAGCTTGGGAAAGCATCCTTTTGCCGTGTGTGTGAGCACTAATAAAACTAACGATGGGCTTCTGAGATTGGCTCTTCGCTGGAGCCTGTACGTGAGCTCTAAGCCCATGTACCTGGAGGAAGTGCAGTCTACACAGCCCTGCATGGCTGTCACTTAGGGTTAAATGTGTCAGTCCTGCGAGACTGCTTGGATTGTGAGAAATAGTGTGGGCTACGAAGAGGCCTACAGGCTACGCTTTGGCCTCCTCATGTTACTGGTGCAAGGCACCACGTCACACATTATATCATCTTCTTATTCATTCATTTATTACATATGTTTTATTTCGTTTTTTTTTCCTTCATCATTTTATTTAATTGTATTATTCTTCTTATTTATTTATTTATTTCATTATTCATCCATTCATTTTATTTTATTATATATTATTCATTTCTCTTTCATTTATTAAATTTTACTTTGATATATTTTATTATTTTATTTACTTCCTTACATTATTTTTTCATCATTTATCAAAGTCCTTTTTTTTAATCGTTTAATCGTAGATTTTTAATTTATTTTCCGCTTTATTCAATTATTATTTATAATATTGTAACGTCGGTATACGACCTCCGTCTTTTTGTGTCAGGCGATAAGTTCCCTCCCTGCCTTTCCGGCTCCCGGTCGCCATTCAAAAAAAAAATATTGACCAACCGCATCGATCCACACCCAAGTGCTCCACCACGATAAAGCCTCTCCCCATAATATAGGTGACGCACTCTCCTCTGACCAGAACCGTTGTGAAACCTAGCCCAAGCTTAGGCGAAGAGTTTGCGATTTTCTTGTAATACCGGCACTCTCCCTATTCGCTTCTGCTTTTACAACAATTTTTACATTCTTTTGTATCCGTTTTATAATTATTATAATTCGCTCCAAATTTATTATTATTGTCGCTCGCATATAAATTTTTATTATATTTAAATGTCTCGTTTCGACTTAACATTATTGTTATCGGTGCGACTAAACAAATAAAAATAGTTGACCTCGCGCTAACGCTTGGAGCTTTTCGCTGAATTTCATTGTTTACCTCTCCGACTTTGGCCTTTAAATCGTCTACTTAAGAATTTTAACTATTAAATTTATACTTCCTTCAAATATTCTTTAATTTTAATTTATTTTAAATCCGTTTTTAACACTATTTCTCTATTTATCTTTTCTATTCTATTTCTTTTTTTTTATATAAACAAAATTTTATAGAAAACATTGCGATAGTCATTAATATTATATACAATTGGTTACATTTTGTAATATTTGAATTTCAACTAATAATAATATTTTTTGATGCACAATAATTTGTTTTAAAAGCTTCTAACGAAATAATTATATCAAAAATAACATCGAACGATTAATTACTTATCCGACAGCCCGTAACAATTATCTACAGAATAACCAAAAATTGTAATTTATAAAAAATAATTATTTAAATTACTATTTTGCAATTATTCCTTTTTTCTACCGTTCTGTGATTATAAATTATATTTTATTTACTATCTTTCTAACCTACAGATACCATACGTGTCCAGGGTAATAATCATTTATCATTTATTTAAATAATTTTTTTTTTTTATTAAGTTATCCATATGGATTTAATGCGTAAAAATGCGACTAAAACTTCGTTTTTTTTTTTTTAAACGCATTAAATTTAAATAAAACACGATCACATATTTTAATTTAATGTATCTTCGCTACAAACAATAGAAAATAAAAATGTATAAAAATTATGCAAAAGGGAATCATCTCTCTCTCTAATTCTCACTCTCCCACTCAAGCTGAACGCCTTCAAAATAAGACAGTAGCGTCCACCCCACGCTAATTTCGAGCAATCAGATTGGCACAACGTCATCGCTATACGAATGCATAAAAAGAAAAGGTCCACCTGCAAAAAGCGCACTCCCGGACTTCCGTACTTGCTGCACTCGCTGAACTTGCCGGAGCTGCCGTTTTCCTTTGTTTTTAAGAAGTCAACACGTACCAGCCATCAACTAGACCAAAGGCGAGAAAAAGAGAGAGAGAGAGAGAGAGAGAGAGAGAGAGAGAGAGAGAGAGATTAGATCCCAAGCAGCCAGCAATCAATAACCAAATGAAAAGTGAGTTAATCCAATTGAGAGATATAATATTTTTTTTTTTATCTTTTCCTTTTTTAATCTATATAATCTCTCTTTCTTTCAATACTAATATTTTTCAAAAAGGTAGAGTTAGCCTGAGTTTCGGCTAACTACCTTTATCCCAAAAACACACTGTTAGGTCCTCCTCCAGAGCGGCGTAGCTGGCCTGAGTTTCGGCTTAGACGCACGCTCAGTCCTGCATTTCACCACCTTTCCCTCAGAAAAAGGCAAGAAAAAGTCTAGCTTAATACTCCTCCGCCATCCCGAGCCCTTAAGCTTCATTGCTTGGACTCTAAAAGGCAGCGATTACTTGCGTTACGTCAAATAACGCTCCGTAGCGTCGCAACCGACGTTACAATATGACTTTTTCATTATTTTTATTTATTTATTTATTAAATTTATTTCTTAATATTCTTTTTATCATTTATTTATTTCACGATTTTTACTCGTTTCTAGATTTCTTTTTCACTAACATCAATTTTTATTCATTTTACGTAACACTCACTCAACAAGCGTAAACTGTTATAGAATGAAGCGGACAATGATTACAGTTTCATCCATTATTAATCATGTCGTTAAATTTAAACCATATTCAAATTTTATATGACATTTTTGACTTTTTTGATTTTATATGGCACTGTTGACTCGCCTGACCTCGCGGATTCATTATGATTCACTTTTCTTATACTTTTATTTTCGCTATTCTTTTAATTATTATCATCACTAACTCAACAAAACTTAAAATAAATATTTTAATATGAACTATTATTTGATACTTTATTTAAAAAAACTTTATGGATGATTAAAAAAGATCAACAAAATTAACTCGTAGTTGTGAAAATATATTTTTTTTTTCTATATTTGACATTGTTCAATTTCATATATACAGGGTGTCCCGTTTTAATCGCCCCACGCGAATAACTCTGAAAATATGTCCTTTTGAAAAAAAAAGCTTCTCTGCTCTCTCGAGTTGTCATATGCCAGTTAGTTTCGATTAACGCCTTTATTATGTCGTCATCAGTAGTGGTTGGACGACCAGTATGTGGTGCATCTTGCACATTAAAATTTCTAGAACAAAAGCGAGCAAACCAACGCTGACACTGGCGTTCAGTAAGACAGACCTCACCATGAACTTCACACAATTTCTTCCGAGCTTGCACCGCATTTTTGCCCTTTCGGAAGTAAAACAATAAAATATGCCGATAATGCTCACTTTGATGGTCCATTTTCAACCTAACTTTTAACAAACTTGTTATTTACTAATGACGCTCAGTTTTTGACAGAAGATAGTGTACAGTCTAACCTTAATCATAGTATATTATATGCGCCACGCAACCGCTACTACATAAAATATGCAATTCACGCCATCTATGAGGAAAAAGCGACATTAATTATCGAGCAACTCAATATATATACAGGGGATTACAAATGTCCCGAAACGGCTGTATATTTTCTAAGGTTGGGTATTTTGGAAAATGGCCAAGGTCAATCCTTAAATAACTTTGAACGAGAAATTCAAAGATAACCTCCATTTTGACCTTGACGATGTCCTTCAAGGTCATTTTAAGGCCAGGTCTTGTTTTTTAAATAAGAACTCCCTTTTTTGACATTGGCAATCGAAAGAGCGGTAAATTTTACGTTCAAATATGTACTTGGATCATAAGAACACGTTGACCTTGGAGGTCAGCCAAGGCCAATTAAACATGAACAAGGTCTGTTATCTTTTTGCATAGGAACTCCCCAATTTTTCTTTAAACCGATGTATTAAAATTAGCAACGTTTATGAAGCGTTGACTGTAAACGTGATCTTAAAGATGTCCTTTGAATTTCCTCAAGGTTACTTCAAGCTCTACTCATTTTTAATAAAAATTCTCTTTTAATATTGGCAATTGAAAGAGCGGGAAATTTTACGTTCAAATATGTACTTAGGTCATAAGGACACGTTGACCTTGAATGTCAGTCAAGAGCATTTAACGTAGGATAAGCTTTCTATTTTTTAACGATCTTAGCCATGACCTTTAAAGTCATTTTGAGGTTAACTATTTTTTATTTACTTTCAATATTACCCGGAATCAAAAACTTTGATGTAGTAAAAAGTGTTTCCTTCGCCTGTGCTTAATTTGCGCGAGTCCTTTCGGATTTCGAAATGCTTGATTATCTATTATCTTTAAAATCTGTGTTCTTATTATTTAGTGCCTTTATTATTTATTATCATTAAATTTAATTAATCTTTGCTTTATCTTTATCGTCATTAAATTCAATGCAGGTCGAATTACCTTTGAGAATAATAGTATTTTCAATTTCTTTTTTAATTTTAAATTTCATTATTAATTAGAATCTACTCTTCTATTACTAGGTGTATGCAAATGAAAGTGCCCTCTGTGTTCCAATAGCTTAGTCTACACATGTATGAACTTTCAAACCGTATCGACTGTCATTTTTTATGTTTTTGGCATCTGTCAACAATATCCAATTCATAACATTACAAGTTTCAAACATCAACGCATATTTTTTTGGTATTAAAAATGTCGATTTTTGTGCCACAAAGTGCTCATTTGCGGGAAGCATTAGTTTTCTGCTTTCATTTGAAAAAATCCGTGGCTGAAACTCATCGAATGCTTGTAGAAGCTTACGGGGACCATGCATTTAGTGAATCCAATTGCTAAAAGTGGTTTCGCAAGTTCCGTGATAGTGATTTTGATCTGAGAAACGAAGAACGCGGCCACGCTCCGTCAAAATTTGTGGATACTGAATTGCAAGCATTGTTGGATGAAGACGATGGCCAAACGCAGCAACAGCTCGCAGAACAATTAAATGTTGACCAATCAACCATTTCTCGCCGTTTAAAAGCCATAGGGAAGATTTTAAAAGTCGGTAGATGGGTGCCACACGAGTTGAATGAAAGGCAGCAAGAAAACCGAAAATCCGTTTGTGAAATGCTGCTGGCCAGACAAAAAAGAAAGGGTTTTGTGCATTGAATCATCACTGGCGATAAAAAATGGATTTATTTCAAAAATCCCAAACGTAAAAAATCATATGTCAGCCCAGGCCAAGCGTCTACATCGACTCCAAGGCCGGATCGCTTCGGAAAGAAGGCCATGCTCTGTATTTTCTGGGATCAGCGTGGCGTTATCTGGTATGACCTCTTAAAAACTGGTGAAACTGTTACTGGTGCACGCTACAATCAACAATTGACCGATTTGAACAATGCCATACGCGATAAACGGCCAGAATATCAATTGAGGCACGACAAAATTATTTTCCAAGATGACAACGCATCGCCACATCGAACATTGGTCAATAAAAATTTGGTAAACGCTTTCGGCTGGGAACCGCTAACCCACCCGCCTTACTCACCAGACTTGGCGCCTTCCGATTACTATTTGTTTTCATCGATGGGACACGCACTGAACGATTCACGGTTCAATTCCTACGAAGAAGTCCAAAAATGGCTCGATGACTGGATTTCATCAAAAAACCAACAATTTTTGTGGCGAGGCATCCATAAATTGCCTGAGAGATGGGAAAGATGTGTAGCTAGCGATGGCAATTACTTCGAAGATTGAATTTGTAACCATTTTTTCGAAATAAACATGTATTTTTGAAGAAAAAAAGGCACTTTCATTTGCATACACCTAGTAGATTACTTTGATTAACGTTTGTCAATTCACTTTGGATTGATTAGGAAGTGTTTTATTCGTTGATTACAAATAATTCAATTTAGTTCCTATTTTGCATTATTAATATTTATTTTTTAAAAAGTCTTTTGCTTTTCTAACTAATAGTTTTTATTTTATTGGTCACTGACTAATTCAAGACATTATTCTTTTCTCTTTGCACAAATATTACAACTTATAAATAACTTGTTCATCACGATTTACTTTGTGGCTTAATTCTTATAAAATACTATGGCGCATGTTAAACTTTCAGAGCGAGAGAAAGTATCTTTATTTGTGATGCGGGGTTGGGGTGATCGAGTGCGATCTTATAATCAAGTTCGAGATCTATTCAATTTCACTTTTCATAATAGAGAAAAGGATAGTAATATCTCAAAATCAGCTGTCTCAAGGACTGTACAGCGCTTTGCGAATCATGGATTTATTAAAGATCTTGAGAGAACTGGTCGACCGAAGTCTGTAGCTAAAGAGAATCAGATTGTAATAGCTCAAGGTTTTGTTGAAGATCCGCATCTTTCTTCACGTAGAGCCAGTGATCAGTTTGATGTTTCTCATGAAACATCATGAGTACGAAGGATTTTGAAAAACATTTATTTTCATCCATACAAAATTCATTTAGTACAGGGGCTTAATAAAAATGATACTGATCGTTAAATAGAGTTTTTTGAAACAATGATAAATCAAATCGATGAAGATCCTCTGTTTTTGTACAAGCTTGTTTTTCAGATAAAGCAACTTTTACATTAAAGGGCGAAATAAACAGGCACAATTGTCGATATTGGTCCGACACAAATCCTAATCGGATGTTAGAGAATCACACTCAAAATCCACAGAAGGTAAATATTAGGTATAGTAAAAAGAAATCCATTATTTTTGCATTAAATTAAAGGTTTTATTTAGCATAGATAGAATGATACGATTTAGGTCAAATATGCACCGTTTTGTTCGATAACTTGTTGCCATTTTAGAGGTAATTTCATAATGCCTCTCTCGTAGGAACCCTTGTCCTTATTGTCAAAAAACAGGGACAGTCGATTTTCACAATCTTCTCTTGAGGTGAATTTTTCACCTGCAAAATTATTCGTCATAGACAGGAACAGGTAGCAATCACTTCGTACCAGGTCCGGACTATTAGGTGGATGCATAAGAACTTCCTAAACAAGCTCCCAGAGCTTCTGGCGAGTCACTATCGATGTATGTGGCCTGGCGTTGTCCTGATGGAACACAATTCCTCTCATATTGGCCAAAGCTGGCCGCTTCTGGGCGATTGCTTCTTTCAGACGGTCCAATTGTTGACAGTACAGGTCCGAATTAAAAGTTCGGCCGTAGGGGAGCAGCTTATAGTAGATGATTCCCTGCCAGTCCCACCAAACACACAGCAAAACCTTCCTGACTGTCAATCCTGGCTTGGCCACCGTTTGCGCCGGCTCACCGCGATTTGACCATGACCGTTGTCGCTTGACGTTGTCGTAAGTGACCCACTTTTCATCACCAGTAACCATCCACTTCAGGAATGGATCGATATTGTTGCGATTCAGCGGCGATTCACAGATGGAAATTCGGTCCATGAGGTTTCTTTGCGATAACTCATGTGGCACCCATACATCGAACTTCTTTTTGTATCCAGCCTTATTTAAGTAATTCCAAACGGTTTTTTGTGCAATGTTTATCTCCTGGGCAATCGAAACAGTGCTTACGTGACGGTCAGACTCGACGATTTTCATTATTTTATCGGCATTTTCGACAATTGGCCTTCCAGAGCATGATGCATCTTTGACGTCAAAATTACCGGAATGGAATCGACAAAACCAAAATTGCGCGTGATTGGCTGTTACAGTAACAGGACCACAAACACTATTTACATTTTCAGCTGCCTGGCTTGCGTTTTCGCCTTTATCGAAGAAAAACTGTAAAATATGGCGTATTTTCTCTTTGTTAGTGTCCATCTTTGACGCGTGCTAGAAAAATACTGAGTCAAGCAATCACAAAACTGTATTTAAAGCTTTTTTAGTACAAAATCTTATCTTTCTAATGCTATCCAGTGTGACCCGATCGCACTTTCACAACGGGAGATACAGACTACTAAAGCCATCTATTGGCAAAATAATGGATTACTTTTTACTATACCTAATATTTGGGCTGGCATTTTAAATAATTTTTTTATAGGCCCTTTCTTTATCGATGGTAAGCTCACTGTTGATAGATATGAAGAATTGCTTCGAGATCAAATTATACCGAGAATAAGAGAGCTAGCAGGTGATGATTTTGATCAAAAATGGTTCCAGCAGGACGGAGCAGCCGCTCATTATACACAGTGCGTCCCGTGGAAAATGGAACTTTTTGAAAACATCGATTTATATTGGCGCCACCTATTGGTGGATGTTAGCAATGGAAAGGTCTATTCTTAATTGACATCCTGTCAAAATTGTATGACATTTGGTTCAATAGAAACCAAAATATTGCGCTCAAAGTGACAGTGTGTTTGTGGCATCGGTCGAAAAATGAACTTCGAACGAAGAGCAAATATTAAGTTCTGTTTTAAACTCGGTAAATCTTTTACTGAGACGCATAATTTGCTGAAACAAGTTTATGGCGATAATTGTCTATCCCGTACCAGAGTGTATGAGTGGTATAAGCGGTTCCAGGAAGGTCGTGAAGACATTCAGGACGACAAACATGCAGGTCCTTCGAATACCGTGGTTACTCAAAGTTACATTGAAAAAGTGCGTGAATTTATAAAAAATGAGCCAAAATCTTCATTGCGATACATGGAAATGGAATTGAATATGTCCAAAAATTTAATTTATCGATATTTTGACCGATCATGTGAATCTAAGGAAGGTGTGTGCACGCTTTGTTCCACACAAATTGACCGACTACGAAAAATTGCTCCGAATTCAACATTGTAAGGATTTGATTAAAGAGTTAAAAAAGGACCCAAACTTGAAGTATTCAATTGTGACTGATGACGAGATATACTGTTCTTAATATGATCCCGAAACCAAGCGTCAAAGTGCTGAATGGAAGCACCCAACCGAGCCCAATCCAAAAAAAAGTCGTCTTGAAAAGTCAAAAGTGAAGACAATGTTGATTTGTTTCTACGATTCGGAGGGTATTATTCATCGTGAATTCGTTCTACCTGGTCAAACGATTACTGCTGTGTTTTATCTTGGTGTTATAAAGCGTTTGCTCAGCCGTATTCGTCGTGTGCGGTCACAATACCGTGAAAAAGGGAGCTGGCGTTCGTTGCATGATAATGGCCCGTCTCATCAATCAAACTTGATCACGGATTTTTTGATCAAAAATTCCATTTTAACCATCAACCATTCACCGTACTCGCCGGATTCGGCTCCGTGCGACTTTTACTTGTTCTCCAAATTGCACTTGCCTATGAAAGGAAAACGTTATGCCGACGTAGAGGCCATCCAAAGAGCGACGACCGACATACTAAAGTCGATGGATAAAAATGATCTCAAAAACTCATTTGATATGTTAATTGATCGTGCAAAACGTTGTATTGATGCGGAAGGAGACTATTTTAAATAAAATAAATGAGATTTGCCAGAATATTGAGTTTTTGTCCTTATTTTCAAAAAGTTCCGTTTTCCATGGGACACACTGTGTAGTAGGCTTGTTCGGACATATTTAGATGGCCAGTTTCCTCATAGATAGATAGGAAGAAGAGGTAAAATTGAGTGGCCTGCTAGATCTTCTGATTTAACGCCTTTTGACTATTTTCTATGGAGTTCTTTAAAGAGTATACGCAACGCAACCACAAAATTTATATGAGTTGCGGAATCGGATACACCAAGAGGCTGCGTCAATTAACAGAGAATCGATACGCAATCCTCTTGCACATTGAAGGTTTACAGTTTAAACATCTACACTAAATTGTAAGTCTTGATCGAAAATGTGAAAGGCAAGAGGACTCACGCAAATTATTTACCCCAAACGTAAGAGGCAAGGGGACTCACGCAAATCAAGCACCCAAAAGGGAAAGGATTTTACTACGTCCACGCCGTTGTTCCTGGGTAATGCTAAAAGTAAATAGGAGTTAAAATTAAAATGACCTTAGAGGACATCGTCTAGGTTACGCTCACAATCATCACTTCATAAACCTTGTTAATATTAATACATTTGTTTGAAAAAAATTGGGGAACTCCTATGCCAAGAGGTAAGCAGATCTTGCTCAAGTTTAGATGACCTTGGTTGACCTTCAAGGTCAACGTGTCCTTTTGACCTGAGTACATATTTGAACGTGAAATTTCCCGCTCTTTCGATTGCCAATATAAAAAGGGAATTTTTATTAAAAAATGGGTAGAGCTTGAAATAACCTTGAAGGAATTCAAAGGACAGCGTCAAGGTCATGCCTACAGTCAACACTTTATAAATCTTGCTAATTTTAATACATCGGTTTAAAAAAAAATTTGGGAGTTACTTAGCCAAAAGATAACTAGACCTAGCTTATGTTTAAATGGCCTTGGCTGACCTTCAAAGTTGAAATGTTCTTTCGATTTAAGTACATATTTGAACGTAAAATTTACCGCTCTTTTGATTTCCAATGTCAAAAAAGGGAGTTCTTATTTAAAAAACATAATCTGACCTTGAAATGATCTTGAAGGACATCATCAAGATCAAAATACAGGTTACTATTGAATTCCTTGTTGAGTTACTTAAGGATTGACCTTGACCATTTTCCGAAATACCCCACCTTAGGAAATATACTATTAAAAGTAATAAAAACAAAAAAAACAATAAAATCAAAAAAATGAAATAAAAGAAACAAAATACATAAAAAAGAAAAAAAAAAGAAAAAAAAAACAAAACAAAAAAACAAAACAATGTAACTGATCCTCTTCACGTCCCCGTCGTTAGTTCTGGGTAATGCAGAAAAAGAGAAAGAATGATTGTAGAACTCAATTTTTAAATAAACTATTTTATAATATTTATAATATGAGAATTCAGTTGCTGAAAAATTTTCATGAAAATTGAATAATTTTGAAATTTTTGGTCCGCCATCTTGGATCCACCATCTTGGATTTAAAAGTTATATAATTCTAACTTTATATACGTGATCAGCAACCCCAAAAACCCCCGAGTAACAGAATCCAGCCCAAAATATCCAATAGAAAAATGTATGGCTGAAAGGACTAAGGAAAGTATCTCAATACCTAGCCGGTCACGGAGTCCACCTAAGACTCATAGTACCCAGCTAGTCAAGGCAAGGCGACGAGCCCGCCCAGTTAAGGGAAGACTTATAGCACCTAGCCAGTCGAGGCAAGGCGACGAGTCAAGGGAAGACTCATAGCACCCAGCCAATCAAGGCAAAGCAACGAGTCCGCCCAGTCAAGGGAACACTCATAGCACCCAACCATTCAAAGCAAGGCAACGAGTCTGCTTAGTCAAGGAAAGATTCTTAGAATCCAGCCAGTTAAGGCAAGGCAACGAGTCCGCCCAGTCAAGGGAAGATTCTTAGAACCGAGCTAGTCAAGGCAAGACAACGAGTTCGCCCAGTCAAGGAAAGACTCTTAAGACTCAGCCAGTTAAGACGTCTCTAAAAACAGATGTTTAATGAGTCGTCCATTTTCTTGAATGCACATATTTATTCTTTGACGGAAACTCAGACGGACCCTCTCTAATGTTTCAACCGTTATAGATTCGAAAACTCTCTTTATTCTTTTTTCATGTTTTCTGTGGTTGTTGGAGCTTGCGCAAATACTTACTCTTTAACAACACTCCATAGAAAAAAATCCATTGGTGTGGGATCTGGTGATCTGGCAGGCCATTCATGTACTTGGCTGCCAATGTCAATCCAACGATTAGGACATGTGGTATCCAAGAATGTCTTAACTGGTAGTGTACGGTGTGCTGATGCCCCATCTTGTTGAAACCACATGATTTGTCTCAAGGCTAATAGGACGTCTTCTAACAATTGTGGTACTCCATTCTAGAGAATATTTAAAAAGAAAGAACCATTCAAATTATTATTATAAAAAAATGGACCTATCACATTATTTCTTATCATATCTCCCCATACATTCAAGGACCACCGTCTCTGGACACGATGATCCCTTAGCTAATGAGAATTTACTTGGGAACAGTAATGGGCATTATGGAGATTGACACTTCCCATATTGTCGAATTTCACCTCGTCTGTGAATAAGAATTTGTGGGAATAGAAAGGATCTTAGCGCATTCTATTAGATGCCCATCTACAAAAATTTAAACGCTGCTGGTCATCTCCGATTTCAAGACCATGAGAGAGGTGGACATGGTATGGATGGAATTTCAAACTTTTCAAAATACAGTTAGTAGTTGTTTTTGGAACTCCATGCGTTCGACTGATTTGCTGAGTAGAAATATGGGAATCATCAGCAACCAAAGCCAACACACCTAGTACAATATGCTCTCTAGAGCCAGTTTTGCGTCTTCTTTGTGTTAGATTACCTTATTCAGCTTTACTAATCGCTTAACATTCTTTCTATCTGGATGTCAAGAGTCTAGATATTTTTCTGCATAACGCTTTTCTGCAGTTCTGTAATTGTCTTGCCACTCGCGAAGAACCTAAATTATATTATCTATTTCCTGGGGCGTATAATCAGCCATGACAGAAAAAAATGTAAGTCTACAGATAAAAATTCAAACACTCTTGATTACAAAGATCAAAATTATTGGAATTAAAACTATTTTCGTATGGACCTTATAACGAAAAAAAATTCCAATTTTCTCATCACTGATCATGATACCATGGCTCGTTTTTATGTAGGAGAGAGTTAAAGGTGCAAAATGGAGCTTAAAAGGAAAGAGAATTAAGCAGCTGGAACATAATGGCATTTCTTTAACTGAGCAGGAGTCACCCCATAAACCAAACTGGCCAAGGTCATAATTTAACATCACTTTTTTCGCACTCATTAATTTCGGCATGAAAACAGAGATGTTTGTCGATAATTATTACGACCTTAATACGTCTTTGACCTCAAGGTCAAGTTTAAGATCATAAACCGTCGTAAAATGTTCCACTATTTATATCTCCACGTTTAAAGATAGGGTTTTCCCATTGAAAAAACTAAGTTGTTGGCTTTTGAATGAACTTAAAGGACATGGTCAAGGTCATAGTCGTATTCGGACGTAAAATTTTTTGCTCTTTCTATTTCCGGGGTCAGAAGTAGGGGTTTCCATTAAAGAAAACTAACTTAAACTGCAAATGATCTTGAAGGCCATTGTCAAGGTCACACTGAAGGTCGTAATTGGATGTTCCCATCGAAACCCTACAACTTTTATTAGAAATATTTTTTCTCAAAGGGCATATTTTCAGAGTTATTCGCGCGGGGCGATTAAAATACGACACCCTGTATGTAAAATAAAAAACCATATTAAAGAAACTGGTATTATTCATTGAGTTGCCCCCGATTCCTCCTACTTATCTCTCTTGTACGCGGGGATCCGAAGCGAACTTCGAGGTTCCAGGAACGACCAGTACTCTTAGGTAAGAGTTTTCATTATTGGTTTCTATCGATTCATTTTTCTTGGATTACTCCCTTTTCCCTATCCGGGTGATCGGTTATCCGATGGGACAGAGGTGCCTTCGGGAATTTCCGTGAGTTATCCCTTACCATAGGGCACTTTTTAGATCGCGATGAGCAAGCGAGCCCGTACATAACATACGGAGTTATGAATGTTATTAGCATTCATAATCAATATTGTTAAAAGATAACTTTTATTTAAACATCAGAGAATAAGCATCTTCGCCGCGATTTGAGACGTCACGAGATAACTGCGCGTACATCAAAGATTGGTCTGAATGTTTACAGCACGTTTCCGTTCTCGCTTGCAATGCCAAACAATATTTTTTGGTACACTCTTAATAAAAATTTCTGTGCATGAATTTAATAATTAATTTTAAATAATATCAAAAGGTTTGAAATAAACAGAATTTCCACTGTCGCATGCACCAATTAATTACTAATATAAATTTGAGATATGATTTAAGTAATTTCTAATATTCTTCTGGTTTAATTAAACCTTTAGCTTATAATGTAAGATGCTGAGCGGGCTATTCAATAAAACGCCTTTATATGATACTGTGTTAATATATAAAATGTGTGATGCTTGCAGCCACACTGCTAGTTGACTCTTGTGGAAAAAACCAGAAGACATAAAGAATAAACTTATTCTTATGATTAGAGAATAGCATTCTTTCAACTCACGTGTAGAGAGTCGAGTAACCCAACTCTTTCGGCACACGCACTTAAACAAAACAATGAACTAGAGTTACATTTTAGTTAAAAAGGCGCAGGAAAGGCATGGAAGTCTGCAGAGACTTATACTGATGCCTAAGAAGCGGAAATCCCCACAATGCCTCCGTAAGCAAGTCTTTAAATAATGGGAAAGAACGGGCCGCGGGAGCAGAAAGAGATTTGGTTCCGATTTTTTCTGTAGTCAAGGTGTAAGAGTGAGATTTTTGATTCGCAAGAGGATCGCGAGTTTATTCTTTCTTTTTGTGTAAATAAAAATAAGTTAGAGTTTCTCTTACGTTTTTCATTTCGCAAGAGACAAATTTCGACATTTCTCTTAAAAAAATACATAATAGTATATTATTACTTATTTTATTTCCTTCCCCTTTCTTCTCGTTTCGGTTCTCAGTGTGTCTCGTGTTGCGTGGTCGATTTGCAGTAAAAAACGCGAATTGTGCTAGAATAAGCCGTATACGTAGGTGTAAGTATGAAAACCCAATAAAACGATTGAAGAGAAAATTAATAGTGCTGGTGATTTAATCCCGTCCGGCAATTCCTTCCTCCCTTCAGTGATCCAAGGCAGAACTCAAAGGTCCTGAACACTAATTGTTTCCAAATAAGATTTCAATTATATTTATCAATGAATAAATAATTATTTGATTATAATGGGGCAGAGGCGTCAACTCCCCCGATCTCCGCGATTAGTGGCAGTAAGGACTATTTTCAATTCGCGATGCGCGAGCGGGCCCGTACGGGATGGGTTGGTGGGCCCCGCAATAAAATAAATATTTAAATTTTACTACGTGTGTGTTCCCTCACACGTAACATAGATACTCAAGCATTCCGAAATCCGAAAGAACTCACGCAAATTAAGCACAGGCGAAGGGAAAACTTCTTACTACATCAAAGTTTTTGATCCCGGGTGATATTAAAAGTGAATAAAAAATAGTTAACCTCAAAATGACTTTAAAAGTCATGGCTAAGATCGTCAAAAAATAAAAAGCTTATCCTACGTTAAATGCTCTTGTCTGACATTCAAGGTCAACGTGCCCTTATGACCTAAGTACATATTTGAATGTAATATTTCCCGCTCTTTTGATTGCCAATGTCAAAGAAGGAAGTTCTCATTTAAAAAATATGACCTGACCTTGAAATGACCTTGAAGGACATCGTCAAAATCAAAATAGAGGTTACCATTGAATTTCTCGTTGACACTTACTTAAGGATTGATCTTGACCATTGTCCGAAATATCCCACCTTTGGAAATATACAGCCATTCCGGAACTTTTGTGACAACCTGTATATATATACATTCTGTCAAAAAAGTGCCGGAAATTGTCGATTTAAATCTGGCGGGGCAATTTAGGCAGGTAAAATTTTTTTTTCTAGGTTGTCTAGAAACTGTCCTTTATGACTATGCCAAGTTTGAGCGGAATCTGTCAACGAGTGTGTTTACAGTAGCTGGTTAAGTCAGTCGATGTCAATACTGCGTGCCGATTTTTTACAATGGGTGATTACGTTGAACAAAGAATTTGTCTAAAATTTTGTGTTGCGAATGATATTTCGTGTGCCGATGCATTGAAAATGTTGCAAAAGGCTTTTAGTGATAAAGCACTATTGAAAACCCGTGCGTAAGAGTGGTACAAAGCCTTTAAGGAGGGTTGTGAAGTCGTCGAAGACTTGCCTCGTTCCGGACACCCATCGACGGCTTTAAACGCAGATAACGTCGATAAAATTAAGAAGATAATGCTTTAAAACCGTCATACCAACTTGAGAGAGATAGCACATGAACTTGAGATATCTCACAAGTCCACACGTACGATTTTAATTCATATTTTGGGCATGAGAAAGGTGGCCGCAAGACTCGTTCCAAAAGAGCTTAATTTTCTTCAAAAACGCTACCGTAAACAGGTCGCTTCAGACATGCTGGGTCGCGCCAATTCCAATCCCTCATTCATGGAATGCATCATAACTGGTCACGAAACATGGGTGTACGAGTACGATATACAAAAAAGCCAGCAAGTATCGGAATGGGTAGGAAAAAACGAGCCGAAACCAAAAAAACCACACCAAAGCCGCTCAAAAGTGAAAGTGATGCTCATTGTTTTCTTCGATATCCGTGGCGTGGTGAACTACAAATTCGTTCCAGAGGGTCAGACGGTAAACAAAGAGTATTACCTAGGCGTTATGAAACGTTTGCGTGAGCGTATCCGTAAGAAGCAGCCAAATTTGTGGGCGAAGAACTTGTGCATTTTGCACGACGATAACTCGCCGTCTCACCGAGCTACGATTGTGACCGACTTTCTCGCCAAAAACTTAACAAACACGCTTAAACAACCACCGTATTCGCCGGATTTGGCTCCCTGTGACTTCTTTCTCTTCCCAAAACTTAAATTGCCGCTTCGTGGCACCCGTTTTAGGTCGATTAAAGCCATAAAACAAAATTCGGCGCGCGAGCTGAAGGCCATCCCGGAAAGCGCCTATAAAAAATGATGATTAGAAGTGCCGTTGGCATAGATGTATCGGAGCAAATGGAGCCTATTTTGAAGGCGACCCAATAAATTTTGATTATTAAACGTAAAAATGTTGTTTTAATTTAAAATTCCCGGTACATTTTTGACAAACAGTGTGTATGTGTATATATATATATTGTATCGGGGTGACGGTTTTAGAGGCAAACTACTACCGGAGCAATTAGCCTTGGGCGACGCGCAATTCGCGAAAGGTGCGAATATGCTCGCTGCGCCCTCTTTTTGGTTGCTAAAATCTCGGACGACTTTGCTCCTGGGTCCGGGCACGAGAAGTCGTCTTTTGGACCCAACTCACCCGTTGCGCGGCTCGTGTGTCGTCCTCACCGGCTAGCTGATGACTCGGAGTGGGCGGTATTCGGGGGGGAGGGGGAAGCTAAAAGTTTCCTCGTCAAAAAAAAATAAATCAAAAATATAAAACAATTTCTAAGAAAGTAAAAAGAATAAATTTACAAAAATTTACAAAAAGAAAAATAATAAAGAACGTTGAAAAATAATAATTACAAAAAAATACAAAGAGAAAGGAAAAAGAGAAAATGGAAGATAGAAAAAAAAAGAAAACAAAAATAATATAATAAATAAAATAATTAAACAATTCAATAAATAAACAAAACGAGTTATAAATTAAAAAATTAAAAATTAGATCAAAGAGAAATAAATAATCGACAAGGTAAAGATATCAAAAAAGAATATACGAGGAACGCAAGTAACAGGTAAAAAGATCTGTTTTGCAGCTGGTCTCAAAACACCAGTCTGCGCTACCAGAGCTTACGCACGCTAAGACGATATAAGTGCGAGAGAGAACGAAACTCTCGCACTACGCCTACAGGAGTGAGAGAGAAAGGTTTCCCTCACTCGCGCATGCCGTATACTGTACAAGTGCGAGAGAGAAGACTACTCTCCTGTACTGAGCCCGTTGGAGTGAGAGTGAAAGCGCTCTTTCACTCACGCGCGGCATCTACTGCGAGTACGAG
This sequence comes from Chalcis sispes, assembly GCA_949987625.1. NCBI lineage: Eukaryota > Metazoa > Arthropoda > Insecta > Hymenoptera > Chalcididae > Chalcis > Chalcis sispes. The sequence goes on along the minus strand of OX465098.1, from coordinate 31,900,605 downwards.
AGAGAAAGCGACTCTCCCGTACTGCGCCGTAGGAGTAATAGAGAAAGCGCTCTCCCACTCGTGCACGCCTAGCCTTACGCGAGTGCGAGAGAGAACGCAACTCTCTTGCACCGATCGTACTAGAGTGAGAGAGATATCGCTCTCTCACTCGTCCGCGCCTGCTCTTACACAGGTGCGAGAGAGAATGCAACTCTCTTGCCCTGACTATACGAGAGTGAGAGAGATGACGCTCTCTCACTCGCACGAACCGCGTAAAATTAATGAAATAAAGAGTGGAGTAACCGGTGGAGGTTACTCCTACGCAAACAAAAAATATAAGATTATGCGCGTCGAAATTAAATTTATAAAAAAACTTACGACGGTAGCTGGCCAGCCGCGCACGCCACAAAAAAGGAAATAACGCCGCTCGAAGCGGGACGCCGCTGCCGCCGAACAAAGTTGCTGGCGTCGTCGCCTCGCTGATACATTCCTGGGGTCTGTTGACAGTGCCCTGCCTGCTACTAACTGTAGCTACGCACCTTTACAAAAAAGTCACGACCGCGGGCGCACCGACAGCTGCACAAAAAAAAACGACGCGCAAAAACTACTGAGACGCGGTAAAGAAAAATTCGCGACCGCGCGAACAAGATGGCGGTGAAAAACTGACTTAAACACGGCAAGACGCTAGCTTCTCTCCCCTGAATTAGCCTACCTTTTCTATACGGTACACGACTATTCTATCTACCGGCGTGTACCATATTTTCCCGCCCGGGGCCGTCATGTTACCGAAATTAAACTCGGTTCGCGGACCACGGAAGCGCGAGGAATATAAATACGCGCGGAGTACGAAGTGTTCTCCGTGACAATATATTAGGTGTAGTAAAAAGAAATCCATTATTTTTGCATTAAATTAAAGGTTTTATATAGCATAGATAGAATGATACGATTTAGGTTAAATATGCACCGTTTTGTTCGATAACTTGTTGCCATTTTAGAGGTAATTTCATAATGCCTCTCTCGTAGAAACCCTTGTCCCTATTGTCAAAAAACTGGGACAGTCAATTTTCATAATCTTCTCTTGAGGCGAATTTTTCACCTGCAAAATCATTCGTCATAGACAGGAACAGGTGGTAATCACTTGGTGCCACGTCCGGACTATAAGGTGGATGCATAAGAACTTCCCAACCAAGCTCCCGGAGCTTCTGGCGAGTCACTATCGATGTATGCGGCCTGGCGTTGTCCGGATGGAACACAATTCCTCTCCTATTGGCCAAAGCTGGCCGCTTCTGGGCGATTGCTTCTTTCAGACGGTCCAATTGTTGACAGTACAGGTCCGAATTAAGAGTTCAGCCGTAGGGGAGCAGCTTATAGTAGATGATTCCTTGCCAGTCCCACTAAACACACAGCAAAACCTTCCTGACTGTCAATCCTGGCTTGGCCACCGTTTGCGTCGGCTCACCGCGATTTGACCACGACCGTTGTCGCTTGACGTTGTCGTAAGTAACCCACTTTTCATCACCAGTAACTATCCGCTTCAGAAATGGATCGATATTGTTGCGATTCAGCAGCGATTCGCAGATGGAAATTCGGTCTATGAGGTTTCTTTGAGATAACTCGTGTTGCACCCATACATCGAACTTCTTTTTGTATCCAGCCTTATTTAAGTGGTTCCAAACGGTTTTTCGTGCAATGTTTAGCTCCTGGGCAATCGAAACAGTGCTCACGTGACGGTCAGACTCGACGATTTTCATTATTTTATCGGCATTTCCGACAATCGGGGGTAGGGGAGAGTGAGCGCAACAAGCAGTTACGCTTTTGAGATTTTCCCGCGTTTCAAGAGTGAGCGTCGCGAGAGAATTATAGCCGGGGTAAAGGAGTGCGAGAGAGAGACAGAGTGAGGAAGAAGGACAGAGGACAGTGCGAGGAAGGACAGGAGTTACGACGCGGAGTTACAGCGAGGAAGTGAGATGGAGGACGAGGAGGGCAGGTGTCAGCGGGGGGCGACTAGAAGTTGCCACCGTAACACCCGAAGCCGAGGTTAAGGCAAAGGCCATTGACGAACAGGCGAGCTACTCCCGAGGTCCAGCAGCTCGTTTCCGGGCGGAAATCAGCCAGAGCCAAGGACCGCGGCACGGAAGAGAGCAGCCAGGCGTTCAACGGCTAGCGAACGAGTTACTGAGACACCAACGATAAGTGCCCTTATTTTGTCTAGGAGTGATAAGTGCAAAAATAGAATAGAATAGAATAATATTTATTGAGGCTACGGGATAGGATCCCATGCAGCCCTGAAATAAAAATAATACAGATATAAACTTTTACAGTGTTATAGAAAGCAATACATTATAATATAATATTACTCGCATTAGTAAACTATATAATACGCGGCTAACATAATATAATAAAAAATAGTAATAGTATAATATAGCCGGTTATGCCAAAGCATTCGTACTAAGAAAATATAATACATATATCGATGAGTGCAGTGACAATAACAATAACAACAACAAAGCGTAACTTATAATTAATAATTTATAATTTATAACGTAGTTCGCTAAAAGTAAGACTAGATTAGGCTAGATTTGAATAGATTTGAATACGCCACAGGTATAGGTTTGAAAACAAGTTTCAACCAAGTTTCAACCCGCCTAGTAGTCATTGTGCTTGACTCAGTAATCTATTGAGTGTGATGTCGTTAGGAACAGGGTTTACTACTATGCTTCTATCACACGAAGTGCGGAAAGGCCACTGTGCGACCTCTTCAGACATTAAGAGCTCACGTAGTATTGATTTAAAGGTGTGTAAAGAATGTGAATCAAACGCAGGTAGTCTCGCTGCAAACTGGTTAATGAGTTTTGACGCTGTGATATGGAAAGAGTTTGCCAGAGTTTCCGTCCGCGGCGTAGCAAATAACAGAGGCGGTGGGATTCTACGAGCTGAGACCCGCCGGGTTGAGATACTCGAACTCAGTGTAAAGAGCCTAGCTAGGTAACTAGGTTGACCTGTTAAAATAATTTTAAACGCCAGCAAGGCGACGAAAAGTAAGCGTCTGTTTTCAGCTGATAACCAACCGAGCGAAATGCGATACGGTGTCACTGGTGCCATCCACGGGATACAACCGAATACAAAACGAACGCAGGCATTCAGAAGACGCTAAAGCTTTGCATTTTGCTCCTGAGTTAGGCTGCTATAAACCACACATGCATAATGAAAATGGGAAAAGATTAGTGCCTCAACCAGTCGTTGTCTCAAATTTCGAGAGAGTGCATGTCTGTAGAATCTCAAGGTGTAAAGAGTACGCCAAACCCGACATGCAATTTGCCTAACTTGCGCATTCCAGTTTAGTGTAGAGGTAAGACAAATGCCTAGGTCAGACGCTTGGCTAGAACATTTTATGGGAGTATTTTCGATAAAGATTGGCGGAAGAGCATCGGGATCCATAGCTGAGATGTAAGGTTGGCTGACAAAGATGGTGAATTTACTTTTGTCAGCATTCAGTTTCAGTGAATTTCTACGAGCCCAGTTACAAACCTCCAAGGCATCGTAATTAAGCTTACGTATGAAAACATGAAGCTCGAACGGGCGACAGTGTAAGTAAATTCGTGTGTCATCGGCGTATATACTGTGCTTTGAATACTTATGAACCTGCGGAAGATCATTAATGAAGATTGTAAAAAGAAGAGGACCAAGTACACTTCCCTGTGGTACTCCCGTAAGGATCTCGACAGTGTCGGAGAGTACACCGTTCTCAGCACGCACTGCTTGGCGCCTACCCGATAAGTAGCTGGCGAACCATCTAATCACAATGTCGGAGCAGTTAAGCGCCCTAAGCTTTTCAAGGAGAAGTTTATGAGAGACCAAGTCAAATGCCTTGGAAAAGTCGAACATTACAAGTAAGGTCACTTCATACCTATCAATCGCTAGACGTACTTCTTCCGTAAAGCCTAGAAGGGTAGTCTGAGTAGAGTGATGTTTTCGAAAAGCAGATTGGTGTACATCCAGCATTTGATGAGCAATGACATGACTCGACAATTGGTCATGGATTATGCGTTCTAGTAGTTTTGACATGACTGGCAGTAGGGCAAAATTGGCAAAAGGTCAGACGGTGATTCCGGAGGATGAGTTTTGGAGAGGGGGGTTATTGTGGCCAATTTCCAGCTATCCGGGAAAATACCATGTTTGATTGAGCCATTAAGAAGTCTGATTAAATAGGAACGAAGTGCTGGGTAGGCTAACTTGAGCATATTTAGTGCCACGCCATCTGCTCCAGTGCTGTTTTTCTTAGTGTGAGCAAGGGCCCGATCGATATCATTTGCAGATATCGGTTTAAAAGAAAATATATCTAATGGGTTAGCGTTCAAAGGGCTGCTCAATATGTCGGAAATGTCGAGAAGTCTCAATGGAGTTTTCGAACATGAGATGGACGCATAATGCATGTTAAGGGTCTGCGGTGAGAAGTAGCGAAGCGGTGATGCCGTATTTTGTGCAATAACACCCATATTTCTTAGTTGATTCCACAGAGTTTTGGAGTCGGATGAAGAATCGACTATAGACGCGATGTAACGATTTTTTGCAACATTGATGCTATTGCTTACTTTGGCTCTCAATGAAGTAAATAGTAAGCGATCAATTGTTTTACCTGTTACTTTGGCACGGCGGTACGCTGCCTGTTTCGCTTGAATGAGAAGACGGATGTCGTTGGACATCCAAGGTCTGGAATTTGCACGAATCGATATGCTTTGTACCGGTGCCAAGTTGTCGAAAATCTCGAGTAACGATTTAGTTAATCGTTCAGTTTCGGCTGAGATGTGATCGTCTTTTAGTTTGGATGGACTGAGGGACAACCCTGATATAGGTGAAGAGGGGACTGTAGATACAAGAGGCTCAGCCCGGGAGATCATTCTCAGTTTACTATTGAGCTCGTTACAAAGATAGTCGATACTTAGATTCCGAAGGGCACGACAGGCTTTCGTCTTCGGTGCGACAGAAGACGATGGAAGTGAATATTCCAACGAAATTAGGTCATGGCCAGCTGTAAATGGTGTGTCGGATTTGGTGTAACTTTGAACAAGTCTACAAGATGGGACGATAAATAGATCGAGCCATGCATCGTTCGAAGAGCCATCCTCGTGAAAAATATGGTGAGTGGGATCCGATTGAACAAGCTCAAGACTATGCTTACCAAGAAGTTCTCGAAAAAAGTCAGAATCTGGATGTTTTCAGTGCATGGGAAAATTGAAGTCGCCTGTTATGATGATATCAGAATAGTCCTGGCGAATATCTGAAAGCTCTTCGAATAGGGCTGTGGGATAAGCACCGTGAGGACGGCGATAAACAACAACCACAAGAATTTTTATTGCCTCAGATTTAACCTCTACCATAAGATATTCGGGCATATTATTGAATTGAGGATTTGACTGAGTGATAATTGTAAATTGATAGCACTCTTTGACATACAGAGCCACTCCACCACCCATTCTGCCAAAACGATCGTGAAGTGATAATTTATAACCAGCCAATTGGTAGGGTGTATCTGAAATATCGGCTGAGAGCCATGTCTCTGTTAAAGCAATAATGTCATATGAGCACTAATTTTCAATAAAAAATTTGAGGTCGTTGAAATGAGCCGAAAGGTGATTAATGTTCGCATGACAAACCGAAAAAAATCCGCAAGACTTTAAGTTTACTGGCTGAGCAATAGGTCCTCATAGATTATTTGTGCTCAGGGTAAGCCGATCTAGGTCCTCGAGGGAACGGACCAAAATCAGTGCAGACTTTTCATCAGGTAACATGTACACAACTAAATTTCGGACAACCGGGCGGAGGTAGCCAAGTTGCTTATGTTTTTGATTGGCAGCACGCAAAATTGTGTAGACTTGTTGGGGCCAGATTGGCGTCATAAACACCTGCTGGTCCCCGCCGGTGCCAAAGCTGATCTGGGCTTTCTTGCCCCGTAAGAGGTGTGCTTTGGCAATAATACTATTACGCACTGTTTCTGAGACGACCTTGATCACAAGCGAGAAGCTATCGTGGCTTTTTTGCCCATTGGTATTCGATGATGAGGTGTTACGCGGCCACACACGAATCATCGAGACAAAGTTCAAATGATTAGCGTTATTAGTGGCTTCGAATACGCGCTTGATTGCTGGTGAATGGTCGTTTGCAAGAGCAGTCGGAATGCCTGAAATACGAATCTCGCAGGAGTCCGTGAGCAAAATGTCCCGATCAATTTGTGCAAGGGTGGCTTGGGTGGCAGAAAGCTGTTCACGTAGCTCGGTGTTGGTTGATTCCATCGCGTCAAGTCTCGTGTATATGGATGCAAGCTGTGAGTTCACAGACTCTCTAAACGGCTGGAATTAAGTTGCATTCCATTGCGCAAACCAAGCGGGCATACCGTTTTTCATACTGACTGATTTATTCGGTGATTCGAATGATAAACACGCAGCTTTCGACGATCGAGAGATTGTAGGTGATGGCGGCGAACGTGTGCTAATCAAGCGCTTGCTACTGAGTTTACTGTTTACAGTAGATGCGTGGGACGAAGAAACTAGAGTCGCTGAATCACCCAGAGATTGTGCACAATTTTGAGACGTGATAGATACTGCAGAAACTAGTGGTGAGCGCGATTTGCAGCAGGCTGCGCATTGATACAGAAAAAAGTTCTAGAACCACGAACCTTTTAGACAAGCCGCATGGAATACGTTGCCGCACAATTGACACTTGCGTATTGATTTCAAACCACTCTCAACAGTAAGATTGCACACTGGACACACACGCTCATTCATACTACGCGAACAGTAGATAGTAAATGGTTACGTAACGCAATTTGATAATGATTCCGCCAATCAAAATAGTAATTTACAATAATTCATAATAATAAAGTGATAAAATAACAATTAAAATACCAATTCGCCATTTAGAAACTAATCTTGAGAAATGTCATGAAAATACTATCCTACAGAAATAAAGTTATACAGGTAAATATATGGTTATCTTATTATACTAAATTATCATAAGTTATTATAATAACTTTTAGATAGATAAGTAAAAATTATACTAGAAAACCATAATAAGTTATAACAATTAATATAACATATTATAATAAATTAAACAAATGGCAAAAAGTATAAAGTACAATATATATATATATATATATATATATATATAAATACAATATTGTCACAACATAAATAAGTGCACGTGAATCTGCGACTAACACTATCACAGTAGCATACAGTTTCAAAACTTTGTACTCTGATGAGCAATAATAGTATGTGAAATGCACATACATACACAATAAAATAGCAATATAATAGCAGTATATAAAACTATGCTACGGCACATTAATTCAAAATGATAATAATTTGATATTAAACAAAGTCGTTAGGTACTTTGCTATTATTTATATATAAGCTGCACAAAATAATCAATATTGTCAATATTGCGTAACTGCGTAAGTTTAAATTAATACGATCATTCCATGCAATCATATATAAAATACAGTCTGTCAAGTAAGAGCGTGGTCGTGTTAATTTATAAAAAAATTTATTTAATAAAACTTTCATATTTATATATACATTGTACACATTACAAAAAATGATGCAATTTGGTCAATAATGTGTCCAGTCACCACCGGCGTCGATAATTGCCTGGCATCTCCGAAGCATGCTTTCTACTAATTTGACGGCGTATTCTAGTGGCAAGGATCTCCAGATCCGACAAATTTCGTAAGACAACTGCTTCAAAGTGTATGTGCGTCTTCCACAAAGCTTTCGTTTAATATATGCCCACACATTTTCAATAGGGTTTGCATCGGGCGACTGCGACGGCCAATCCAATGTAACGATGCCAGATCGAGTCTTCCACTGAGTACAGAGCTTGCTGCGGTGTTTAGGATCGTTGTCCTCCTGCAGAATCCAATCTTCATTTTTTGTGATGAACCATCGTTTGGCAGATGGCAGTAAAGCCTTTTTGTAGATTTTTATCATTTTCTGAGCATTTAGGTTGTCAGTAAAAAGGTGCAAAGTGCCGAATCCCTGCTTTGAGAAGCAGCCCCAAAGATGCACCTTTATTCCATGTTTTACGGTCCGCTGAACAAGCCTAGTGGTGAAAGTTGACCAGGCTCGCGTGAGGACAGAACGTGCCCATATAGAACATTCATCAGTAAAAATGACATTTTCAAAATCTCTATCAATATTCTCATGCGCCCAAGCGAGTCGCTTTGTCACGTGTTTTTCAGTCAACAGAGGCTTCTTCATTGTGTTGCGCCATTTCAGATGATGAGTACGAAGATGGGTTCGGATAGTTTCGTAGGATATATCTTAACCTTTTGCCATTAATTTTGCACGCCCTTGCCGCAGTGTTAAAGCAGGATTCCGCGAAAACAGATTCACTATTCTTTTTTCATCTTTTTTGTTCATTTTTCCTATCGAGCCATGTTCTAGTAAATCATCGACATTTTTAGCCACTTTATATCGCTGTATCCACTTCTGTACAAATGCCTTCGACTTTCTCATATATTTAGCAGCCGCTGATTGCGACATTTTGGGACCTTTCGGGTGGATGCAAAGGAACACAGCCTCGTAGCGCGACGTGTACTTAGCACTCGTGGCGTTTAACGTGATTCTCTTTCAAAAGATCAACGACAACTGAATCTTTGTTGACAATGCATCAAGGACAAAGCTTTTCTCTATCGGCTTGCGAAAGAATTAAAGCGAAATCTTTCATTACTTGTCGGTGAAGTCGACCACGCTCTTACTTGACAGACTGTAGATAAGCGAATAAAATAAATTAAATTATGCCTACGAGAGAGAGAGCAAGAGTGAGAGATCGCGAGTGAGGCGATTGATTACCACGTCCCTACTCTGGGGAAGCGAGACCTCCGCCAGCTAGAGAAGCAGTCGCGGGTGGCCAGCATGCATTTTTCCGGAGAGAATCCCGCGCATATCCGAGTGTGCAGGAGAGAGACGGCGCAAGCGTGCACTGAGGTGTGAGAGCAAGAGAGAGAAGGAGTGAATGACGCGGTATATTATAACGTATATCAAATAGATATACGTGGGTTATATTTAAAATATTTCATATATATATTTCTTATATAGTCTTGAATTGCCGCGTCTTTGGAGGTACACGCGTAGATCTTGTTGAGGCGTATCTGTGATACTCCCCAAGATCCGCTGGTCAGGGTTAGTGCGGGGGATTATTAGTGCGAAAGGGTGGGAGCATACATAATAAAAGAGAAAGAAAGATTAATTTTTTTTGTGCGATGCATACAGGGGGCACATAGCTATTTCGGCTACCACGCGGTGCCTCGTCACAAATGGCGACCGTAACAGGACCTTGGTAATTCCGGGTCCTCGTAGTGTACATCGGTGAGCTTGCCTGATGTAAACATCGTGCGCAAGTTTCTTGCCGATGTACAATTTCTTAAATATTACTTGAGAAAGTAATTTTTTAAGCGGCGTAAGTACGAGAGAGAGACAGTCGGCTCACTCGCGTGACGAATTTACGCACAAAGAGAAAGGCCCGATTACCAGCCTAGAGAGAGAGTTGAGTGCGCTCGCACTAAGTGCACTCGGCACTTATAGCGAAATCTTGTGTGTTCAAACTTAGTCGATTTTTCGACTAGTTCGGACTTGTGTTTTTTTTGTTAGCCGAGGGGACTGTCAGATTTTGTGAATTTGGACTTAGTTATTTTCCGACCGAGTGGACTTTGAAATTTTGCACGTTCGAACTTAGTCAATTTTTTGACTAATTCGAACTTAGTTTGCCAGTCAAGGGGGCGTTGAGAAGATTTAGTGGTTCGTTTTTTTTTGTGCGTGTGTTTTTGATCTCGCTTGCTGCGGGACACTGAGATGGCGGACTACGAGCAATCGATGATCCGTATGCTGAGCAAGTCTCGGGCGGCCCGCAACGCGAGACGGGAGATCGGCGCTCTTCCTGTTGAAGACGTCATTTGACGACTAAAAGAACGTGGGCCTAGGACAAGGGGAGAAGGTTTGGAGTTGCGTGAGCGATTTCTTAGGGCGATCGTATGTGATGACGATCCACGCGTGTCGGCGCCGTGGTATGATGATTACGACGCCGACCCTGCAGCTCCTCCCGTGTCGATTTCAATGTCGTGTACGCGACTCTAGGAGACCAGGAAGTGGTCCCGAAGAGGGAGTCAAGCAACGCAGAGTACCTCGGAGGATCTTACGAGCGAAGAGCCCGATGCAGGAAATTGGGCAGGGCCGGAGGCACTGAACTCTCTGAGGATCAGTGACACGGTCTGCGCTCTTGCTCGGAACAGTACGGGGAGCCTGGGTTGATGGAGGATGGAAGAGCGGAGGGGCCTCACTGGCCATCCGCCATGCTGCCACTCGCGACTACAAGCGTGGCGGCGCCTTTTACGGGCATTTCGACGGGATTGGCGTCATTGGCGTGCCCGGCAGCCCCGGTTTCGACCGTTGCGGCCCGTACGTCGACGCCACCGCTGACTTCAAGCCCGCAGCAATCTGCTACGATACCGGCGGCGCGGAGCAGTGGCGATTCGTCATTAGTCAGCTGACGGAAAATAGGAACGAAATCAAGGAGTTCAAAGAGCTTCGTTCTCTCTGAGTCTGTGTTTAAAAGCGACTCAGATGCCGACGTCGACTGGGGAATTAGGGACTGCTCAGAGCAGACCCCCCTCAAGTTCAACGACCCGTCTGCCGACGGCACAAGGATTGTGGCAGGCAACAGGCGTACGTTCGAGTACGTCGAGCACATACGATATGGGTGTTCGGTCGAAGACGCAACAATAGCTAGGTGTACCCAAGATCTCCGAGAAACATGTGCCGTTATATGCTCGCAGTGGCGGAGCTGCGGCAGCTTGTCGTCACAAAATTAATATTAGTTTCTGCAGTATATTGATTCCCTTAAAATGATCTTTTTCTTCCACCTTTATTCTTGTGTCGATCTTGGCTAAAACACTTGTTTCCCTTTTTAGAGCAGTGTGCATTCGTCAAGCGAAAAACGGTTACTGATAAACTGCTCCAAAATCTTTCTTGTACACTCTGACAAAAAAGTATCCGGAAATTCTCATTTAAATTGCCCGCGTTGAGTATTTTGTATGTATTGGGTAATAAACCGCTGAAATAGCGGAAGTAGTTGAGTCGACAATGTATGTACATTATATAAGAAGCTGAGAAGTACCGAGCAGTAGGTCAATAGTCGTAAGTTGTCAGTCTTCGTTGTAAACATGGAATCGCTGCACGTAAGTTAATTGCAACCCGATTTATCAAATAAAGATTTATAAAATAAATTATTAAGGAACACTTTATTTTATAAATCTATATATATATATATATATATATATATATATATATATATATATTTGGATACGAAATAGAACATGCATATCCTATTTAAAAAAAGGGGGAGAAAAAGAGAAACTGTTATTTTCATCATTATTATTTTCGATAATTGTGTAATTAATAGATAGTTTTTTTACATGTTTTTTTTTTCTAAATAATATTTTGTATGATACAAGCGAATAGATAACATTTGAGGAGAAACTTACTTTTAATGGGAATTGGGAAATACATCATCTATGTTGTTTATACGTGCTTGGATAAGCAAGGAAAATCACAATGATATACTTGTACACTTATGGGTGACGAGGTAGACGAAAGTGTTGTTGTCTCGCATCGAGTCGGCAACGGTTGCATATCGTGATTCGACGCTTTGGACGCATTAAGGAAGAAAACTGATACGCATATTACCGTTGGAATGTGCTAGCGCGGTGCATTGATAAGTCCAATGTTATTTAAGTATTATACTACAGTACTTAGTTACTATATTTATTAAAAGTCTCATAAGTTCTTTAATAAATAAACCTTATTAACTTTTATTGTTAAATAGTGAAAGAAACTCAGGAGTTTGATTTCGTGGAGATAAATAAAGAAAAATAAAATTAAAATAAATAAATGGAAAAATGTCATAGAATTTTAATGAATAATAAAACAAAAGAGGAGAAAGAGAACTGACATAACAGCGCGCGAACTGAATGTTTTGACGGACGTGAGTCTGTGGACGCGTCTGAATATAATATGCTATAATTTCACACCTGAGACTTCATTCTATCAAATTGATATTAGTAATTTATTACGTTGCAATCGAATGGATGAAAGCAGAAAGCGATATTTTGAAAAAAGATTGAATTAAAAATTATAATTATTGTAAACATTAATATTACCCTAAGACTCATTTCTGAGATGCCGTCGGGGCTTTTCGCCTAACTCATAACTAAGTTTGTCGGGTGTTAAAGCCCCTACGATCGAGAGTTAAGCGGCAGGTGATAACCTTCTTATCATAAAAAAGAATCTCACGAAATAGTTAGTAAACTTATAAAGTGAGAATCGTCCTTTCCATATCGATTAGGAAAGAACGAATCGGGTCACAACGTTTATCAATGAAAAGGAGATTTTTCCACAGTATATCCTTGTCCCGACATAGCCACAATGCTATTACGATATAGCGCTAAGAGGCGATGTCCTTCCTTGTATTCTCTCCCAGCCGGCGAGTATATGACAACGACCACCGCTGAGAATTTAAGTATCGGCAGAGGGGTTACCTTTAATCAAACCTTGCCACAAATAAAGCCCACAAGGTCTCCGAACTAAAATATCGGTTCGCAAGAACACTGACAGAGACAATGTATCATGAAATTCAGACATGATAAGAGAAGGAAAAACTTATTACTAAAAATAATCTATTTACTAGCGCTGTATCTAGCTTGCTTTTCTCTCTTTTAATTATAGTTTTTACATATTAGTAACTAATTACTAGCTAACCTATGTAGGTTAACAAAACCTTCATTTCGTTATAATATCTTATAAAGTAAATTGAAATAGCACGTTAAAATATCATATTATGAAATGAATATAATATTTTACAATAAATATAAAATAATTAAGGTATGCTAAAGCAGCATACGCAAAATAAACTTAATATATACTACGTAATAAAATATTTAAAACAAGGTAATATAAAAATATCAAACTCCCGTCTGACGGCTGGTCGCGATCCGTCGGATCGCGAGAGATTATTACAGCGCATTGTTACATAACATTTTTGAGAGTATTTTTTTTATATATACATGTAAAATTTGTATAAAAAAGAAACATAACAGTTTCAATTAACTTGTTTAATTTTAGCCAATACATTTTATCCAAAAATTTTAATAGTTTTACTGTCGTAGATAAAAGTGCAACTTTAAATAAATTAAAATTTAACATTAAAAACAAATAGTTAATGTAATAGTAACAATTTAAAGTTAATCCTTATAGTTTAGAAAAAATAAAGATTGTGTTGTATAGCCGGTATAACTTATACTGACAGTATAAACAGGAGTATTGCCGTCGGTTCGCGTTAAATTATTTAATTGGCATGCGAAGTTCATTGATACATAAAATAATTATTTAAATTATCTAAATTTATAAAGTTCACGTGCAAACGTGTTAAACGAATGACCCTGTGAAAAGAAGCTTCAAACCATGAATATTTGGTTTTGCGGAGGATGTTGATGCATGGCCGGGCTTACCTCCCGATTTTCTACGCTTTGGATTATTGTAGTGTATTCACTTTTCATCGCCAGTCACGATACGGTGCAAAAAATCTTTTCTTTTCTGCCGTTAAAGTAGCGACGTCTTTCGGCTTTAATTCATATGGCACTCAATGTCCTAGCTTCGGAATCATTCCTAACACTTTTAAACGTTTTAAAACTGTTGACTCATCTACTTACAATATTTTTCCAAGTTCTGCTAGCGTCTGACATCGGTCTTGATCAAGTAATTTCTTCAATTCTTCGTCTTCAAATTTTTTTGGTGCGCCAGAACGTTCTTTATCCTCAAGTTCAAATTCATTATTTTTGAAACGTCGAAATCGGTCTCTGCATATCGTATCCAACAAAGCTTTGTTACCGTAAGTCTCAGTAAGAATTCTGTGTATTTCAGCTGCAGATTTCTGTTATAGTGCAATAAAATTCCCCGTAAATACACTTATTTGGCATAAAAGTAGACATTTTCAGAACAAATAAAAAATTACTTTGTTTACACTAAAGTGAACTATCATACACTGAAATTTAAGGTTAGATACAGTACAGCCTTGCAGGTGCGTCACCATTTGAATTTCCATGTACGGAATACTACTGTCGTCTTTGAAGAAACAGCGAGAACTTATTCTAGGTCCTAATAGCTACCAAAAAACATGGTGAGGATTATTAAATTACGTAGTGTCACGAAGAGCACTCCGTACTCCGCGCGTATTCGTATTTCGCGCGCTTTCGCCGCTCGCACAGGTGAAATCGTACCTCGGTATCGCGACTGTCTCGGACGGAAACATACGGTAAGCGCCAACATTAAAAGATAAACGTATCGTATTATAGAATAATTGAGTTTAGGCTAGATAAGCTAGTTTTTGGCGTGTCTTCCCACGTTTCAAGCAGTTCTCTTCCGCCATTTTTACCTCGTGGACGCGTGCCTTTTGCCCGCGTCTCGGCATTTTTCCCGCGCGAAGGGTTTTTGATAGTTTTTTGGCGTGCTTTCAGTCGCGCGTGATTCGTGCAGATGTGTGTTTGCAGTTTGCAATGCCCAGGGCACCGCTACCAGAACGCAAGAACGTATCGTCGAGACGGCGTGCCCCGACACCAGCAACTCCGTTCGGTGACGACGGAGTTCCGCTTTTGGGGCAGCATTTTTCTTTATGCGTGCGCAGCTGGCCAGCCATCCGTAAGTTTTTTTATAAGTTTATTAGGCGCAAAAATTATATTTGCGTTGGGGTAACCGCCGCTAGTTGCCCCCTTTTTATCCTTTTTTTATTTATTCGATTTAGGTGGTTCGTGCGAATGAGAGAGCGTTATCTCTCTCACTCTCGTATAGTCAGTGCGAGAGAATTGCGTTCTCTCTCGCATCTGTGTAAAAGTAGAGGCGTGCGATTAAGAGAACGATATCTCTCTCACTCTAGTAGAATCAGTGTGGGAGAGTTGCGTTCTCTCTTGCACTCGCGTAAGGCTAGGTGAGCGCGAGTAGAAGAGCGCTTTCTTTCTCACTCTTACGGGCTCAGTGCGTCTTCTCTCGCACTCGTATAAGAAGCAGCGCGCACGAGTGGGGAAGCTCTTTCTCTCTCACTCAAGTAGGCGTAGTGCGAGAGAGGTTCGTTCTCTTTCGCACTTATATCGTGCGTAGTGCGCGCGAGTAGTAGAGGCCTTTCTCTCTTTCTCACTCCTAGGATCCGTTACGAGAGAGTTACGGACTCTAGCGTATATAGTCCGTTCGCGCAGAGTAGCGCCATTTATTATTTGCGTTCCTCGTGCGTTCTTTTTGTGATATTTATTTCATTTATTATTTAATTATTTTTCTTGTCTTAATTTACACTTTTTTGTTCATTAAATTGTTAAATTATTTTATTTATTTGAACATTTTTGCTTTTTCTCTATTTTTCATTTCCTTCCTTTTTCTTTCCTTTTTCTTTATTTTTTTTTATTATTTTTTTTCTTGGATTTTCATATTTTTCTATTATTTTCATAAATTAACTTTTTTCCACGTTTTCTTTTATAAAGCCTTTTTTTATTTTATTTATTTACTTTTTGCTCTTTTGACTTCTTTCTCTTTTTTTCCACGAGGAGATTTCCGCCTCCCTCCCGAATACCGCCCTCTCCGAGACGCCAACTAACCGGGCGAGGACGACACACGAGCCGCGCAACGACGTTTGCGCGGTGTTGCGATGGGTAAGTTAGGTCCGAAAGACGGCTTCTCGTGCCCGGACTTGGGAGCAAAGTCGTCCGAGACTTTGGCGGCCGAGAAATGGGCGCTGCGAGCAAGTTTCGCACCTTTCGCGAATTGCGCGTCCTCCGAGGTCAATTGCTCTAGTGGTAGTTTACCTTTAAAACGACCACTCC
Organism: Chalcis sispes; assembly: GCA_949987625.1. Lineage (NCBI taxonomy): Eukaryota > Metazoa > Arthropoda > Insecta > Hymenoptera > Chalcididae > Chalcis > Chalcis sispes. The sequence continues at coordinate 31,884,713 of OX465098.1, read as the reverse complement.
GTTACAGTAGTTCATAGCAAATAAATCGGGCTAACCTCCAACTTGCAAAATTATTTGTTTCTAAATTATACATATACATAAGTTTATCAATGTTTCGTTTGACACGAATTTTTTTTTTTCAGTATAACAACTGGGTAACTAAGGTGACTAACAGACTCTGACAAAATATATTTTAATATAACAAAACTCAAATAAATAAGAGGACGTGTTATGTAAACCAAACGCTAAGGGTAAAAACAAAAATAATTGGTATAAATTAAAATGACAGAACTTAAAACGTAAATTAGCACACGAGGTTATACGGTGGTCTATCACTCTTTAAAGAAAAAAATTAATATTAGCAAAAGTGTAAACTCCGATTAAAGTCAAATAATTAGGTTTTCGAAATTAAGTAATATTGAACAAGCGAAGACTAAAAGGTCAATCGTAATAAATTTTTCTTTCTATTCGCGCTACCTTTCTATTATCTACTTATTAATCGTACCTATTGTCTATATCGAAATATGCATAACGCTCTTTTGTTTTGTTTATACAAAATTTTTATTATTTTCCTTTCCGATTCACAACAGAGTCGTTAGGAAAAAGAAGAAAGAGGAAAAAAGGTAATACTAAGAATAATAAACACGGGAAAGTCAATAGTTTTGGCAGGCATGCTCATCATTAAAGAGGTGGTCCGAAAGCATCGCACGAAGAGGGCCAAACGGGCAAGGACCCGAAGACAGGAGGAATATCTATCGATGAACGAAACTTTATTCAATGAACTATTCCTCTTGTTAATTAATAAATTACAGGGCCAAAGCGAGCTAGTCATAAGACCGGGGGTTAAATTTCTCCTAAGCATTCTAGAGAATTAAGGAGTAGATTTAATCACATTGATAAAAAATATGGAGCAGCAGCAAACCTGGAAGCACACGTTAAGGACTAATAACGAAATGCACCTATACGCCGATCTTACTCCGTTCACTACAGAAATGGATTCCGAGGACTGTACGCCTGTCAATAGCCGCTACTCATCTCGCGAAATTGCGGGGTATGTCTATTCAACTGGCTAGAAAGAAACGTGAAGGATGTTTACTAAGTGCCTGGGAATTTGGAGATCCCTACCACTAAAAGGAATTGACGCTGTCAACCTCATGCAGAAAATGCCAAAATTTACGGCCTATTACTATCTATCAAAAGGAACGTTGGGATAACGACTATGACGATTGGAAACACGCATCGTCGAGGGAGAGTTCTCGCAAATGGGCCTCAAATAATAGGAAGATATTCCATTATCGCCATACTCGAAGGGGCAGTGTGAAAAATACAAGTTGCCTTTGCCCTGCTGGAGAAGTTGCCTCGGCTGCATAACGACTATAGCCAGCAGAGCGTTGAACGTGGATCTGGTAGTAAACTAATACAAAAACTCGCACCATATACAAGAACTAGAAGAGCCTATCCACTTCGATAGCTGCAAAGGATTGTTATCGCTAATAGTACCCATCAGCCTCGATCAAAAGTAGGTGCGGACGTGTCAAGACAAAATTAATCTTTTCACTAAAATACCCCACTTTTTACTAACATCCTACTAATCAATGTTTCACCTATCTCCCGTCTAAGACAAATGATGACCAGGAATGTCTAAAATAATCCAATTTATGTTGGAAATGGGTGTCTAAAACTGATGTCTTCCCGATTCCCTTCCCTTCCCCTAATACAACAACAGAACAAGAAAAGTCGATAGTAAATTGTTAAAAATGAACGCAAGAAGCGCGTAGCGGGTAACTGTATTGTAAACGATGCATATAAAATAACAACTAAATATTTGCGACGCCTCTGCCCCACATTTTTACCATTCAGCAGATCTTATTATCTAACTATTATAATTATTACTATATCATTATAATTTAATAATTAATATTTATGTTAATAGATTATACTATACATATATATATATACTAGGTTGTTCAAAAAGTTTTGAAAGCGACATCTATAGAGCAGTAGAAGAACCAAAATTTTTACGCCCTCTTAATATTTTATCTTTTATATAAACATACCCAAAGTTTCATTCCACTCTGTCAATTTATTGTTTGTTTACAAGCCATTTGAAGTTGACGTGTCAGTGTATTTTTTTTACAATGGAAAAAACCGAATATCGTGCAGTGATAAAATTCTTTGTTTTGGAAGGTTTATCAGCATTGGAAATTCATACAAAAATGGTGAAAGTGTTAAAGGAATCTGCTCCTCCATTTCCAACTGTGCATCGATGGGTTTTAGAGTTTAGACGTGGTCGAAAAAGCGTTGAATACGATCCACGCTCAGGACGTCCAAGAAGTGCATCGACACCAGCATTCATAGCAAGAGTACAGGATATGGTTTTGGAAAATCGTCGATTGACCGAGAGAAATTTAGAAGAGGCCCTAGACATCTCATTAGGCAGTGTGAGTCATATTTTAAATGAAGTTTTGGGTTTCAGAAAGCTCTGTGCACAATGGGTGCCGCATTCGCTCACAATGGAACTAAAACACGTTCGAATGCGACTTTCTGAGCAACATTTGGAGCGTTTTCGAAAGGATAAAAAGGATTTTTTGCGTCGATTTATCACTATGGATGAGACTTGGGTCTACCATCATGACCCTGAATCAAAACAAGAGGCTTAAGAGTGGTGTCAACCAGGCACTTCGACACCGAAGCGAGTTCGTGTCCAGAAATCGGCGAAGAAGGTGTTAGCGTCAGTTTTTTGGGATGCAAAAGGGATTTTGTTGGTGGATTATCTCCAAACTGGCAAAACAATAAATTCTAAATATTATTGTAACCTTTGGGACCAATTGGATGAAAAAATTAGTGAAAAAAGACTCGGTTTGCACAAGAAAAAAATCATTTTTCATCAAGACAATGCACCTGCTCACACAGCTCAAAAAACCATCACTAAAATAAACGAATTAAAGTACGAATTGTTGCAGCATCCACCTTATCTGCCTGATTTAGCTCCCTCTGACTTATGGCTGTTTCCACACCTCAAGAAATTCCTTCATGGGAAGCATTTTTCATCAAACGAAGAGGTTATAGCCGTCGTAGAGGAGTATTTTTCAGGCCTTGCAGAAAGTCACTTCCATGATGGGATAAACAAGTTGGAAGACCGTTGGACCAAGTGTGTTGAACTTATGGGAGATTATACTGAGCAATAAAAGTGATTTCACCAACAAAAAAAAGTATCTTCATTTCCGCTTTCAAAACTTTTTGAACAACCTAGTATATATATATATATATATCCCCTAACTAACTGTACATATTAATATCTATCTATACCCATTATTTCAACGAAAAGGTAAAAAAACCCAGGTTTAATCACATATTAATCCCATTTACCTCTCAATTCTAACCAAGATCAAGGACAAAAATCAGTGCAGACCAAGTTATTATTATATTTATCAGTACACTAACCCACATAAGAAGGAAAATAAATATCGATACAAACCAGCACAAGGTGATTGGAGCAAATAATACCTGGAAAGAAAAAAAAGGGGGAGAGAAGAAAAACAAAGACCAAAACATATAAATGACCGATATATGTAAGACCAAATAACAAGACCAAACTAGAATTATGATCGAGGCCGTAAATCCGCCGCCTCTGAACCGAAATGACGAAAGAAAAGGGCCGACTTATATTAAGCAAGGAACCGATGAGAATACAGATAAATGCATCCGAGCTCTAGTGACAACAATAACGTCAGCCATTAACCTGGAAAACGCAATTCAAGGATTAAAAACCTTCAATGGTTACAACAAACCACTCAAAGATTTTTTGATAGATGTGAGGAACGAGGCGGCTCAACTCTCAGTGAATCAACAAAAAAAATTATATAAAAAACGTACTTGGATGTTTAGAAGGAGAAGCTCGAGACAGCATATATGAATATGCATTTAAAGACGTAAAGTCTTTAACAAAGCATCTAAAAGAGCGATTCGCACCCGGGAAGGACTGCTTATATTATTCAGAGAAAATACATAATATAACAATGAAAAGAGGAGAATCAATCGGAGTGTTTTATGATAGACTAAACATAATATTAATGGGAGCTCGAGGGGAGTTGACCTTTTACCGCCCAAAGTCTCTCTCTGCGAACGTAAACTTTAGCCCCTTCAAAATATGACTAATTCATCCATTTTTTTTTAAAAAGTACCTTACCCACCATTTTCTGGTGCGCTCCATGTTTTCTATGAATTCTAATATCTTTAAATGAAAACAATTTACATCATAAGTGATCTTAATCTCTTGCCTTTATAATGAGACGTTCCGTTTTCAAAAAGCTGTAACGGCGGCTTCAAAATGGCCGTTTAAACAATGCAGTGTAAAATAAAACTTCGACAGTTACAAGAACAGGATCAACTAAACGAAAAAAAGTTACGGAACAAGTAGTACTTAGAATAAACCAAAGAATACATGTGAATTTTTTTAAAATTTTTTGAGACATTTTTGAATTTTTGGACTTAGCCACTTTTCGAAAAATCCCAGAAATATCTCAATTCTGAAAAAATTTACACGTATTCTTTAATCGATTTTAAGCATTTTTGCATTAAAAAAATTTTTTCGAAATATTGATTCTTTTTAAGTACAGAGACCACAAAATCAGTTAATGACGTTACGCATAACATACGAGGTCTGGCTATTAAATAACGAGACTGGTTACGAAAAAGTGTTTTATTATAAAAATTATTCTACATTCGAATGCTCCCCTTCAATATACTCACCTTCCCTTACCACACACCTTTCCATACGTTTTTTCCATTGATCGAAGCAGTGCTGGAAGTCTTCTTTGGTGAGGGCCTTTAGGAGCTCTGCCATTTTTTGCTTTACCGCTTCCATCGACTCAAATCGGGTCCCTTTCAAAGCAGATTTTATCTTCGGAAACAAAAAAAAGTCGCACAGTGCCAAATCTGGCGAGTACGGCGCGTGTTCGAGCACTGGAGTGCGCTTACCGGCCAAATACTGCTTCACAGATAGCGCGTTATGGGCAGGTGCGTTGTCCTGGTGCAAAATCCACGAGTTGTTCTTCCACAACTCGGGTCGTTTCTTACGAACTCGTTCTCGCAGTGTTGCCAAAACTGACAAATAGTAAGTCTGATTGACAGTCTGACCCTCTGAAACCCATTCAGTCATCACGATACCGTTAAGGTCGAAAAAAACGATCAACATTGCCTTGAATTTTGATTTGGACATCCTTGCTTTTTTGATTCTGGGCGATTCAGGCGTCTTCTAATGCATCGATTGCCGCTTTGTTTTAACATCGTATTGAAAAAATCCACGTTTCGTCGCAAGTAATAATGTTTTTCATCAGTCCGGAATCTTTTTTTAACCTTTCAAGAATATCTGAGCAGACCTGTTGACGCAAGAGCTTTTGGTCAGGAGTCAGGTTTTTTGGCACCAACTTCGCACAGACTTTTGTCATGTGTAATTCCTCGGATCAATCCAGATGCTCATTCGACGATCCGCACGCACAATTTGGTTGATTTTGGTCACTGTTTCCGGAGTTGAAACAGTGACAGGGCGACCTGGGCGTTGGTCATCTCCAGTGCTCACTCGGCCCTCACTGAAGCGCTTACACCACTCAAAAACACGCGCACGAGATATAGAATTATCCCCATAGGCCTCTTGCAACAATTTACAGCACTCAGTCGGAGTTTTTTTCAATTTAACGAGAAATTCAAGATTGATACGTTGCTCCTGTTTTTCGTCACACATGGTTTTCGGCACGAGAAAAAAACACGTTTGTTTCAAACCGCTACTGCACAAATACAATAATAGTGACGAGAACGTGTTTTGGTACGTGTATAGACAAGATATCTAGATACTAAACGCACTACTCGTTTTTTTTCCCCACTCCTCTACGGTGTCCTATAGGCGCGCAGTCTCTTTATTTAATAGCCAGACCTCGTATATGACTAATACAATTACGCTTATATTGCTTTTCCGCCTCTGATAACTAAATTTTAACAAAATAAAATATCTATTTCTTATTTTAATTCTGAAACTATTGGTTTTCGGGCATTTCAAATATACTGCTATATCCATATTACATATCATTTCATTTACTCTCAAGTAATCATAACTACGTGAATTTGCTAAAATAATAAAAAAGTTATAATTTTTTGTTTATCCTTATCACTATGCCTAAAAGAAAGTCAAGTTCTGTCTTTGTTAGAGGAAGTGAAAGGTAAAAGTATTTATTTGAAATTACAGAAGACGATGATTATGTTGTAATATCTAATGCTGATGATTCGGGTGAATCGGACATTTTGTGGTCTCTGTACTCAAAAAGAATCAATATTTCGAAAAAATTGTTCACATACAAAAATGCTTTGAATCAATTAAAGAATATGTGTAAATCTTTTGAAAATTTTTTGAGGCATTTTTGGGATTTCTCGAAAAGTTGCTAAGCACAAAAATTCAAAAACGTCTCAAAAAATTTTAAAAAAATTCACACGTATTTTTTGGTTAATTCTAAGTACTTCTTGTTCTGTAACTTTTTTTCGTTAAGTTGATTTTGTTCTCGTAAATAACTGTCGAAGTTTTATTTTACACTGCATTGTTTAAACGGCCATTTTGAAGCGGCCGTTACAGCTTTTCGAAAACGGAAGGTCGCATCAGAAAGGCAAGAGATTGAGATCACTCACGATGTAAATTGTTTCTATTTAAAGATATTAGAATTCATAAAAAACATGGAGTTTATAAAAAAAAGTAGTCAAAATTGTTATTTTTTAAGTTAAATCAAAAAGAAATAATATTTAAGTGCATTTTTTTGAATTTCTGATAGCAGATTTTGAAAAAACACACCCAAAAATAAGTGGATAAGGTACTTTTCAGAAAAAAAATAGATGAATTAGTCATATTTTGAAGGGGCTAAAGTTTACGTTCGCGGAGAGAAAATTTGGGTGGTAAAGGGTTAAGACAACCTGGCGTGAGCTTACAACAAATAGCTGAACGGATCAAACCTTTAGAAGAAGCAGCATTATCAATGTTCAAAAAAGGGCTACTGGCAGAAATTGCTACGGTGCATAGTCAACGGCCCACTAATTTAAATGAGGCGTATCAAGCTGTGAATTAGAAAATCTAATAAGAAGACGCTTCTTGCATGACGCCAAACGTAACCATAGACGAATTGAAGAAGACGATGAGTTAGCAGATGATGAGTTAGCAGGATCATTTAACCGCAAAAACGACTAATTTTATCCATAATTCCGAGGCAGCATAAACTAAAAACCGAATGACCAGGAATATAGTCGTAAAAATGTCTGGCTCATAGAAAAGGGAACACCGCAACTAGGAGCCTGGACTAATAGAAGGACTAACTATAACTCAGATAGACGATATGCGCTTACGCACTATGATAGAGAAATTACTATCCAACGCATTACTTCCTACCAATAAGAAATTACGAACGACCTAATGGACCCCCGGAACAATACCTGCGGAATAGCAGGGACGGATACTATAATCAATATATGTTAATAACGATTCGCATCTACATAACCCTATGGCAAGTCATCATCGACCGAAATATTCGACTTAACAGCCACGCTACGACAATAATAGGTATACCGGAAACCATTATAGAATGAGAATCAATTATAGTGGACCATGAAATTAAACCCTAGCAGAGTAACCAAGACTAAATGAATCATTAAGAACACCACCTCATCCTTCTTTTCAGGAATCAAGACCAGCAGAGGTGTTACGTGCGAGGGAATATGCACACAATGAAACTTTAATTTTGATTTTAATGCGGAACCCACTATCTCGTCCCGTACAGGCCAGTTCGCGCATCGCGAACTAAAAACGATTTTATCTCTACAGGGTGGTCCGTTCTAATCTATCGGTCGAAATAGCTTCAAAGGGAGATGGTTATATAAAAAAATGTTTCAGACAAAAGTTGTAAGGGTTGATGGGGGTCGTCCAACGATGACTTTGGCGTTAACCTTGAAGTCAAATTTGAAGGTTATTTGAGGATCAAATCGCGAATTTTAATAGGAAATCCCAATTTTTTATTACAGATTCTGATTCTGCGTCGAAAAATATGAAAGTTTTATCTTAAATATTTTTTTTTATGCGTGACAGATGGCGCTGTAATCAGACGTTTTAATATATCGATGCAAATATCTCAACAACTACGCATATGAAAAGGTAGAAAAGGAAAATTTGTCAATCTGGATAGGGGGCATGCAATGACACCGCAATCGACCCACCCCTCTAACCCCCCGTATGGAGCGGTTTCAACTTAGAAATCTGAAATGGGTACCCCAATTTTATATAGCAGATTCTGATTCTGCGTCGAAAAATATGAAAATTTTGTTCGGAACATTTTTTAGATTCGTGACAGATGTCGCTGTAATCGACAAAATAAAAAATGCATACAAAAATCGTTACCGAATTAGAATTCCTCGAGGAATACACATCGTGTTCTGCAAATTAAAATTCTGTCGATTAATACGTTTAAAAAAAATCTGTTTTGATAAAAATGTTTATTCTACTTATAGCGCTACCCGGGGACAACGACGTAAACGTAGTAAAAGCATGTCCCCATGGGATGCTTTTTTAATGTGAGTTCACTTGCCTCTCACAATTCGGCCTTTAGAACCAGGCTACTGAAGCTGCAATGCCAAATTCAATACAAATTTGCAGTTCCTCAGAAGTGATTTGTTTAATTTAATGGAGAACGTGGATCTAGGAATCAAGCAACGGATGTGGTTCCAACAAGACGGGGCACATCCACATTTTGCACGCATTGTACGAGATTACTTGAATGAGCAATACTCCAATCGAAGGATTAGACGCGGTGGACCATTTCAATGGCCTCCCCGTTTACCCGATTTAACATCACCTGATTTTTACTTATGGAGGATGTTGAAAGCTTGTGTTTACGCATAGCGGCCAACGATGCGTGATGATGTGAAAGAACATATAAGAACAGCTTGCGCGGCAATACCCCGGACTGTGTTATTACAAACAGTGGACAACTTTCATAAAAGATTAAACTTGTGTTTACAGGAAAATGGAGACAATTTTGAACAACATCTTCGTTGTAAGTTCTAAAGGCCAAAATGTGAGAGGCAAAGGGACTTACATCAAAAAAGCACCCCGTGGGGACATGATTCTACTACGTCTATGTCGTTCTCCCGGGGAACGTTAAAAGTACAGGGTGCGTACGGTATTTAAGGACAACTTAAGAGTAAAATTAATTAGCTTGTATTTTTAATAAAATTTAATGAAATTTTAGGAATTTTTTATACGACGTTAAATTAATTTATGGCTATTAAGTTATTCAATAAAATCGCATAAATATACATTCTGTCAAAATAGTACCGGGAATTGTCGATTTAAATTTGGCGAGGCAATTTAGGCAGGTAAAATTTTTTTTCTTGGTTGGTACAACTGTCCTTAATGACTATGCCAAGTTTGAGGGAAATCTGTCAAAGAGTGTGTTTACAGTAGCTGGTTAAGTCAGTCGATGTCAATAGTGCGTGCTGATTTTTTACAATGGGTAATTACGTTGAACAAAGAATTTGTCTAAAATTTTGTGTTTCGAATGAAATTTCGTGTGCCAATGCATTAAAAATGTTGCAAAAGGCTTTTGGTGGTAAAGCACTATCGAAAACATGTGCGTATGAGAGGTACAAAGCCTTTAAGAAGGGTCGTAAAGTCGTCGAAGACTTGCCTCGTTCTGGACGCCCATCCACGGCTTCGACCGCAGATAACGTCGATAAAATTAAGAAAATGGTGCTTAAAAACCGTCATACCAGCTTGAGAGAGATAGCACATGAACTTGAGATATCCAACGAATCCACACATACGATTTTAATTGATATTCTTGGCATGAGAAAGGTGGCCGCAAGACACGATAACGCGCCATCTCACCGAGCTACGAGTACGATTGTGACCGACTTTCTCGCCAAAAACTCAACGAACACGCTTTAACAACCACCGTATTCGCCAGATTTGGCTCCCTGTAACTTCTTCCTCTTCCCAAAACTTAAATTGCCGCTCCGTGGCACCCGTTTTCAGTCGATTAAAGCCGTAAAACAAAATTCGGCGCGCGAGCTGAAGGCCACTGACTTAACCAGCTACTGTAAACACACTCGTTGACAGATTCAGCTCAAACTTAACATAGTCATTAAGGATAGTTGTACCAACCTAGAAAAACAATTTTACTTGCCTAAATTGCCCCGCCAGATTTAAATCGACAATTCCCGGTACTTTTTTGACAGAATGTACTTCACACTTCTACTTAGTACGTCACTTATCTCTCACTTTATAATTATTTTAATTCAACCCATTAACGCCCAAATAACAAATATTTTTACTGCGATTTTGAGCTGTCGGCTTTTATTGAAATCGCTATAGATTCCACTTGTAAGTAACTTTTTTATACGTTTTTGAGCCGGGTCTACACGATCCGACCATTTAAGAAAGTCAAAAATGTTAATTTTTTGGTTTTTTTTTACAAATTTTATCGATCAAGCGATTGATGACGCGACGCGGGAAGAGGCGCTATCAATCAAGGAATCGATAGCGCTACGCGGGAAAAGGATAGGCGAGAGGGGAAGGAGGAGCCCTCCCCTCCATCCTTCTTCTCGTCCCGCCGGTGATAAGTGCCGCGCGTGCTTGAATTTATTCGAGAATATTACGCGATTTTCCAAGGAGTTTTTCCGCCGAGCATTAGCCGCAGATACCGCGAGGACAACCCCGTCGATTCGGTAGCTGAAGTAAGTGACTACTTCATCGTCATTATTAGTCCGCAAATAATTATATTTAGTTTCCTGACGCGTGTGCGATCGCGTCAGGCATATATGGATATAGAAGAGCGTACGCGCGAGACCGCGTAGCTCTAATTTGGATAGGCCGTGCGAGTGCGAGTGAGAGGATCAATCTCTCTCTCGCACAATCATAGAATAGGAGTACGAGTGAGAGAAAGCCATTCATACCCGTAAAATCATTAAGGACGCAGTTGAGCGAGAGGAACGAGCTCTCTCACTCAACCATAGACTGCATAGTCGAGTGAGAGAAACGCTCTCACTCGAGCAGTCATAGACTACGTTGGTATAGAGGGAGAACTGCTCTCTTTATATCCGTCGTCCATAGACTATACGTGTTTGTGTAGCCGCGCGAATCGAAGAGGGTGCGCATGCGCAGTGCACGAGGCAATACTAATTGCTCTTCGTGTAAACGGACCTCTCTGCAATAGTTATCATACCTTTTTTGTATTATTTTGTTGATTCTCTATTAAATAAGCCTTTAGCACTGAGCCGGTGCCTCTTTTCTTATTTTACTTTCCTACAGCTTCCCTATTTCGAATACCGCCGCCTCCGCGGGTGTGCCAATCTAGCATTGGCACAAAAACTGAGCAGCCGAGCCTGGTGGGAGCAACACTGGCAGCGGGGCCTTAGGCGAGGCCCCTCACACACGATAGAGTAAAAGCAGGATCGGAGGAAGATCCTGCGTTGCTAACGGGCCGTAACCAAATTACTCCTGTTACAATAGTTACAATGGCTTTTTTACAAGAAAAACAGTACAAAACGTGATATTGGTACGAGTACTTAAAAAAATCCCGATAGTTTTTTGATTTTTTTTTTTTTTCAATATGGCGGCTTTTCAAAAACAAAAATTTCTAATTATCTATAATGCATGTGTAAATTAACATTATTTTATTAGATTTACTTTACAATACTTGAATAGTCACAAAAAAATGTATAATATAGTTTTTGAAGTCGTTAATTACAAACCTGTTGTCTAATATGCAAAATCCAAAATGGCGGATTCAATATAGCAGACAGTTTTTTAAAAATTTGTTGATTTTTTAGGATAATTTGCATGTATGCGTTTTTGGGATCGCTGATTACAAATCTTTTATCAGATTTTTAAATTCAAAATGGCGGATCCAGCATGGCGGACAATTTTTTAGAAATTTGTCGATTTCTTTGAAGTAAGTAGTTGAATGTATCATCTTTAGCTATCTTATATCAGATGTAGCTTAATTCTCACCACGTGGAGGTAAACCATCACCGAGAATCTTTTTTTTTTATTCTTTTTATTTATTTATTTATTTATTTTTTGATATATTTTTCTATTCACTTCTATTCGTTGTTGAGAAATCGACTTATTTTTTCTATTTACTTCTGAGAAATCAACAAATTTGTAATTAATTGTCCGCCATCTTGGATCCGCCATTTTAAATTTAAAAATCTGATGAAATATTCGTAATTAGCGATCCCAAAAACACATACATGCAAATTATGCTAAAAAATCAACGAATTTTCAAAAAATTGTCTGCCATATTGAATCCGCCATTTTGGATTTTGCATATTAGACAACAGGTTTGTAATTAACGACTTTAAAAACTATATTGTACATTTTTTTGCGACTATTTGAGTATTGTACAGTAAATCTAATAAAATTATGTTAATTTATACATGCATGATAGATAATTAGAAATTTTTTTTGTTTTCGAGAAGCCACCATATTGAAAAAAAAAGAAATTAAAAAATTATCGGGATTTTTTTAAGTACTCGTACCAATATCACGTTTTGTACTGTTTTTCTTGTAAAAAATAATGATCAAATTTTAATTTGTTATGTAAATTTGTAAAAAAAAACTAAAAAATTAACATTTTTGACTTTTTAAATGGTCGGATCGTGTAGGCCAGACTCAAAAACGTCCAAGAAGTTGATTCCAAGTGAAATTTATAGTGGTTTTAATAAAAGCTGAGAGCTCAAAGTCGCAGTAAAAATATTTGTTATTTGGGCGTTAATGGGTTAACCCAAAATGTTAGAACATACCGAGAAGGACTACAAAATTTTGAACACTCGAATTCTGGCACTACGAACAGTCAAAACTCTCGAACGGCAAAAAACAAAAAAACATTTTGTTCGACGAACTGACGAAGGCCCGAATTGACAATTTACAAAAACTCAAACGGCGAAAACTCTTTTTAATCGACAACTGACGAATCCCCGAATTGACGATCTACCAAAAAAACTTTTGCGGGAGCGCTCTTCCCCAATACTTAAAGACTTGGATGCATTGTAGGAATTTTTATTTGTTAGGCGTCAGCATAAGTCTTTGTACACTCCCAACTTTCCTCCGCCCCTTCCAACAAAAAACTTTGGTACATCTATTTTTCTAAATGTGTATGTGTGCCGAGAAGAGTTGGTTTACTCAGCTTTCGATACGCGCATTAGAGAAGTGTTATTCTCTAATTATAAAAATAATGTTATTCTCCATGTCTCCTGGATTTTTCCACAGGAATTAACTTGCAGTATTGTTGCAGGCATTATGTATAGGAACCAACACAATGTCATATGGAGACGTGCTATCGAATAGAGTGCGCAGCATCATCACACATTACAATATTCCTTTAATATTTATATATTGTATATTTGTTCTTATGGTTTTCATTGGTATAAGATAAAACATGGTTTCCGTTATATCTTTTACTAGCTCAATCGATTACCAATTTATTTGTATGTGTAATTATAAATCTATTAAATTGTTTGATCAATTTATTTATAATTTAAAGATTTTAATTTAATTAATTTTAATTAAAAGATTTTAATTTCTAGGTCATATAACAAGAGGGTAATTTAAACTCGTCACGAGACCTCGATAACGAGCCAAAGCCCACACGATTCCGGGCCAGTCTCGTATACGAGGGGGGAAGGGCCCCCGACCACGAGAAGTAGCTGTAAACGACAAATCTTACTAGTCCAGAACGGGATACACAAACCGTTAGACAAATTGCTACGTGTACAGGACCTCGAAAAGAAGATTTAGGAGATAACGAACCAACAGTCATAAGGTTACGAATCCGCCAAGGCTGAACATCATAGTTAACCTTAATGATAGATAACGGAGCTTCGGATAATCTAATTAAACGTAGTTCCTTGAACCCTGATCAACAAATTGATATAGACGATATAGGCACACTAGGCGGCATCACGGATGAGACAGTAAAAACCTTAGGTAACACTTATTTAATCATACAGGGATCGTCGGTAAAATTTCACGTTATGACAAATGAGTTCAAAATCGATCTAGATGGAATAATTGAACGTGGTTATTTAAAAAAGAAGGAAGCTGTTATCTCATATCATAACAAAGCCCTTATGATAAGTAGGGATGTTATGCATCCCATACCGTTTTAATCGATAAATAACCAACATAAGCAAGAGACCAGAAGGATATATAACACAAGAGACCTTTGTACGGATCATAACAAACTATCGGCGACATTCATGAGTAAATTACTCATGGAAAGCCAAAAAGATTTGGACCAATCAAACACCAATCACGAGAAATCAAAACTTGAATATATACTTAAAGGAAGAACCAGGCAAGTACTCCAGATAAATATTAAACCCAGTAAATTAGAGGAAGGATATCTGCCTAAATTAGAACTCAATAACGACCAAATATATATTAAGGAAGGAATAGTACAAAATAACTACAATACTTGTCAGGTGAAAGTCAATAAATACATAGAAAGAAGATATCTTTGTAAATATAAACCCCGTAGGAATCCTATCCTTTAAATATGCTACCTCTGAATTTGACCTTGATATCAACACCGAGCCGGAAACTCCAAGTAATAAAATAACTTAACAATGGAAACGACTCAATTTACTCAAAACCTTAATTCGAGTAGATCATCTTAACCAAAAGGAGAAGGAAAGTGTAAATCAGATAATAGACGAATACTGTGATGTATTTTTGCTGCTAAGAAACTCCCTCCCTTCCAATAACAAAGTGGAACGTGAGATTCCGCTAGAAAATAAAGTACCAGTACATACTAAGCAATATAGAGATCTCCAGAAACATAGAGAAGTTATATCACACCACATTTTTATCCGCTGCTACAGGACAAGCTAGAGAAAGAGGACCAATAAGAAGCCTAGACATTCACTTAAATGAAAATGGGGATGAAGCAGAAATATTAAAAGTAAAATATTTCTACGATGAAGAGAAAACTCGAATGCTGCTTAAAATGCGGCACAAGGTAAAATCAAATACCATACCCACCATATCCTCAGGAACTAGAATATTTAGCCAAATACCGAGGAATACGAGGTGTGGCAGAAAAGTAATCAGACTGATTTTTTATTTACTTTTTTATTTAAGTAGTTCCTTGGGTAGCTACACACCGATAGAGACGTTGTTCCCACTTCTGGTAGCAGCGCTGGAAGTCTTCAACCGGTATGATCTTCAGCATGCCCGTTACACTCTTTTGGATATTTTCTAAAGTCCCGAAATAACGTCCTTTGAGGACATTTTTCAGTTTAGGAAAAAGGAAAAAGTCACAGAGACTGAGGTCAGGTGGATAGGGGGGGCTGGGAAACCACAGGAATGCTTTTTGAGGTCAAAAGTTCTGTGAAGAGGGCAGTGTAACATTGGGCGTTGTCATGATGGAGCATCTATTTGTCTGCAATGCGTGACGCACAACCAAAACACAACTTTACTAATAGCAGTAAAAAAAAGTTAACGGAAGGAGTTAAAACTTGCACTGAGTCATGGACGGGTACTCATACGCGTGCAAGCGATCAGGCAACAGCTATTGCTAGTTCGCTTGCAGTGTTGCTAATCTCATTACTTTTCTGCCACACCTCGTATAACAGAAGAAAAAATTTTTAATGACTTTGGAATATTTGGGCCATTGGATTTCATTAAGATTATCCGGAATGTTGAAAGACAATCTACTTGCAGATATATACAATATATTAACGCTAAGGACGCTATTAAGGCCTTCCAGGAAGTAAAAGGACGTACCGCGCCATCTTCGCTGATCCCCCAAAGATTTCAAAGGCTGACCAGGAAAAACCAAGGGCACGTAAAGACACTACACTCCAAATGCATGCTTTGGGTAGATTGTAAAACATTTGAAGACCATTTAGTTACGTGCCAAATACAATGTCAAATGAGAGAACGCGAAAGAAATCCGGAAAATATAAGAAACTAGAAAACCAAAGACCTTGAAGCTAATATACCAAAGGCTATCAAAGAACCAACTATCAGACCCAAGAACACTATCAATCAAGTCTCGCAGACAACCCAAGAGTTCAAGCGAAAGACTATGTATGAGAATGAACGCGCAGTTGAGCAGGCCATTAATATCAGAAAGGACAATGATGATCACCAGAACTCAGATCCAGTCTCATTACTCAAAACAAAAGAAGAATAAAGATTTATACATAAGATAAATACATATAATCATACTAACACTTGAGTGACATATTAGTATAAATCTTGCATAGGCAATCCTAACGATATCATTTCGCAGGTGTGCATAGTTAATTTTTATCATATTAATGAGTAAATCAGTTTGGGTTGTTTCCCTTTATATTGTTAACTAGTACTATCTAAACCACCTATTAACCATAAAAAAGTACACACTAACTAGGTTAGGAACCTTTTTATGTAACGGCAATCTAAACAGTTTTTATTTTTCTATCTCCATGTAACATTATAAATATTATGAAATGGATTTAGATTACCTACAATCCTAACATTGTTGAGCAAACTAACCATTTTCCAAATTAAGAATTTTAACAATATAAAACCAACAACAATTGTAGATAATAACCGCTAGAGTAAGTTCATTTGTGTAAAGGCAATCTAAACAATTTTCAAATCTATCAATTCGCATCTTTTACAAGTACAATCAATCTATTGTAATTTAACATAGATTCCCTACAACTACAATATTATTATAAGGAATAAAAAATCTATTTAGTCAAATATACTCCTATACTTAATCACATAATGGAAAACCAGGAAAATATTCAAATATAATTTTATATATTATCTCGAGTATTCAATATTAATAATAACCATAAACAATAAAACTTAAGTATAGATTAAAAATCGATTGTAAACACATAGACCATGCAGCACGTCCGCTGTTTACCGGGACGGTAAACGTCTTTAAGAGAGGGAGGATGTTACATGACGTAAAAATTAAAATCTTGATAAAAATTACTCAAATTAAAATCTTTAAATTATTAATAAACTCATTAACCAATTTAATAGATTCATAATGATAAATAAATTAGTAATTAACTAAACTAGTAAAAGATATACTAGAAACCATACTTTATCTTATACCGATGAAAACCATTAGAACAAATATATAGTATATAAATGTCGAATGAGTGCTGTAATGTGTGATGACGTTGCGCGCTCTATTTAATGAAACGTCTTTATATGATAGTGTGTTGGTTCCAATATAAAATGAGTGATACTTGTAACAATAATACAAGCTCGATTCCTGTGTAAAAAACCTGGAAACATGAAGAATAACTTCTTCCACTACACGTATAGAGACACAAGTAAACCAACTCTTCTCGGCAAACACACACTTAGAAAAATAAATGTACTAAAGTTGCATTTTTGTTGGAAGGCATGGGGAAGATCCAGGAGTCTACGGAGACTTATGCTGATGCCTAACAAGCAAAAATCTCCACGATATGTCCGCGACAGAGTCTTCGAGCCTAGAGAAGAGCAGGCCTGCCGGGCAGTCATTTTCCCGACTTCGGTAACAAATAAACAATCGATTTCATTTCTAGTCTCCATAAGAGTATAGCAATCATTTGTTTTTCGATTATTCGTCTTTATTCGTTAAACTTTCGGTTCGCGTGATAAAGTGCGCCGTGCTGTGTGAGGTTGCAGTGTTTTCTACTGAAAAGAGAATTTTTGTTTTATTGGGTTGCTGCAGATGAAATGGCCGATTTAGCAATGACATAAAGATGGCTGCTATTTTAGTGTATTATGCTGGCACAAGGCGGCTCAAATGATATGACATATTGAAGTATAAATACTGCTACCTTGGTTTATGGAGTCATTTCTGTTTTGTACTTCATAGTGATCGTAAAAACAAAAAGAGGAAGTGAACATGGAAGTGAATCAAAAACGGCTACTTTTACTATACGAATTTAAATTAGAGCACAACGCAACGGAAGCAACGAGAAATATCAACAGCGCATTTGGGCCTGATACAGTTGGCGAACGAACCGCTCGGCGGTGGTTCGGAAAATTTCGATCCGGAGATATGGACCTTGGAAATGAGCCACGTGGACACCCAAGACCATTGATCGACAACGACGAGCTGCGTGCATTAGTGAAGTCTGACTCCCGCCAAACCATAAGAGATCTTGCCGAGAAATTAGGCGTTCACAATTCGACAGTTTGCCGCCACTTGCAACAACTTAGGAAAGTCAAAAAGCTTGACAAATGGGTTCCGTATGATTTTACCGAGCAAAACATGACGCGCTGAATGGAAATTTCAAGTTCTCTTTTCTCCCGCAACAGAAAGGAACCGTTATTGCACCGAATTGTGACCTGCGATGAAAAGTGGATTTTATACAATAATCGTTGCCGATTGGCCCTATGGCTAGATACCGATAAAGCGCCAAGACACATGCCAAAACCAAGCCTTCATCCTAAAAAAATAATGGTAACTGTTTGGTGATCTGTAGCTGGAGTTATCCACTATTCGTTCCTGCAACCTGGCGAAACCATCAATGCTGAAAATACTGTGCTCAACAGGATGAAATGCATCAGAAATTGATAGTCCAACGACCTAGGCTTGTCAACAGGGATGGAGTGATACTGCTTAATGATAACGCACGACCTCATGTATCGAGAACAACGGTCAAAAAATTAAACGAGTTGTGCTATGAGACTCTCCCTCACCCTCCATATTCACCAGACCTCTCACGAACAGATTACTATTTTTTTAAACCTTTGGATCACTTTTTGACAGGAAAAAAATTTAATGATGAAGCTGCTGTCAAAAATGCCTTCGAGGAGTTTCTTCGAACCAGAAACTCGGACTTGTACGAAACTGGAATAAATGTACTTGTATATCGTTGGGAAAAGTGTGTTGCATCTATTGGTGCCTATTTTGATTAAATAAATTGTCTTTATAAAAAGTTACAGCTGTTTGGAAATTTATTACTAAATCAGCCATTTCATCTGCAGCAACCTAATATACATATATATATATGTACAGGGTGTTCCATTTTAATCGCCCCACACGAATAACTGAAAATATGTCCTTTGGAAAAAATTATTATAAATAAAAGTTGTAGGGTTTCAAGGGCGACATCCAATGGCGACCTTTACTGTGACCTTGACAATGATCTTTAAGATCATTTGAAGGTCACGTTAGCTTTTTTGAATGGAAACCCCTACTTTTGACCCTGAAAATAGAAAGAGCGATAAATTTCACGTCCAAATATGACTATGACCTTGATCATGACCTTCAAGTTTATCAAAGGCCAACAAGTTAGTTATTACAATAGGAAAACCATATCTTTAAACGTGGAAATAAAAAAAATGAAACATTTTACGACGGTTTATAATATTAACCTTGAGGTCAAAGACATATTAAGGTCGTAATAATTATTGACGAACATCTCTGTTTTCATGCCGAAATTAATAAGTGCAAAAAAAGTGATGTTGAATCATGACCTTGGCCAGTTTAGTTTAGGGGACGACTCCTGCTCAGTTAAAGAAATACCATTGTGTTCCAGCTGCTGAATTCTCTTTCCTTTCAACCGCCGTTTCGCACCTTCAACTCCCATTTACATAAAAACGAACCATAGTATCATGATCAGTGATAAGAAAAAATTGGAATTTTATTTCGTTATAAGGTCCATACAAAAATAATTTTTCAATAATTTTGATCTTCGCAATCAAAAGTGTTTGAATTATTTTATCTGTGGACTTACATTTTTTTTCTGTCGTGGCTGATTATACGCCACAGGAAATAGTTAATATAATTACCGTTTTTGGCGAGTGTCAAGACAATTACAGAGCTGCAGAAAGGCGTTATGCAGAAAAATATCCAGACTCTCGACATCCAGATAGAAAAGCTATTTAGCGATTAGTGAGTAGAGCTGAACAAGGTAATCTGACATAAAAAAGACGCAAAACTGGCTTTAGAGAGCATATTGTACTAGGTGCGTTGGCTTCGATTGCTGATGATTCCCACATTTCTACTCGGCAAATCAGTCGAACGCATGGAGTTCTACAACTACTAACCGCATTTTGAAAAGTTTGGAAATCCATCCATACCATGTACACCTCACTAATGGTCTTGAGATCGGAGATGACCAGTGGCGTTTAAATTTTTGTAATTGGGCATCTAATAGAATGCGCCAAGATATTTTTTATTTCGACAAATTCTTATTTACAGACGAGGCGAAGTTTGACAATGTAAGAGGTGCCAATCTCCATAATGCCCATTACTATTCCTAAGTAAATCCTCACTAGCAAAGGGATCATCGTGTCCAGAGATGGTGGTCATTGAATGTATGGGGAAGTATAATAGGAAATAATGTGATAGGTCCATTTCTTTATAATAATAATTTGAATCGTTCTTTCTATTTAAATACACAGTGTGTCCCATGGAAAACGGAACTTTTTCAAAACATCGATTTATATTGGCGCCACCTATTGGTGGATGTAAGCAATGGAAAGATCCATTCTTAACTGACATCCTGTCAAAATTGTATGACATTTGCTTCAATGGAATCCAAAATATCGCGCTTAAAGTGACAGTGTGTTTGTGGCATCGGTCAAAAAATGAACTTCGAACAAAGAGCAAATATTAAGTTCTGTTTTAAACTCGGTAAATCCTTTACTGAGACGCATAATTTGCTGAAACAAGTTTACGGCGATAATTGTCTATCCCGTACCAAAGTGTATGAGTGGCATAAGCGGTTCCAGGCAGGTCGTGAAGACATTCAGGACGACGAACATCCAGGTCCTTCGAATACCGTGGTTACTCAAAGTAACATTGAAAAAGTGCGTAAATTTATAAAAAATGAGGCAAAATCTTTATTGCGATACACGGAAATGGAATTGAATATGTCCAAAAATTCAATTCATTTCATTTTGACCGATCATTTGAATCTACGGAAGGTGTGTGCACGCTTTGTTCCACACAAATTGACCGACTACAAAAAATTGCTCCGAATCCAACATTGTAAGGATTTGATTAAAGAGTCAAAAAAGGACCCAAACTCGAAATATTCAATTGTGACTGGTGACGAGACATGGTGTTTTCAATATGATTCTAAAACCAAGCGTCAAAGTGCTGAATGGAAGAACCCAACCGAGCCCAATCCGAAAAAAAGTCGTCTTGAAAAGTCAAAAGTGAAGACAATGTTGATTTGTTTCTACGATTCGGAGGGTATTATTCATCGTGAATTCGTTCCACCTGGTCAAACGATTACTGCTGTGTTTTATCTTGGTGTTATGAAGCGTTTGCTCAGCCGTATTCGTCGTGTGTGGTCACAATACCGTGAAAAAGGGAGCTGGCGTTTGTTGCATGATAATGCTCCGTCTCATCGATCGAACTTGATCACGGATTTTTTGATCAAAAATTCCATTTTAACCATCAACCATTCACCGTACTCACCGAATTTGGCTCCGTCCGACTTCTACTTGTTCTCCAAATTGCACTTGCCTATGAAAGGAAAACGTTATGCCGACGTAGAGGTCATCCAAAGAGCGACGACCGACATACTAAAGTCGATGGATAAAAATGATCTCAAAAACTCATTCGATATGTTAATTGATCGTGCAAAACGTTGTATTGATGCGGAAGAAGACTATTTTGAATAAAATAAATGAGATTTTCCGGAATATTGAGTTTTTGTCTTTATTTTGAAAAAGTTCCGTTTTCCATGGGACACACTGTGTATTCTTCAGAATGAAGTACCACAATTGTTAAAAGACGTCCCATTAGCCTTGAGACAAATCATGTGGTCTCAACAAGACGAGGCACCAGTACACCGTACAATAACAGTTAAGGTATTCTTGGATACCACATGACCTGATCGTTGGATTGGCATTGGCAGCGAAGTACATGAATGGCCAGCCAGATTACCAGTTCGTACAACGATGGACTTCTTTCGATGGGTTGTTGTAAAAGAGTAAGTGTTTGCGCAAGCTCCAACAACCACAGAGGACATGAAAGAAAGAATAAAGAGAGTTTTCAAATCTATTACGGTTAAAACATTAGAGAGGTTCCGTCTGAGTTTCCGTCAAAGAATAAATATGTCCATTCAAGAAAGTGGACAACTAATTGAATATCTGTTTTAAGAGACGTCTTCACTGGCTGAGTTCTAAGAGTCTTCCCTTGACTGGGTGAACTCGTTGCCTTGCTTTGACTGGCTGGGTTCTAAGAATCTTTCCTTGACTGGGCGGACTCATATATATTATATATATATATATAAAAATTCACTTTTCAGTGGAAAACACTGCAACCCCACACAGGACGGCGCACTTTATCACACAAACCGTAAGTTTAACGAATAAAGACGAGTAACTGAAAAACAAATGATTGCAACACTCTTATAGAGACTAGAAATGAAATCGATTGTTTAGTTGTTACCGAAGTCGGGAAAATGACTGCCCAGTGGGCCTGCTCTTCTTTAGGCTCCAAGACTCCATCGCGGACACATCGTGGAGATTTTTGCTTGTTAGGCATCAGCATAAGTCTTTGTAGACTCCTAGATCTTCCTCGTGCCTTCCAACGAAAATGCAACTTTAGTACATTAATTTCTCTAAGTGTGTGTTGTCTGAGAAGAGTTGGTTTACTTGTGTCTCTATACGTATAGTGGAAGAAGTTATTCTCCATGCCTCCACGTTTTTTACACAGGAATCGAGCTTGTATTATTGTTCCAAGTATCACACATTTTATATTGGAACCAACACACTGTCATATAAAGACGTTTCATTGAATAGAGCGCGCAACGCCATCACACATTACAGCACTCATTTGACATTTATATACTATATATTTGTTCTTATGATTTTCATTGGTATAAGATAAATGATTTCTTTTGTATCTTTTACTAGTTTAGTTGATAACCAATTTAATTATAATTATAAATCTATTAAATTGATTGATAATTTTATTTATAATTTAAAGATTTTAATTTGATTAATTTTAATTAAGATTTTAGTTTTCGCGTCACGTAACATTGAACTAATATTGTAGAATCTAATTTATTTTAAGCTATAAATATACTTATTGAAACATCAACTTCTGGAAAACTGACTTCAGATACATATCAATATATATTTATCAAAAGTAAAATTTTTACGATGACACTCACACACTATTCAACATTAAAGAACATGATGTTTTTCAGATCATTTTAAAATTTAGCGACAAAAAATATATTTTCCGATAGTTGGTTTAAAAAAAATATTATAATCAGATTCTTGGAGTGAGCATTGCCCTTCAATAGTCGAAAAAGTTACTACCTTTAATAAAGAAATAAATATAAAAAAATTCCTACAGGACCCACAGTAAAAATCCAACCTTTAAATGTATTCGGCTTTTGCATTTGGAAAAATTATGTTAGACGTTTTTCAGACAAAGTGATTTTAATGGATTATGATACGGAATTGCATAAACGTAATAATATTATTAAACTCCAATCTCTGGTCCACAAACAATTTTCATTACCCGAAATATAAAAATCTTATGAAATATTCTTGGTACAAGAGTGGTTACCTTCATATAAACCCTGGAAAATGTAAGAACTATGTTGACTTTAGCTTTGGCGATTCTTGCAATATGCATTACGAGATTGAAAGTTGCAGTAACATTGCAATATTTCGCTGTACTCGATGTAAAGAATCTTTATGCTTCAAAAACTTTTTTGAAGACTACCATTATTGTTTATCATTTAACAAATAAATAAAACTAATTGTAAAACTTTATAAAACTTATTGAAAATTTGTAAAATACTAGTATTTAAAGTGTAATATTCTACATCATTATAATAAACATTTATAAACTTATTCATTAGTTGATATAGTACTAGCAATAATAAATTTTTCATTAATATTATAAGCAGTAATCGAATCCACAAAACCTTAATCCATAAATCCAAACATAATTTTATCAAAATCAGGCTTTATGTTATTGTATTATTATTCTATATTGCTTTAATAGGCTTTAGGGATATTTCACCCCTGAAAAAAAAAATCATGCAAAAACACCGAAATGCGTCAATTTTCTTTTGTCATTCTGTATAGTAGAAAAACATTTTTCAATATTTTTATATGGCGAGTGTGAATAAGTTCTGGCCGTTTTTTGTGAAAATAAATCCTTTAATGAAAAAAAAATAATAAAGAAGCAAGTCAATTAAAGTATTGCCCATCGCTGGAGATTACTTTTTCCCATCTTTCTGGCAACATTTGAACTCCCCATCGAAAAAATGACACTTCTTTTGCTGCTATCCACGAATCGATCCATTTTTTCGTTTCTTTATACGAAGTGAAGTGCTGCTCAGCCAGGCCGTGAGTCATCGATCTAAATAAATAGTAATCAAAAGACGCAATATCTGGAGAGTACGGCGGGTGGGGTAGGACTTCCCATTTCAGCGTTTCTAGGTATGTTTTGACCGGTGACGCGACATGCGGCCGAGCGTTATCGTGCAGCAAAATCACCTTATCGTGTCTTTGTTCATATAGCGGCCGTGCTTCTTTCAATGCTTGGCTCAAACGCTTTAATTGTCGTCTATACAGATCTCCTGTGATGGTTTGGTTGGATTGGAGCAGCTCGTAATACACTACCCCCGGCTGATCCGACCAAATGCACAGCATGAGCTTGGAACCGTGGATATTCCGCTTTGGCATTGATGCTACTGCTTTGCCGGGCTTAACTCACGATTTTTTACGCTTGAGATTACTGTAGTATATCCACTTTTTATCACCAGTCTTAACACGATGCAAGAAACCTTTTTTTTGTCGTTAAAGCAGCTGTTCACACGTGACAAGACGCCGTTCGACGTTTTACGGCTTCAATTCGTACGGCACCAAAGATCCTTCCTTTTGTATCATTTCTAGTGCTATCAGACGTTTCGAAATTGTTGTTTAATCAACTCCAATGATTTTGCAATATTAGATTGCGTCTGACATGGATCTTCAGCGAGTAATATTTCCAATTCTTCATCTTGAACATCAAAATCACCGTTTTTAAATCGGTTAAACCAATCTCTGCATGTTCTTTCCGACAGAGCATGATCACCATAGGTTTCTACAAGAATTCTGTGTGCTAAAGCTGCAGATTTCTTCTGAATAAAATAGTCCAGTAAAATTTCCCGTAAAAACGGTTTATTTAACACGAAATTCGACATGTTTTACGCTACAAAAAGAAAATGTTCTTTATAGGTTAATGGAAAGACACGCGCTGATTTTAAACATAGGTTATAGAACTTTAATATAGATGCATCATTATCTTGAATTATACACACAAAATTTTTGTACCGCCATCTGACGGTAAAACGGCGAGAACTTATTCACACTCCCAATAACAGTTTAAAATTTTACAAGAAAAAATACTCGGAAAATATAGTTTTACCTCTATTAAATCTAAGGATTGCAATCCTCATAATCGAACCTAGATTATTTTACTGTTTCTTTTTTCATGGCGATTTTTTTCATTTTGTTTTATTGAAAAATATTGAATAGAACCGAAGATATTAAAAGAAATGTGATTTTGGGGGTGACTTTCGGAGGTGGTGTTAGCCTCTCTAAGGTGAATAGCCGATAAAAGAAAATGTCTCATTTTTTAAAGTACTATAAGACATCTCAGTGTTATTGAAATCTGAGAGGGATACCTGGGGTAGTTTCCTTATAAGTTTATCGAATGGAGAAGTTGGAATATGAACTAGGAAGAAAATAATAATTTGAAAGTTAAGAGGCAGATAAGACTCATGTCTGGTCCGTATTATCAGGTCAAACTTCACTTAATTTATCGCAGAATGGCTTTGACAACTTTACTAAACATAAAAGAGTTAAGAGTAAAGAGAATTAAGATTCGAAAGATGGAATAGTTGGAAACCAAGTTGGACTACTCCATTTGAAATTAGCTTAAGAAGATATTATTTTCTTGTAACTAATTTTTGCTGCTTTTTAGATAGTTGAGATGTATGAGACGGAAGGATGACCGTTGAGGCTCTTTGGCACAAAAAGAAAATAGAAGACTAGATCTTTTTAATCGAATTGAAAGCTGGCACTTTACAATAGTTTTAACTATAAAATCGATGCTCGCAGTACAAGATTGTATTGCAGTATCGTTCTCAGCCGAATTTTCCGAGTCTTATATACTGTATGAAGAGTTATCGGGGGTAAAAGCTCACAGTGTCGTGGTGGGAAGCGCAAGGCAGACAAGGTGGCCTGCGGATTGAAAATCGATTTTAACCCTAATCTTGTGTCGCTGTTTTCAGCACACATAAATCTTAAACATAGGTCATTCGCTTCCGCCGCTCATTTAACTTCGTTATTCCGTAAGGAAAAATCTAAAAAAAATTGTAAGTGTTCTTTGGACTCCTAACTATGCGATAGAATTGTTGTCAGACCCGAAAGTACCTTCTTCAATGAACACTTTCATCAAAATTCGGAGGCATGTAGGCTGTTTACACAAACGACTATTGACACAAATGACCCATGTTTAAGGGATTAGGGATAATAGTAAAATTGAAATTGTTTTCGGTTTATAACTATCGTTAATATTATTATTTTATAAACTAGCGTTTAACTTATACCATAAATTGTTAGGTAGTTTAAATTAAAACTTTCCTTAAAAGAAGGATTTGTATGATTATCATAAATTCTATGTATCAATGATAAAATTAGAAAAATTTATTAGATTTGTAAGAACGATTAAAGTTTTATTATTTTGCAGACAATTCTGAAAAAAAACTTTTGCATCTAAAGGTTTGCGTTTAGTTTATAATTTTGTAAAAGTCTTTATATAACAAGGTTTTGCGTTAAAAATAAGTTGTTATAATAGTTTCTATGATAAGGTTTGTGATTATAAAGTTAAATTATTATAATTATATAGAAGTATTTTTTAAGCTCAAAACCGTAAAAATCAAAAGAAGAATTTGCTTATTATTATTGCGTTAAAGATAATTTATAACGAAGCTTTAATTAAATTCATTTGTAAAATTAGCCTAATAATAATTTAAACTCTGATATTATATTTAGTTAATTGCAATATTTCATTTACAAATAAAATTAGAAATATTATTATTGGACAATATTATAATGTTATATGAAGATAATGTACTGCTTGTTGCGATGTTGCCAAGTGACGTGCTTCTCTGATTAATTAAATAATTTTACAAAACGCATAATTTGGATTGAAATTTCTCAAAATTTAGTAACGCATGCTGTGTTTCGCAAATCGTTATTTTAATCTTGATATTGTAAAATTTAACATACTAGTTTTTAAAAAATTCAGTAATAAAACTCGTGATGCAATTTGTCAAAAGGTCTCTTTCGAAGCGTGTCTCCCATATACTCGTGTGTTAATAAGTTGAAGTTTGGACTTCAATATCTTAAAAACAGGCACCGCTTGCTATCTTAAAAAAATATGAATCTATCCGTTGAATTGTCAGCTACAACATACTTAAAAATCAAAAGTCTAGCAAATAATAACGTTTTTTAATGAATTACCTAAGGGTAATTGATTTTATTGCTATTTTAAATAAAATAGAAATTAAATCAATTTAAATAATTCATAATTTATAATTATTAAATAATGATAAAAATACGAAACACGTGAATTATATAAGCTTATAAAATAACATAATTTTTAATACATCATTAATTTTATTTAAACATTTAATTACAAAATTATTATTACATTTAACATTATATATATATACACACACACGCACACACACACACACACACACACACACACACACACACACACACAGAGGGTGCCACAAAAGTCCCGGAACGGCTGTATATTTCCTAAGGTGGGGTATTTAGGAAAATGGCCAAGGTCAATCCTAGAGTAACTATCAACGAGACGTACAATGGTAACCTTTATTTTGATCTTGACGATGTCTTTCAAGGTCATTTCAAGATCAGGTCATGTTTTTTGAATGAGAACTCCCTTTTTTGATATTGGCAATCGAAAGAGTGGGATATTTTACGTTCAAATATGTACTTTGCTCATAAGGATACGTTGACCTTGAAGGTCAGCCAAGACCATTTAAACATAAACAAAAAAGGAAATTTTTATTAAAAAATGAGCAGAGCTTGAAATAACCTTAAAGAAATTCGAAGAACATCGTTAAGGTCACGCCTACAGTAAACGCTTCATAAACCTTGCTAATTTCAATACATCAGTTTAAAAAGATTTGGGGAGATCCTATGCCAAAAGATAACCAGACCTTGTTTATGTTTGAATGGCGTTGGCTGATCTTTAAGGTCAACGTGTTCTTATGACCTACGTACATATTCGAACGTGAAATTGCTCGCTCTTTCGATTGCTTATGTCAAAAAAGGGAGTTTCCCCATCAAAAAAACATAACCTAACTTCGAAATGACCTTGAAGGACATCGTCAAGGTCAAAATAGAGGTTGCCATTAAATTTCTCGTAAAGAGTTACTTAAGGATTCACCTTGTCCATTTTCCAAAATACCCCACCTTAGGAAATATACAGCCATTCCGGAACTTTCGTGACACCCTGTATATACCAGACTGTTCAATAAGTTTTGCGGTTCGATAAGAGAGGGTGTTGCTACTAGCCTAAATTTTTTTTTGTTATATTGGTACATTCTTCATATGAATGTATGTGAAGTTTCATTTCAATCTGTCAATTAATTCTTTGTTTACAAGCCATTTAGTATCGACGTGTCACAGTATTTTTTTACAATGAAAAAAATCAAGTATCGTGCAGTGATTGAATTTTTATTTTTGGAAGGTTTTAAAGCAAAGAAAATTTATGAACGAATGTTGGAAGCATATAAGGACTCTTTTCCTTCAATCAGTACAGTAGAAAGATGGGTTGCTGAATTTAAACGTGGTCGTACAAGCCTTGAAGACGATCCACGTCAAGGACGTCCAAAAACAGTAACAACACTAGAAATCGTAGAAAAAATACAAGATATCGTATTGGAAAATCGTCGAGTGACTGAAAGAGATTTAGTAGAAGCCCTAGGCATCTCATTGAGCAGTGTAAGCAATGTTTTGACTGAAGTATTGAGTTTTAGAAAGCTGTGTGCATAATGGGTGCCGCATTCACTAACAATGGAACAAAAACACATTCGAATGCGACTTTCTCAGCAACATTTAGAGCGTTTTCGAAAGGATAAAGTGGATTTTGTGCGTCGATTCATTACTATGGATAAGACTTAAGTCTATCGCCATGATCCTGAATCAAAACAAGAGGCTAAAGAATGGTTTGGTCCAAAAATCGGCCAAGAAGGTATTAGCATCAGCTTCTTGGGATGCGAAAGGAATTTTGTTTGTGGATTACACGCGAACTGGTAAAACAATAAATTCTCAATATTATTGTAACCTTTTAGACCAGCTGAACGAAAAAAATCGTGAAAAAAGACCCAGCTTGCAGAAGAAAGAAATCCTTTTTCATCTGGACAATGCACCGTGTCACAAGAGCTTTTTGACAATAGCTAAAATCCATGAATTAAAGTTCAAATTGTTGGAGCATCCACCGTATTCACTAGATTTAGTCCCTAGCGACTTCAAAGAATTCATGTGAAAAGCGTTTTTCATCAAATGATGAGGTCATAACAGATGTGGAAGCGTATTTTGCAGCCCTTCCAGATTCTCGCTTCAGGGATGGAATTCATAAATTGGAATCTCGTTGGAACAAGTGTATTGATGTTCAGGGAGACTAAACTGAATATTAAAGTGTATTTCAAACCGTAAAATTGTGTTCTTCTTATCGAACTGCAAAACTTATTGAACAGCCTGGTATGTATATATATATATATATATATATATATATATATATATATATATATATATACACACAGTCTGTCAAGTAAGAGCGTGGTCGTGTTAATTAATAAAAAAATTTATTTCATGAAACTTTCATATTTATATATACATTGTACACATTACAAACAATGATGCAATTCGGTCAATAATGTGTCCAGTCACCACCGGCGTCAATAATTGCCTGGCATCTCCGAGGCATGCTTTCTACTAATTTGACGGCGTATTCTAGTAGCAAGGATCTCCAGATCCAACGAATTTCGTAAGACAACTGCTTCAAAGTGTATGTGCGTCTTCCACAAAGCTTCCGTTTAATATATGCCCACACCTTTTAAGTAGGGTTTGCATCGGGCGACTGCGACGGCCAATCCAATGTAACAATGCCAGATTATGTCTTCCACTGAGTACAGAGCTTGCTGCGGTGTTTAGGATCGTTGTCCTCCTGCAGAATCCAATCTTCATTTTTTGTGATGAACCATCGTTTGGCAGATGGCAGTAAAGCCTTTTTGTAGATTTTTATTATTTTCTCGGCATTTAGGTTGTCAGTAAAGAGGTGCAAAGTGCCGAATCCCTGCTTTGAGAAGCAACCCCAAAGATGCACCTTTATTTCATGTTTTACGGTTTGCTGAACAAGCCTATTGGTGGAAGTTGACCAGGCTCGCGTGAGGACAGAACGTGCCCATATAGAACATTCATCAGTAAAAATGATATTTTCAAAATCTCTATCAATATTCTCATGCGCCCAAGCGAGTCGCTTTGTCACATGTTTTTCAGTCAACAGAGGCTTCTTCATTGTGTTGCGCCATTTCAGATGATGAGTACGAAGATCGGGTTCGGATAGTTTCGTAGGATACATCTAAACCTCTTGCCATTAATTTTGCTTGTCCTTGCCGCAGTGTTAAAGCAGGATTCCGCGAAAACAGATTCACTATTCTTCTTTCATCTTTTTTGTTCACTTTTCCTATCGAGCCACGTTCTGGTAAATCATTGACATTTTTAGCCACATTATATCGCTGTATCCACTTCTGTACAAATGCCTTCGACTTTCTCATATATTTAGCAGCCGCTGATTGCGACATTTTGGGACCTTTCGGGTGGATGCAAAGGAACACAGCCTCGTAGCGCGACGCGTACTTAGCACTCATGGCGTTTAACGTGATTCTCTTTTAAAAGATCAACGACAACTGAATCTTTGTTGACAATGCATCAAGGACAAAGCTTCTCTCTATCGGCTCGCAAAAGAATTAGAGCAAAATCTTTTTTAACCTGTCGGTGAAGTCGACCACGCTCTTACTTGACAGACTGTATAAATATGTAGACACTTACTTGCCATACAATTGCTATTTTTTAATGAAACAATAAATGAAAAAGTGACTTCATTTTTGGAAAATTAATCTCTTATTTATTATCATAAATTACGTGAAAATAAATAAAATACTAATACAAAATTAATTTTAATTCAATTAAAATTTTTTTTAATATACAAATTATTTATATTTTTTATTATTGATCAAAACAGTGTTATAAATTGTTAATAAAAATTTTAATATGATATGGCATTGTAGATTTAAATTTTAAGAGATTTAACATTTAAAAATATAACAATTAAGTGTTAAGTGATAACTCATTGACATTAAAAATGCATTTGTCACTAAAATCAATAACTATTTTATATACAATTAAATTATCTTAAAATATTTTTATGTTATACACTTCTGAAAATATATAAACGATATTATTTAACAAAAATAACTTAATTGTAAGTTATAAAATGTAATTTAAATTATGCATATTAATTAAAAAGACTATAGTTCTTTCCTGTGAAGCCGTTTTTTTAACGCCAATGTTTTTATACGATTGCTATATTTCAAAAAATCATATACGCCTTTTATGTTTATGCCTACGGTAATAGGAAAGTTTGCAGATTTTTTTATCGTAAATTTTGACTTTCCATCCGCCGAAACCGTAAGTTTTGGAGTCGTTTTTTCAATACTAATTTTTTTATAGGATCGCTATGTGTCAAAGAATCATATACGCTTTTTATTTTTGTGCCAACGGTATAAGTAAAGCTGTCAGATTTATTTTTCGTAAATTTTGACTTTCCATCCGCCGAAACAGTAAGTTTTAGAGTCGTTTTTTCAATACTAATTTTTTTATAGGATCGCTATGTGTCAAAGAATCATATACGCTTTTTATTTTTGTGTCAACGGCATTAGGAAAGGTGTCAGATTTCTTTTTCGTAAATTTTGATTTTTGATCCCCTAAAGGGTAAGTTCCGGAGCCGTTTTTCCAAAGCCAATTTCCTTAAAGGATCAATAGGTGCTAAGTAATCATATACGCTTTTTATTTCTGTGCCAACGGTATAAGGAAAGTTGTCAGATTTTTTTTCGTAAATTTTGATTTTTCGTCTCCCTGAAGGGTAAGTTCCAGGGCCGTTCTTTCAATGCCAATTACTTTAAAGGATAAATAGGTGCTAAGTTATCATATACGCTTTTTATTTTTGTGCCAACGGTATTAGGAAAGTTTCCAGATATTTTTTTGTTGTAAAGCTTGAATTTTCATCTCCCTAAACCGTAAGGTCCGGAGCAGTTTTTTTAATGCCGATTTTTTCATATGTTTGTAATGTGCCAAGTAATTATACGCACTATTTATTTTTGTGCCAACGGTATTACGAAGTTGTCAGATTTATTTTCGTAAATTTTGATTTTTCATCCCCCTGAAGGGTAAGTTCCGGAGCCGTTTTTCCAACGCCAATTTTTTTATAGAATCGATAGGTGCCAAGTAATTATATACGCTTTATATTTTTGTGCCAACAGTATTAGAAAAGTTGTCAGATTTTATTTTCGTAAGGTTTGACTTTTCATCCTTCTAAACCGTAAGTTTCGGAGCCGTTTTTTGCACGCCAATGTTTTTAAATAATTGTTATTTTCCAAGGAATCATATACGTCTTTTATTTTTGTGCTAACGGTATTGGGAAAGTTGTCAGATTTTATTTTCGTAAGGTTTGACTTTTCATCCTCCTAAACCGTAAGTTTCGGGGCCGTTTTTTGCACGCCAATGTTTTTAAATAATTGTTATTTTCCAAGGAATCATATACGTCTTTTATTTTTGTGCTAACGGTATTAGGAAAGATGTCAGATTTCTTTTTCGTTAATTTTGACTTCTTATCCCCCTGAACCGTAAGTTTTATAACCGTATTTTTATCGCTAATGTTTTTATATGATTTTTATTTTCCAAGAAATCATATGCGTTTTTTATTTTTGTGCCAACGGTATAATGAAAATTGTTAGATTTTTATATCGTAAATTTTGACTTTTCATTCCTTCGAATTGTAAGTTTCGGAGTCGTTTTTTTATCCCTAATTTTTTTATAGGATCATTATAAGCTTAGGAATCATATACCCTTCTTTTTGTGCCATCGGTATTAGGAAAGTTAACAGATTATTTTTTCGTAAATATTGTTTTTTCATCCCCCTGAAGAGTAGGTTCCGGAGCCGTTTTTCTAACGCCAATTTTTTTATAGGATCGATAGGTGCCAAGTAATCATATACGCTTTTTACTTCTGTGCCAACGGTATTAGGAAAGTTGTCAGATTTCTTTTTCGTAAATTTTGACTTTTCATCCTCCTCAACCGTAAGTTTCGGAGCCGTTTTTTTAACGCTAATGCTTTTATATGATTGTTATTATACAAAGAATCATATACGCTTTCTATTTCCTAGCCAGCGGTATTAGAAAAGTTGTCAGATTTTTCATCCGTTAATTTTGACTATTTATCCCCCTAAACCGTAAGTTTCAGAGCCGCTTTTTCAACGCTAATCTTATTATATGATCGTTATGTGCCTAGAAATCATATACGCTTTTTATTTTTGTGCCAAATATATTAGGAAAGTTGTCAGATTTTGTTTTCGTAAATTTTGATAGTCCATCCTCCTGAAGGGTAAGTTCCGGAGCCGTTTTTCTAAAGCCAATTTTTTCGTAAAATTGTTATGTGCCAAGAAATTATATACGCTTTTCATTTTTGTGCTAATGGAGTTGGGAAAGTTGTCAGACTTTTTTTTAAGAAATTTTGACTTCTTATGCCTCTGTAGGGTAAGTTCCGGAGCCGTTTTTTAAACGCCAATTCTTTTATAGGATTGTTATGTGCCAAGGAATTAAATACGTTTTTCATTTTGTGCCAACAGTCTTAGAAAAGTTTTTAGGTTTTTTTATCGTATATTATGGCTTCTTATCCTCCTAAACCGTAAATTTCTAAGCCGTTTTTTCAATGCTAATTTTTTTCTAGGATTGTTACGAGGGTAGTCCCAAAAGTAGCGGACCTGACTTATGAATACAGGTTGTTTAAAAAAAACAATTACTGCGATTGACAATATCACCTTTCAACAACTTAATGTAAAAATTCATAACGGTACGTTTAATATTATTATTTTTACCGACAGTCAAAGTAAACGCTCTCAGTGAATTCACAAATGTGGAAAAAATCGGGCATTGTTATGTGATACAATACTTTCATTTGAAAGGTCTAAGTCCAACCGATATCAAAGCCGAGTTTGATTCTACTCTAAGAAGCCTACTCCTTCGTTTGCAACGGTCAAATATTTGGTGGCTGAGCTTAAGCGAGGTCGTACGAGCTGCCAAAATAAACACCGCAGTGGTCGACTAAGTGAGGTCACTACGTCAGAAAATGAGAAAAAAATCCACAAAATGGTATTGGATGACCGTCGACTAAAAGTGCGCCAGATAGCAGACATGGCAGGCATTTCAAAAAGTTCTGTGCATCGCATTTTGACCGAAAATTTGGACATGAGAAAGCTGTGCGCAAGATAAGTGCCGCGTTTGCTCACAATGGAGCACAAACAGCAACGTAGGAATGTTTCCATCGAGTGTTTGACAATGTTTTACAGCAATAAAGTCAAGTTTTTGCGTCGATTTATAACCATGGATGAAACATGGGTCCATCATCTTACACCTGAGACCAAGGAGCAGTCAAAGCCGTGGACTAAAAAAGAAGAACCGGCTCCAAAGAAAGCAAAGACAGTTCAGTCAGCTGGCAAGGTCATGGCATTTGTTTTCTGGGATTCGCATGGAATACTATTTATTAACTATCTCGAAAAAGAAAAAACAAACAACGGCGGATATTATGCAGCTTTATTGCAGCGTTTGAGTGATGAAATCAAGAAAAAACGGCCCCATCTGACAATAAAAAAGTGTGGTTTTATCACGACAACGCAACAGTCCACACGTGCGTCATTGCGATGGCTAAAGTCAATAACTTAAAGTTCGAATTGCTTCCTAACGCACCCTATTCGCCAGATCTGGCTCCCTCAGATTATTTTCTTTTTCCGTATTTCAAAAAATGGCTCGGTGGCAAAAGATTTGCCAACGATGAAAAGGTAGAGTTTGCGGTTATTAGGTATTTTGAGGAGCTTGACGGTTCCTACTATAAAGCGGTTATCGAAGCTATTGAACATTGTTGGCAAAAGTGTATCAAACTGAAAGAAGAATATGTTAAAAAATAAAAAACATTTTTGCAATTTTTTTACTGTTTTCTTTGTCGGGTCGGGTACTTCTGGGACTGCCCTCGTATGTGCCAAGGAATCATATACGCTCTCCATTTTTGTGCCAACGGTATTAGGAAAATTGTCAGATTTTTTCTTCGTAAATTTTGACATTTCATCCCCCTAAACTGTAAGTTCGAGAGCCGTTTTTTCAACACCAATTTTTTTATACAATCAAAAGGTTCCAAGTATTTATATACGCTTTCTATTTCTGTGCCAACGGTATTAGGAAAGTTGTCAGATTTCTTTTTCGTAAATTATGATTTTTCATCCCCCTGATGGGTAGGTTCCGGAGCCGTTTTTCTAACGCTAATTTTTCCATAGGATCGATAGGTGCCAAGTAATCATATACGCTTTTTATTTCTGTGCCAACAGTATTAGGAAAGTTTTCAGATTTTTTTTCGTAAATTTTGACTTTTCTTTCCTCTGAATCGTATGTTCTGGTGCTGTTTTTTTAACGCCAATCTTTTTATAGGCTTGTTTTGTGTCAGGGAATCATAAACGCTTTTGATTTTAGTGCCTACGGTATTAGGAAAATTTGTCGATTTTTTTATCGTAAATTTTGACTTTTCATCCCCCTAAACCGTATGTTTCGGAGTCGTTTTTTCAACGCTAATATTTTTATAGGATCGGTATGTGCCAAAGAATCATATACGCTTTTAATTTTCGTGCCAACGGTAGTAGGAAAGTTATCAGATTTTTTTTTTCAGAAATGTTGACTTCTTATTCTTCTGTAGGGTTAGTTCCGGTGCCGTTTTTTTAACGCCAACTTTTTTATATGATTGCTATGTGCCAAGTATTCATAAACATTTTTTATTATTTTGTCAACGGTATTAGAAAAGGTGTCAGACTTTTTTTTCGGAAATTTTGATAATCAAAGAAAACTGTCAACATGACCTTGATTTTCGATCAACTTTGCTGTGGTTTTTTCGGTCTTGCTTCACCTTCTGCACGATAATCGCTTGATTAGTCGGTGGTTTTAATCCAAGTCTTGTCTCCAGTAATGTCGCATTTTAAGTGGTCCTGATAGTCAGACAGCAAAGTTTCACACACATCAACGCGACGCTTTTTTGCCAAAAAATTGAGCAATTTTGGCACCAATCGAGACTTGACGCGTTTGAGACACAAAACATCCTTTAAAATGGTTTTGGCTAAGCCAAATGATATTCCAACACTATCAACGAGGTCTCTAATTGTCAATCGACGATTTTCAAGCACCAAATCTTTGATTTTTTGGACGTGGCCCTCGTTGGTAGACGTTGATGGTAGCCCAGAGCGCGGTTTGTCTTCAATGCGTTCCCGGCCCGCTTTGAACTCGTACTACTTATAAACGTTTTTTTGTGCCATAGTTTGATATCCAAAGGCCTTCCGCAACATTTTCAACGTGTCCACACAAGAATATTTGTTCCGCAAACAAAATTTGATGCAAGTTCTTTGCTCAACATAATTATCCATTATAAAAATTGATAAATTCACTTTTGGTTGTTAACAAAAACATGTGTAACTCGGAGATAATTAAACCTTTTGACAAACAGACGCTTGGCAAATGTTATAGACAGTCCTACCAACCTAGGAAAAAAAATTTCCTACCTTCCTAATGCCCGGGAGTTTTAAATGACAATTTCACCTTTTCTTTTTGATCACAGTAGTAAATTACATATAACAAAAATAAAATGTAAGACATCTAAACTGATGTTTTGTTTTGCATAAATTAGAAATTATTTACAATGTATTAGTTAGATTAAATTGTGTAAAGAATAATTATATAATATATATAGGGTTATCCATTTTACGCTTGGGAAAGTAAAGCTAAAGAAAACACATAAAATATTCAGATGGAAACGAAATTTTTTATTCAATATACAGATTGAACCTTGCCATTATACGTCAAACACAACATCATTCAAATGTTCTCCACGGGACCTCTTACAGGCCTCAATCCTTTTAAGGTAATTTTCAATGACTTTTCGGCACATTTCCGGCAATATCTCGGCCATAAATTCACGAATATTGGTTTTCAATTGCTTAAGATTTTGAGGATTGTTCGCGTAAACACGATCTTTCGCATAGCCCCATAAAAAGAAATCCAAAGGTATTGGGTCGCAGGATCTTGCGGGCCAATTGACATCACTTAATCTCGAAATTACGCGTCCTGGAAATTTCTCTTGCAAAAGTGCTCGATTAGCCTGTGTTGTGTGGCTTGTGGCTCCGTCCTGTTGGAACCACATGTTCTCCAGATCATAATCTTTAATTTCTCTTCAAAAATAATCGGTTAACATCCGTCCATAGCGGTCAAAATTGACTGTAATGGCTCTTCCTTGATCGTTTTCAAAAAAATACGAGCCAATAACACCACCAGACCATAATGCACACCAAACGGTCACTTTTTCCGTATGCAAAGGCCTTTCTGTGATCACCTGAGGATTTTAAGAGCCCCATATGCGGCAATTCTGTTTATTTACGTAACCACACAGCGAAAAATGAGCCTCATCACTAAAGAAAATTTTGATCGAAAAATCGTTATCAATGGCTTGTTGTTCAATCACCCAATTTGCATACATTCAGTGTTGTGTATGGTCTTGAGGCTTAAGTTCTTTAGTGAGTTGGATTTTGTACGGATGGAGATGCAAATCCAAATGCAAAATCCGCCACAATGAGCCGTAAGACAAGCCCAAATGTTGAGCACGTCGAGGAATCGACAAACTCGGGTCTTCCTCCACACTTTGAGCAACGACAGCGATATTTTCAGCAGAACGAATGTTGCGATGATGCACAGGCCTTGCAATATCAATAACCGATCCAGTCTCTTCAAATTTTTTCACTGTGCTAGAAATTGTTTCCTGTGTAGGTCGATTATGTCGACCGTAATCGGCTCGTAAAGCCCTAAATGTTGATACAGCAGAATCACCATTTTTATAATAAAATTTAATAATTTCAACGCGTTCTTCGACTGTTAAACGATCCATATTTCTAAATGGCAAACCTTCAACTAAAAAAAAACACGCTTTGGATGACATTTAACTCTGACAGATGTCAAATGGCAGGGTTATACTTTTCCTACCACGAAATGGATAACCCTGTAAAAATGAGGTGAGAGGTTAGCTCTCGCTCACACACACGCACACACACATATATATAGTCTCCCGGTTCGCCTCGAGAGACCACGTTTAACCGATAGCCAGCCAGAGAGGTGTTAGGGCTGGTTCACACGCCTTGCTGCGTGAACATAGTAAGGCGAGTGACCAAAACACATGCGCAGTGCATGTTTCGTATGAAACAATTGTGCGCGCGTTATTTTGAATTGCTACCCTCGGCAAGGGTCGTAAACGTAGTGAATAAGTAATTTTTGTATAAATTTTATATTAATTGACTCAAATAAAGCTTATTGCCCATAACAGGTGCGCCTTATTCACTTTTGCCCCCTTCTAGCGTCTCTTTCTCCAATACCGCTGCCTCTGCGGGCGTGTCAACCTTCAGTTGACACGCACTTGAACTAGCTGAGCCCCGTGGGGAGTATCACCGGCAGCGGGGCCTTAAGGTAAGGCCCCTCACGTATAGAAAGTAGGATCCAAGGAGGATCCTACGTTGTAATAGGATCGGTACTGCACGCGAGTGCCATTGCACAACGGTTAACGTCCATCAGCACTCGAGGCCGCATCGAAGGATAGCTGCATCCGCAGCAGTGCGCACGTGTAAGAGGGAGTTCCACACGTGCATCGACGAGAAACCCCGTTACAACTGGCGCCCTGAACGCGTGTGGGTGAAATTAGGACGCGCAATCTTAGAGGTCGTGCGCAGAAAGCGAGAATAGGCCCAGAGCGTGCGCAGAGGGCGCTGCTGAGGTACACACACACACATAAGCGTGCGTGTAGGGCATGAGGCACGTAATAAAAATGTCCCTGGCGTGGTGAAGAGGCCTTAAGTGAAAATAAAATTTAAAAGATCCGAAAAGGCCTAGAATTTTTTTGTCTTTTCTTTTCCCTTTTCTGTTGTAGTTGTTTGATTGTAGCACTTAAGCTCAAGCGAACATAAGGTTAGGAACAGATTAACTCTCCGCAATCATGCCAGTCCAGGTTGCGATATCGTGAATAGTGGAAAGAGGTGAATCTCTCTTACACAAAATATTATATATGTTGGGAGTACAAATTAGTTAAGTCCGTTTTCAGAAGATGGCTCTGGCTATTATGAATATTTATTAGTATTAGTTGAAGTCGGTAGTTTCAGAGAGGTTAGACATCTGTCAATAATATTCAGTTTATATCGCTTCGAGTTTCATAAATAAATCTTATTTTTAACTGTGTTAAATATGTCTAATTTTGTGTTAACTAAGCAGCATTTGCGGGAGTTTTTAGTTTTCTGTTTTAATTGGAAGAAAAGTGCAGCTGAAACGCACTAATGCTTGTGGAAGTTTATGGTGACAATGCTCTAACTGATAAATCTAGTAGGGAATGGTTTCGACGTTTGAAAAATAGAGATTTTAGCGTTAAAGAGAAGCCTCGCTTTGGACAGCCAAAAAAAATTGGAAGACAAAAAGTTGGAGGCATTACTCGATGCAGATCCAAGTCAAACGCAAGAGGAGCTTGCAGAATCATTGGAAGTGACTCAACAAGCAGTTTCTGTATGATTGAAATGCATGGGAATGATTTAAAAGCAAGGCAATTGGGTGCCTTATGAACTGAAACTAAGAGACATTGACAAGCGATTTTTTTGCTGGGAGCAGCTGATTCAAAGGCAATAAAGAAAGGGTTTCTTACATAGAATTGTTACTGGGGATGGAAAATGGATATTCTATGATAACCCCAAGAAGAATAAGTACTACGCTATGCCTGATCAATCGTTGCCATCGACCTCAACATCAACACTAAAGCCGAATATTCATGGTTCGAAGATTATATTGTCTATCTGGTGGGACCAAAAGGGTGTTGTGTACTATAAGCTGTTACAACTAGGCGATACCATAACGGCCGATCGCTATAGGTTGCAATTAATTCGTTTGAGCCGTGCATTACGAGAAAAACGGCCGGAGTACAAGGAAAGACATTACAAAGTTATTTTTCTGCCTGACAACGCTCAGCCTCATGTTGCAAAAGTCGTGAAAAAATATTTAGAAACGCTCAAGCGGGATATTTTGCTGCACCCGCCGTATTCTCCGGACATTGCTCCTTCTGATTACTGGTTGTTCCGTGGGATGCAGCACGATCTGGCAGGTCATCGATTCACTTCTTTTGCAGAAATCGAAAATTGGCTCCTAACTTGGATTACCTCAAAAGACAAGACATATTTTCAAGATGGAATTCGGAAATTGCCTGAGAGGTGGGAAAAAGTAGTAACTAGCGATAGACGATACTTTGATTAATCTTTTGATTCTTTTTATTTTAAAACAAGTGCATTTTTGACCGCAAAAAAACAGATCGAATTAATTTTTACTCCCAATATATATACAAATATATATATACAGGGTGGTCCGTTTTAATCTATCGGTCGAAATAACTTTAAAGGGAGATAGTTATATTAAAATATGTTTCAGACAAAAGTTGTAGGGGTTGAAGGGAGTCGTCTAACGCTGACCTTGGCGTTAACCTTGAGATCAAGTTTGAAGGTTATTTGAGTCAAATCGCGAATTTTGAATAGAAATCCCAATTTTATATTACAAATTCTGATTCTACATAAAAAAATATGAAAGTTTTGTCGCAAACATTTTTTTCGATGCGTGACAGATGGCGCTATAATTGGCAGTTTCA
This sequence comes from Chalcis sispes, assembly GCA_949987625.1. Lineage (NCBI taxonomy): Eukaryota > Metazoa > Arthropoda > Insecta > Hymenoptera > Chalcididae > Chalcis > Chalcis sispes. The sequence goes on along the minus strand of OX465098.1, from coordinate 31,843,606 downwards.
ATCTATCGATGCGAATATCTAAACAACTACGCATATGAAAAGGTAGAAAAGGGAAATTTGTTAATCTGGATAGGGGACATGCAATGACACCACAATCGACTCCTCCCTCTCTTTAACCCCCTGTAAGGAGCAGTTTCAACTTAAAAATCTGAAATAGGTATCTCAATTTTATATTGCAGATTCTGATTCTGCGTCGAAAAATATAGAAAATTTGTTCGGAACATTTTTTAGATTCGTGACAGATGTCGCTGTAATCAACAAAATTAGAAATGCGTACAAAAATCGTTACCGAATTAGAATTTCTCGAGGAATACTCATCGCGTTCTGCAAATTAGAATTCTGTAGATAAATACGTTTAAAAAAAATCTGTTTTGATGAAAATGTTTATTCTACTTTTAGCGTTACCCAGGGACAACGATGTAGACGTAGTAGAATTATGTCCTAACAGGGTGCTTTTTTAATGTGAATCCCCTTGCCTCTCACATTTCGGCCTTAAGAACTAACAAGGAAGATGCTGTTCAAAATTGTCTCCATTTTTCTGTCAACACAAGTTTAATCTTTTATAAAAGTTGTCCACGGTTTGTAATAACACAGTCCGTGATAGATTCGAAAACTCTCTTTATTCTTTCTTTAATGTTCTCTGTGGTTGTTGGAGCTTGCGCAAATACTTGCTCTTTTACAACAGCCCATAGAAAAAAATCTATGGTTGTGAGATCTGGTTATCTGGCTGGCCATTCATGTACTTCGCTGCCAATGCCAATCCAACGATCAGGTCATGTGGTATCCAAGAATACCTTAACTGTTATTGTACGGTGTACTGGTGCCTCGTCTTGTTGAGACCACATGATTTGTCTCAAGGCTAATAGGACGTCCTCTAACAATTGTAGTACTTGATTCTGGAGAATATTGAAATAGAAAGAACTATTCAAATTATTATTATAAAAAAATGGACCTATCACATTATTTCCTATTATACTTCCCCATACATTCAATGACCACCATCTCTGGACACGATGATCCCTTTGCTAGTGAGGATTCACTTAGGAATAGCAATGGGCATTATGTAGATTGGCACCTCTTACATTGTCAAACTTCGTCTCGTCTGTAAATAAGAATTTATCGAAATAGAAAATATCTTGGCGCATTCTATTAGATGCCCAACTACAAAAATTTAAACGCCACTGGTCATCTCGGATCTCAAGACCATGAGTGAGGTGGACATGGTATGGATGGATTTTCAAACTTTTCAAAATCCGGTTAGTAGTTGTTTTTAGAATTCAATGCGTTCGACTGATTTGCCGAGTAGAAATGTGGGAATCATCAGCAATCGAAGCCAACACACCTAGTATAATATACTCTCTAGAGCCAGTTTTGCGCCTTTTTTCTGTCAGATTACCTTGTTCAGCTCTACTCACTAATCGCTTAATAGCCTTTCTATCTGGATGTCGAGAGTCTGGATATTCTTCTACATAATGCCTTTCTGCAGCTCTGTAATTGTCTTGACACTCGCTAAGAACCTTAATCATATTAACTATTTCCTGTGGCGTATTATTAGCCATGGCGGAAAAAAATGTAAGTCCGCAGATAAAATAATTCAAACACTCTTGATTACAAAGATCAAAATTATCAGAATTAAAACTATTTTCGTATGGATCTTATACCGATAAAAAAATTTCAATTTTTTCTTATCACTGATCATGATGCCATGGTTCGTTTTTATGTAGGAGAGAGTTGAAGGTGCGAAACGGGGATTAAAAGGAAATAGAATTCAGCTGCTGGAACACAATGGCATTTCTTTAACTGCACAGGAGTCGTCCCCTAAACTAAACTGGCCAAGGTCATAATTCAACGTCACTTTTTTCGCACTCATTAATTTCGGCATGAAAACAGAGATGTTCGTCAATTGTTATTACGACCTTAATATGTCTTTGACCTCGAGGTCAAGATCAAGATCATAAGCCGTCAAAAATTTTCTACTCTTCGTTTCTCCACGTTTGAAAGTAGGGTTTTTTCATTCAAAAAACTAACTTTTAGGCCTTTGAATGATCTTAAAGGTCATGATCAAGGTCATAGTCATATTCGAGCGTAAAATTTTCCACTTTTTCTATTTCCAGGGTCAAAAGTAGGGGTTTCCTTTTAAAAAAACTAACTTGACCTTCAAATGATCTTGAAAATCATTGTCAAAGTCACAATAAAGGTCACTGTTAGACGTCTCTCTTGAAACCCTGAAATTTTTATTCTCAATATTTTTTGCCAAAAGACATATTTTCAGAGTTATTTGCGTGCAGCGATTAAACTGGGACACCCTGTATATATATATGTATATATATATATCTATACGTGAGAAAACACTTGCGTATTTTTTATTCACTACTCGCGTATATTTTATTTTATTTCATACGCAAAATCTCACTCGCGCCTTAGAATAACTATTAGGTGTGCAACTAAGTTCTCGCTGTCCTTCTTGACGAAAATATAACATTATTGTAAAAAAATGTTTACAAACGAATCATTCGAAGTATTGCTTATTGCTGGGCAAATCTTTTCTCCATGTTTCTGATAGAGTTCGAATACCGTTACGGTGAAAGTGTTTGTCTTTTGAAGCTATCCACGATTCAAGTAAATTTTTGTTATCTTTATATGAGTGCCAGACCATATGCCATCGAACGGAACAAGTGATAATCGCTCGACGCTATATCTGGTAAATATGGCGGTTGGGGTAAAACTTCCCATATGAGCGTTTTTAAGTGGATTGTAACGGGTCCGGCAAAGTGAGGCCAAGCTTCGTCATGCAGTGGAATCACTTTCTCGTGCCTCTTATATTTTGGCCTGTGTGATTGTATTATGGATATTTCTCGCGTAGTATCCGGCTCAATCGCATCAATTGAATTTGAAACCGTTGCCCAGTGATGGTTTCGTTTGGTTTTAACAGCTCATAATAAATAACACCAACCTGGTTCCACTAAATACACAGCATACCCTTCGCAGCGTGTATATTGAGTCGAGCCTACGACCTAGAAACATGACCGGGCAGTCCCCATGACTTTTTTCTCTTTAGGTTAGTGTAATGAATCCATTTTTCATCACCTGTCATGATGCGATGAAAAAACCCTTTCTTTTTTGCCGCTGGAGCAATTGTTCACAGGCGATAAAACGACGCTCAACGTCCCTTGGTTTCAAATCATAAGGAACCCAAGTTACCTGCTTTTGTATCATCATGCAATCGTTCGGAAATATTGGGTAACTCCTGATACTAAAGCAAGTTTATTTTTCGTTTGGCATAGATCCTCATCGAAAAATGTCTCTAATTCAGCGTCTCCGAAGGTTTTAGGCCTTCCTTGACGCGGGCGGTCGTCAATATCGAAATAGCCGTTTTTGAAACGACGGAACCAATCACGGCACGTTATTTTACTTATAACGGCATCTCCGTAAACGTTTTGGAACTCCCGATGTGCTTCAGCCGCCGTTTTCTTCTAATGAAAGAAGAAAAGCAAAACTTACCGCAAATGACGATTATTTGGCACAAAATAAGACATTTTCACACAATCAAAAGTATATGACGTAAAAACAGAATCAATAATGTGTCAAAACGATTTATTTACCGGATGTCTAAACTTACTTCATCACGTTTTTGATGTCAAAATCGACAATCACTTACTGCTGGAACCATCTATTGACAAACAGCGGTAACTTAGTTGCGCACCTAATATGTGAATTCAAATTGGATCTATTCGCGTCGAGAAGATCGGTCGACCTCATTACTACCTTCCAGAGGTGGTGGAAGGAAAGAAAAGAACAAAGGCTGTGAAGTAAGTACGGTGAGTCAATCCTTATGAAAGTTGACGTACCATGTCTGGATCGCAGTGCGATCTTGGGATGCGTCTTTTTCGGCTTGCAACCAAGCTGAGAAGGGTTGCAACCAATCCTGAAAGATTAGGTAAGCCCACGACTCCCGGGAAATAGAAAAGAAAAAAGAGTTTAGCCTTAAAAATAGGACTGCGGCTTCAGGTCTTCTACAACCCTAAAGAAGGTTGCACGTGAAGACTCTCCATCAATTAACCTGGAGCTAAGTCTCCAGGAGACTAGTGAAGTGATAAGGGCTTAAGTAATTAGCACTTTCGAAACTTCACCTTATACAGCACTAACGCGAACCCTTTCATTTGTCCGAAAAGGCTTGTGCGCGATACTTCAATTTTGTTAATAATAGTAATGATATCTAGTTGCATATCATATTCTCTATCTTATTCTATTTCAAAATTCTATTCTTTCTATTTTCGTTTATATTATGTATGCTTTTATTAAATTGTTTGCAAAATTAAATATCTTATTTACTAAACAATATATTATATATTTATTTTTATTTATTTTAAATTATGTTTTATATAAATTCTAAGTTTTAATTTATGCAAATTCTTCGTAGGCTGCCGGTGATAGTAATCTATCCGTAATTTTAATTATTCTCATTATTTAAAATTACATATGGATTTCTAAGTTTTAAATCTTTATTTAAAATTATTTAGAGGTGTTTTATATCTCGGAATTTATTAAAAATAAAATTTTATTGTAATCATCTAATACGTTATCGTTAATTAATTTTTTTGTCATTATTTATTCAAATAAATTGTTAAAATATTGACTTAGATCTTTGCTGTATTGTTGGAAACTGTTATACCGGCCTTCTGTTGATTATTCTACATGTATCGATAGTAAATATATTAGATCTATTTTGATCAAATAAAGTATTTAATTGTGTAAACAAAAAATATACAAAACGAATTTTTAATATTGTTCTTAAAAATGCTACCCGGTTTATTTAATAAATAAATGTAAAATTAGTTGTTTTTGAGTTAGTGCTAAATATCATGGATTGAGCACACGCGTGCCGCTGTTGGTAAGTGCCTGGAGAGGTGCTGCCGCCCTTAGTCTTGGCGCGAAAACAATTTGAATTCAAAATACTTGTACCGAGTACTATTACCAGGTGCACACGTATGAAATGCAGATTTAAAAAAAAAAAATTATACGTTAAATTTGGTAGAATAATAAAAAGTGCTTTATTCAAAGTATGCTTCATCGCTTTTTATACATTGTTCCCATCTTTTGGGCAATTTGTGAACACCACGCTAGTAGATATCTTCCCCTTTTGCCGCGAGCCATTCATCGAGCCGTTTTTTGATATCTTGATAGGAATCAAAGCGCTGCTCAGTAAGTGCGAGACCCATCGATGCAAACAAGTGGTAATGAGAAGGAGCCAAATCTGGTGAGTAAGCCGCATGAGACAGAACTTCCCAGTTGAGTACTTCCAATGTGTCGCGAACCGGTTTTGCCGTATGTGATGGAGCATTGTCATGGAGTAAAATTACTTTGTGTTGCCTCTTTCGGTATTCTGGCCTTTTTTCAAGCAGCAGACGGTTTAAATCGGTTAACTGTTGTTGGTAACGCGTAGTATTAACCGTTTTCCCAGGTTACAATAGCTTATAATAGACCACGCCCCTCTGGTCCCACCAAACAAAGAGCATCGTCTTTCTGCCAAAACGATTTAGTCTTGCGGTCGATGTGGATGGTGCTCCTGGGTCTACTCATGATTTCTTGCGTTTTGGATTTTCAAAATAAATCCACTATTCATCCCCTGTTACTATTCGATGCAAAAACGACTTCCTTTTGTACCGAGCGAGCAAAATTTCACATGTGATTTTGCGATTTTCCAGTTGCCTGTCATTCAACTCATGTGGTACCCATCTACCGCTCTTCTGAATTTTCCCCATCGCTCGTAAGCAATTGGAAATAGCTTGTTGGGAAACTCCTAATTGCTGTGCGAGTTGTTTTTGTGTTTGCGAATCATCTTCGTCCAACAATGCTTGCAAACCCATATCTTCGAATTTTTTTTGGCGGTTTTCCATGTTTTTTGTCTGCAACGTCCAGTTCACCTTTTTTGAAACGCTGAAACCATCGTTCACAAGTATCTTGCGATAAAGCATGTTCACCATAAGCTTCTCATAGTAACCGAATGGATTCAGTAGCAGTTTTCTTCAATTGAAAACAAAAAATTAATGTTGTCCGCGAATGCTCTTTGTTTGGTATAAATTTTAACATATTAAACACAACAATAAAACACAATGCACACACTTTTTTCAGTCTATCACTAATGCGCATCTGAACTTGTTGATGACACAACAAAATGGCGCAGTGTTAAATTATAATAGCTTAAACTTCATTGGTACATCATCTGTCGTCTAAAATCCACATTTCATACTTGTACACCTGGTAAATCGTTGCAATATATAATATGTAACAGAATTGAATAAAGATAATGTTTTTGAAAACGTAAATTCACTTTATTAACATTGTGTGAGCAGTGTTATATTTTTATAATACAATACTTCTGTACATATTTTTTACATTTGGATATATGGAAATAGAGTGCAGAGAAATACACACAGACATACGGAAAATTTACACACAAACATATAGCGCTATACGCGTTACCCTCTCTACCCATAGTAAACCTCAGTGGGGAGAGTAGCGCTGCCTACTCACACAAAAAAGCGCGCAAGCACATAAGCAGATACACGTATATATGTATATTCTATAGGAAGTGTCGTGCACTTTTTTTTAAGGCCACGCCCGAACTTCATTCTTTTGTATTCATTCCCAAACGCTGAAGCGCACCATTTAGATGTTCCACATAAAAAATTAAAAATTTATCCCCAACCTCCTATTTTTAAGAAGTTAGGGTGAATCGAAAAAATTAATTATCAGAATTCATCCAGCGAGACAAATATACGAGTACATCTTTTTCCTCTTTAAAGTTTTTTCTCTCTTTTATTTTCTTTTTATATTTGCATTTGAGAAAACCACGCTTTTTTAGAAAAAAACTGCAACATTGTAAAAAATAGTTAAAAAAAATTTCTGGACCCTTCGTTTTAAAAGTTGAGCAATCCCTTTCTAAATCACGTTTGAGTTTTTGAGCTACGAATATTAGATCAAAATCTACAGTGAGTTAAAGCAAGATAAGATTTTTTTAGGTTCTTTATGTATTTTAACAGTTATACAGGGCGGAACAGGGAAGTATCCCTATTTTCGAGATCGCGTTTTCCTCAGTAGAGGAAACGTATTGGAGGAGTGGGGGTAAGCTCGTATGACGCTATAACCTTGGAAATTTTCGTAAGTTCCGCTGTCAGCAGTAGACATGGCTTGATCGAACGAGCAACGCGCTTTTGGAATGTTGCCCGGGCGATTGATCTCCCGGTATGGTGACATTTCATAGCCCACGCGCTCGCTGGATTTAACTCCGTGTGATTACTTTTTATGGGGCAACCTTAAGAGTAAAGTGTTCAAACATCGACCCAGGACCCTGGAAGCCTTGAAGCATGCAATTTGCCTTAAAGTTGGCCGCATTCCACCACAGATGCTTCGCAAAGTTATGCAGAACTTCAGAACCAGACTAAAGCAGTGTATTGACAATGAGGGACATCACTTGAATGGTGCGTTGTTTAAAACAATGTCAAATATAATATAAAAAAAAGGGAGAAAAGACCTTAGAAAAACTACAACTAACTTTAAAATAATTATTTTTTGGACTTCTCTTTTATAAAAATTCTTTCTAATTCACGAAATTGTAATAATTATACAAAACTCTATTGAAAGAAGTTCCAATCAATTATTAAAAATAAATTGATAATTCAAGATATAAGACCGCACATTAGTTATAAGATAAATTCATTTAAGATAATGATAAGTTAAACATTTCCAATTATCTAAATAAATAAATATATATATATATATATATATATATATATATTGTGACAGGTGGCTTTTTGAGGTTAGGCCACCTGCCATGTGGTGCGAGGCAAAGTTCACGGCGTGATTAACCGCAGCGCCATCAATCAAGTAATCGATAGCGCTACGCAGGAAAAGGTGCAAGAATCCGCAACGTGCCGAAACGCGGCGCCATCGATCAAGCAATCGATGGCGCTACGCGGGAAAACCGATAGGCGCGAGAGGGGAAGCAGGAGCCCTTCCCTCAGTCTTCTCTTCTCAACCGTCAAGTTGCGAGCACGCGAGTCCGCGCCAACGAAATATTTTTTCCGCCGTCAACGCTATTCCGAGCGGTTTTTGCAGAGCGAATTTCGAGATGACGATCCTCCACGAGTATTAGAAGTAAGTGGCCACTTCACATAAGTCCGCGATTCGTAATATTCCTACACACGTACGCGATCGTGTGGCGGGTAAAAATTTGCACTGTACGCGCGAGACCTCGCGGAATTTTCATTAGTATAGGCCGCGCGAGTGCAAGTGAGAGAAACGACCTCACTCGCACAATCTTAGAGTATACAGGCAAGTGAGAGAGAGCTACTTTCACTCGCTCAAGCATAGGTTGGATAGACGAGTGAGAGGACTGCTCTCACTCGTTCAACCATAGAGTATACAGACGAGCAAGAGGACCGCTCTCGCTCGATCTGCCACAAACCACGCCGATACAGAGAGGGAGAACTGCTCTCTCTCTCTCTTTCTATATATCACTCAACCATAAGCTACACGTGTGTACGTAGCCGCGCGAATCGAAGAGGATGCGCATTCGCAATGCGCACCTAGCGAATTAGTATTGCGCGTTAGGCAATACTAATTAATCTTTACACCTACGGACCTCTAAGCGATAGATATTCAAGTTTTGTATTCTTCTTGTTATCTTCTAACAATAAATAAGCTATTTGCACGCAGCAGGTGCATTTTTATTTATCGGTTCCTTACAGCTTCTCTATCCCGAATACCGCCGCCTCCGCGGGTGTGCCAACCGATTGCTGGCACACATTCTGAGCAGCCAAGCCTGGAGGGAGCAGCACCGGCAGTGGGGCCTCAGGCAAGGCCCCTTACACGTAAGTTAGAACAGGATCTGAAGAAGATCCTGCGTTGTGAACGGGCATATTTCCACTATACCCGTTACAATACATATATATATATTAGGTGTAGTAAAAAGAAATCCATTATTTTTGCATTAAATTGAAGATTTTATTTAGCATAGATAGAATAATACGATTTAGGTCAAATATGCACCGTTTTGTTCGATGACTTGTTGCCAATTTGGAGGTAATTTCATAATACCTCTCTCGTAGAAACCCTTGTCCCTATTGTCAAAAAACTGGGACAGTCGATTTTCACAATCTTCTCTTGCGGCGAATTTTTCAGCTGCAAAATCATTCGTCATAGACAGGAACAGGTGGTTATCAATTTGTGCCAGGTCCGGACTATAAGGTGGATGCATAAGAACTTCCCAACCAAGCTCCCAGAGCTTCTGGCGAGTCACTATCGATGTATACGGCCTGGCGTTGTCCTGATTGAACACAATTCCTCTCCTATTGGCCAAAGCTGGCCGCTTCTAGGCGATTGCTTCTTTCAGACGGTCCAATTGTTGACAGCACAGGTCCGGATTAAGAATTCGGCCGTAGGGGAGCAGCTCATAGTAGATCATTCCCTGCCAGTCCCACGAAACACACAGCAAAACCTTCCTGACTGTCAATCCTGGCTTGGCCACCGTTTGCGCCGGCTCACCGCGATTCGACCACGACCGTTCTCGCTTGACGTTGTCGTAAGTGACCCACTTTTTATCACTAGTAATTATCCGCTTCAGAAATGGATCGATATTGTTGCGATTCAGCAGCGATTCGCAGATGGAAATTCGGTCCATGAGGTTTCTTTGCGATAACTCGTGTGGCACCCATACATCAAACTTCTTTTTGTATCCAGCCATATTTAAGTGGTTCCAAACGGTTTTTTGTGCAATGTTTAGCTACTGGGCAATCGAAACAGTGCTTACGTGACGGTCGGACTCGACGATTTCCATTATTTTATCGACATTTTTGACAATTGGCCTTCCAGAGCGTGGTGCATCTTTGACGTCAAAATTACCAGAACGGAATCAACGAAACCAAAATTGCGCGTAATTGGCTGTTACAGTATCAGGACCATAAACACTATTCACATTTTCAGCTGCCTGGCTTGCGTTTTCGCCTTTATCGAAGAAAAACTGTAAAATATGGCGTATTTTCTCTTTGTTGGTATCCATCTTTGACGTGTGCTAAAAAAATACTGAGTTAAGCAATCACAAAACTGTATCAGAAGCTTTTTTAGTACGAAATCTTATCTTTCTAACGCCATCTAGTGTAACACGATCGCACTTTTACAACGGGAGATGCAGACTACTAAAGCCATCTATTGGCAAAATAATGGATTATTTTTTACTACACCTAATATATATATACATATATATATATATATCTATGTATGTATGTATATATATATATATAATTAATTGTAAAAGTGGATTCGCCGCTTACATTTATAACGTTTATTCTCAAAAGCACATAAATATTATGTATTCAAAATTATTATAATAACTACATTATTATGTATACGTGGTCGTACATAAGCCACCTTGCGTTCCACACCACTGCGCTGTAAGCCTAGCCCCCGAAAACTCTTCGCAGGGTTTATAAAGCCCGGGAAATTCGACAGAAAAAAAACCCTATCACTCGGACACTCTATCACTTTGTCACTCTGTCACTCTGTCCTGTAATTTTGTGTCTTATGAACCACAACGATTTTTGTACACATAGTAATTGTGGTATTTAAATAAGTTTGTGAAGGAAAATAATATATAGTTCTACTTCTTTGTGCCAAGCGCCCCAGTTATCCTTCTTTACTCAACTTCAGAACATATTATCTAAAAAAGGAAAACAATAGAAGTAAGAATTTCACATACGCGTATATAACAGATCGGCTGAGAAGTTCGTAGGCTGACACGTAGATGGCATTACTAGAATTAAATCCATATGATTTTTAGTAAGTATCAAACTTTAAACAATACGTATATAAATTTGTCAGCTTTCGGACAATTGGTTCGTGGTATATAGCATTGTGAGTGAAGCAACTTTGGTAATTGTGAAAAAAATAGATAAAAAAGAATTTTGTGTGTTAATGAAACATTGCTTTTTGGTGAAAAAAATTATTGTTGAAGCCAAGGCTTGGCTTGATAAACATTATTCGGACTTTGCACCAAAGAAATCAACCGTTGAGAAATGGTTTGCTTAATTTAAACAAGGCAAAATGAGCGTCGGAAACGATGCACGCAGTGGACGTCCAAAAGAGGCTGTCAGTGACGAAAATATCAAAAAAGTTCACAAAATAATTTTGAATGAACGTTAATTAAAGTTGATAGAGATAGCTGAGACTCTAAAGATGTCAAAAGAACGTGTTGGACATATCGTTTATGAATATTTGGACATGCGAAAGCTAAGTGCAAAGTGAGTGCCGCACGAGCTCACAAGCGATCATAAGGAACAGCGAGTTGATGATTCGGAGCAATGTTTAATGATATTTAACCGTAATAAAGACGAATTTTTCAGACGATATGTGACAATGGATGAAACATAGATCCATCACTATACCTCAGAGTCCAATCAACAGTCAGCCAAGTGGACTGCACGCGATGAACCGAATCCAAGGCGTGGGAAGACGCAACAGTCGGCTGGCAAGGTTATGACATCAGTATTCGGAGATTCGCATGGTATACTATAATATTTATCCATCACCTCGAAAAAGGTCAGACCATCAACAGCGATTATTACATAGCATTGTTGGAGCGTTTGAAGAATAAAATTATGAAAAACGACCCTACTTAAAGAAGAAAGAAGTGCTGTTTTATCAAGACAATGCACCGTGTCACAAATCAATGAGAACGATGACAAAATTGCATGGATTAGGCTACTAATTGCTTCTTCATCCACCGTATTCTCCAGATCTCACCCCCAGTGACTTCTTACTGTTTGCAGACCTCAAAAGAATGCTCGCTGGAAAAAAATTTAGCACTAATGAAGAGATAATCGCCGAAACTGAGGCCTAATTTGAGGCTAAAGAGAAATCGTATAATAAAAATGGTATTGGAGAATTATATGACCGCTATAATTGTTGTATCGCCCTCGAAAGTATCCATATAGAATAATAAAATCGAATTTTACTAAAAATTTTATTATGTTAGCCTATGAACTTTTCAGCTAAACTATTTATAATACTATTATTCAATAATAGTAATGAATACTAATTTAAAAATAAGATAACTTTTATTCTATTCCTAATTCCACTCCAATTTCTCTATTCAATCAACTCTGTGCAGCTTGGTTTGATAAGACGGGCCAGACACTTGAGTCTTATTTACTCTTAATTTTCAATTTTTTCACCTTACCTCTTTTAATTTCAATTTTTCTATTCCATTAGCTTAGTGCAACTCGGCCTAATAAGACGAGTCAGACACTTGAGTCTTATTCACTCTTGATTTCCAATTTTTTCAGCTTACTTTTATTTTTAAATCCAATCCTTCTATTCGATAAGCTTAGTGAAGCTTGACCTGATAAGACCGGCCAGACACTGAAGTGTTATTCTTCCTTGATTTCTAATCTCCCACCTTTTCATTTAAGTTGAAATCTAATTTTTCTATTTGATAAGCTCAGTGCAGCTTGACCTGATAAGACGGGCCAGCTACTTAATTTATATCACCTGTTGATACCATTATATTCTTCTGTTCATAATCTATCACCAAGTGCAGCTCAGCCTGATAAGACAACCAGCCATTTAACACGTTTTTGACTACTTAATTATATCATTGATTCTTTTACTCACGATTTTTTAAGGTTATTGTTTAATATTGTTTAGTGTAGTGATATCTGTTAAACCAAACCAAACATACGTCTTTCTGCTATATTATATTTCGTAGGGCCAAGCTTCGTGACAAGAGCTGAGCACTGAATCGACGTTATATTTAGCTTTATGTTTGAATTTTGCCAGTCAAACCTGTAAGTTCTCTGTATTTTCTTAAAACCTTATCGGTAGTCATTTAACCACTAACCCTTAGCGTTAAACGTACACAAAATACTCAAAAGTCGACATCGTATTTCACAACTCAAGGGTCAAACTATAAGTTACCCGTTGGCGGAGATGAACGTAGTGGATAGCCACCTTACACTATACCTCACGAATTATCAAGATTAAATCACCTCTTCTTATCAAGGGCCCTATTCAATCGCCCTAGCTATAAGGTTAGAAACCTTGGCTAAAAAAACACTACCGATGTGCTGTCGCATGAGAACACGAAAATAAAAGAAGGAATATTATGTTCAGGATGTAACAATATCTATTATTACTAAAACAGACCTTGACCTTTTGATCACACAAAAACTTTCTATATGACGAAAACAAAGATATGTGTTCGATCTTATAGATACTCGGATTTGTACGCAGTTCCTTTGTTTACAAAGTAATAAATAGAAAAAATAATCTCTTTAAAAAAACTTTTTACAAAAGGTAGGATGTTGGCAAGTAGAAGTTGTTTTGTATCTCATTTAAAAAACATTATTTTCCAATTTTTTAAACATACAATTTATAGATAAAAAATATGTATAATTTTAATATGACCATATTTTTAAAATTGCTTATTTTTTTACATATTTGTACTATTTCATCTTATATTAATTAATTGAATATTAACAAACTTAATGTCGTAACATTTTTTGTAAAAGATTAATTTCATAAAAAATGTTTAAATAATACAGTTGTTCTTTTGACGAATACAGTTTCACAGATCACTTGGACTTATAAGAAATTATATTTTACATTTTTCCTTAATTGATGATAGAATTATGGCTGCTTAGTGAATATATTCTTAGAGCTTTATGTATAATTTTATAACATCACCTACAGAAAGTTGTGAAATCAAAAAAATTGTCAAGTATTTGTTTTCCTTGTTTAACACTTTGCACATTGTACCATGTATTACGTAACTTTATTTATATGAGAGTCCGTAACTCTCCCGCGGCAGACCCTAGGAATGAGAGAGAGTTAGGCCTTTGCACTCGCACACGCCGCGTACGATATGGGTGCGATAGAGAACGCACCTCTCCCGCACTGTAACTACTGGAGTGAAGAGAAAGCGTTCTCCCACTCGCGCACGCCGTATTCTATGCGAGTACGAGAAAGAACGCGGCTCTCCCGCACTGTGGCCGTAGGAGTGAGAAAGAAAGTGCTTTCTCACTCGCTCGCGTCTAATCTTACGCAGGTGCGAGAGAAAATGCAATTCTCTCGCACTGACTCTACGAGGGTAAGAGAGATACAGTCTGTCAAGTAAGAGCGTGGTCGAGTTAATTTATAAAAAAATTTATTTGATGAAACTTTCATATTTATATATACATTGTACACATTACAAACAATGATGCAATTTGGTCAATAATGTGTCCAGTCACCACCGGCGTCGATAATTGCCTAGCATCTCCGAGGCATGCTTTCTACTGATTTGACGGCGTGTTCTAGTGGCAAGGATCTCCAGATCCGACGAATTTCGTAAGACAACTGCTTCAAAGTGTATGTGCGTCTTCCACGAAGCTTCCGTTTAATATATGCCCACACATTTTCAATTGGGTTTGCATCGGGCGACTGCGACGGCCAATCCAATGTAACGATGCCAGATTGAGTCTTCCACTGAGTACAGAGCTTGCTGCGGTGTTTAGGATCGTTGTCCTCCTGCAGAATCCAATCTTCATTTTTTGTGATGAACCATCGTTTGGCAGATGCCAGTAAAGCCTTTTTGTAGATTTTTATCATTTTCTCGGCATTTAGGTTGTCAGTAAAGAGGTGCAAAGTGCCGAATCCCTGCTTTGAGAAGCAGCCCCAAAGATGCACCTTTATTCCATGTTTTACGGTCCGCTGAACAAGCCTATTGGTGGAAGTTGACCAGGCTCGCGTAAGGACAGAACGTGCCCATATAGAACATTCATCAGTAAAAATGACATTTTCAAAATCTCTATCAATATTCTCATGCGCCCAAACGAGTCGCTTTGTCACATGTTTTTTAGTCAACAGAGGCTTCTTCATTGTGTTGCGCCATTTCAGATGATGAGTACGAAGATGGGTTCGGATAGTTTCGTAGGATATATCTTAACCTTTTGCCATTAATTTTGCTTGTCCTTGTCGCAGTGTTAAAGCAGGATTCCGCGAAAACAGATTCACTATTCTTTTTTCATCTTTTTTGTTCATTTTTCCTATCGGGCCACGTTCTGGTAAATCATCGATATTTTTAGCCACTATATATCGCTGTATCCACTTCTGTACAAATGCCTTCGACTTTTTCATATATTTAGCAGCCGCTGATTGCGACATTTTGGGACCTTTCGGGTGGATGCAAAGGAACACAGCCTCGTAGCGCGACATGTAATTAGCACTCATGGTGTTTAACGTAATTCTCTTTCAAAAGATCAACGACAACTGAATCTTTGTTGACAATGCATTAAGGACAAAGCTTTTCTCTATCGGCTTGCGAAGGAATTGGAGCAAAATCTTTTATTTCATGTCGGTGAAGTCGACCACGCTCTTACTTGACAGACTGTAGCACTATCTCACTCGCACGAACCGCGCCAAACGAATAAAATATAAAAAAGGGGAGTAACCGGCGAAGGTTACTCCAGCGCAAGTATATAAAAAAAACAATACTCGCGCTCGCCTATGTACAGGAAAGGGACTTACGATAAGGGCTATCCAGCCGCGCACGCAAAAGAAAATCAACCACGGGGGCAGGGACGCCGTTGTCGCCAATGAAGAAACTGCGGCAGGGTACGCCGTCTTGTTGTGTCACCCCTGCGGTGAAGTGGAGGTGCTCGGGCGCTCCAATCGGCGCTACTACGCCTCCACCACTTTTATGCGTCCAGAGCGCGTTAAAAAAAAACAAAAGTGCTCATCACGCAAAAAAATTCGCGAGAAAAGAGGAAGAGGCACGCATGCGGACGATTAAAATGGCAAAAGAAGGCTAGCTAAAACGCGGGAAGAACTAGCTCAACAAGCCTAATCTTAAATATATCGCGATACGATACACGCTTATCTTTAAACGCTGGCGCGTACCGTATTTTCCCGTCCGAGACCGTCACGATACTGAGGTACGATTTCACCTGTGCAAGCGGCGAAAGCGCGCGAAATACGAATGCGCGCGGAATACGGAGTGCTCTCCATGACAATTTACATATATATATATATATATATATATATATATATATATATATATATATATATAC
Source organism: Chalcis sispes (assembly GCA_949987625.1). Lineage (NCBI taxonomy): Eukaryota > Metazoa > Arthropoda > Insecta > Hymenoptera > Chalcididae > Chalcis > Chalcis sispes. The sequence continues at coordinate 31,827,503 of OX465098.1, read as the reverse complement.
TAAATTCTTTCAATAATTCTTACCCTTTTAATAAAAAGTCTTTATGGGCACAACCCTCGAAAATACTTTTTAAAGGAGTTGACAGAGTTTGTAAGATGCTAAGATTCATGGGCCAAAAAGTCGTAAGAAGACCAAACGTACGATATACACATATTAAACCACAAGCAGACATACCTACCTGACTCTGAGAACAGCGAGTTTAGTCGCTTGTTTTTCTTGATATTATTAAATACCACATCATGAGCGAGCTAACCCACCTTACCCATAGGAACCACCTCTACTAAAGTACAAGCAGGCTAACCCAACTAACCCTGAAAATAGTGAATTTAGTCGTTTATTTTTTAAAGCATTTTGTAGATTACTTTATATTAATTAATGGATATTCTTGTAACGTCAAAGCACTGTAGCTTAACTTATTTAAGTTACTTATTTTTGCGGTCTATCTATTTTGTCAAACAAAATTCAGTTATTTTAAAGGATTTATTCGTTTCGACTTTTTAAAATTTCGTTTGAATAAAATTCAAAACTTAATATATTTACAGTATATAGTCTAATCCGATATATATATATATATATACATATATCCGGTATATATGCGGAACATATAACACATCGTTCAATAAGTCCCGAAACTAACAACGAAAACAACATTTTTTTTTAAAAATCATTTTTATTCATCAATATAATCTCTTTTCAGAGTGATATAATCTTTCCAACGCCTTTCTAACATTTCTATACCATGTTTATAGAAGGATTTATCCTTTGCTTCAAAAAACGCTTCAGTTTCGGCAATGACCTCCTCATTCGAGCCAAATTTTTTTCCCTAGAGCATTTTTTTGAGATCAGCAAAGAGCCAGTAGTCGCTGGGGGCTAAATCTAGCGAATACGGGGGGTGGGGAAGCAAATCAAAGCCCAATTCGTTCAATTTTGCCATTGTTTTCATGGACTTGTGGCATGGAGCATTGTCTTGGTGAAAAAGGATTTTTTTCTTCTTTATGTGCGGTCGTTTTGCTACGATCTCCTCCTTCAAACGTACTAACAAGTCAATATAATAATCACTCTTGATTGATTTACCTTTTTCCAGGTAGTCAATGAAAATCACGCCATGTGTATCCTAAAAAACAGACGCCATGACTTTGCCAGCAGACTGCTGCGTTTTTGGACGCTTTGGGCGGCTTTCGCCAGCCATGCGCCACTCAGATGATTGCCGATTTGACTCTGGAGTGAAATGATGTATCCATGTTTCATCCATGGTCACGTATCGACGCAGGAAATCCTTTTTATTGCGAGTAAATAGCGATAAACAGCTCTCTGAATCGTCGACTCGTTGCTGTTTTTGTTCCACTGAAAGCAATCGCGGCACCCACTTAGAAAAAACCTTTTTCATGCTCAATTTTTCATGAAGGATTGTAAATACGCTTCCAGATGATATCTGTGTCATTTCTGCAATCTCACGGACCTTTACTTTGCGATTTTTCATTACAATATTTAACACTTCACTCACATTTTCCTGTGTAACGGCTTCCAAGGGTCTACCCGAACGTTCCGCATCGTTTGTGTCCGTACGACCACGTTTCAACTCAGCATACCAACGACAAATCATTGGTTTGAATGGAGAGGAGTCCGGGTAATGGTTTTCAAGCCATTTCTGGGCTTCTACGGTGTTTTTACCTATTAAAAAACAATGTTTTATCAACACGCAAGACTCGCTTTTTTCCATTTTCCAAACAAATTACAAAGTGACTTTACTCTAACCTCGATATCTCTGCTGTCTGTGATCCGATCGACGTGAAATTTTTACACGGTTCATGTAAAGGTTCGCACTCTATGGAAACGTGGCCAGTTTGGTACTACTAGCACTATCTCTGGGATAGTCTCGGGCCTTATTGAACGATGTGTTATTTTAGTCTAGAATTTCTTTTTGTAGAAACGTTAAAAGTGATATGATATCACTTTTAGAGTGTCTGATTATTATACAAAATGTTTGCAAAGGCAGTGACATGCCTTTGAATATATTCTTTACAGGCGATGGCGTTTAAACCAATATTTTGTGTGATTCTCGCACTTTACTTATACTTAAACTCACAGCTTGAACAATGATTTAAATTTTCATTCATCAATATAAAACTGTCAGAGAAATGTCTGATATAATTTTTTCATATTGTAAATCCTAATACATCGAGTGCCTAGATTTCACTTGTAGTTCCTTTTGTTATTAACTCCAAGATAATTTCTTTATTTTGAGAGTGAATTTCTTGCACTGCTGAAAGAAAGCGGCTACTACATAAATCAGTCAACAAAATACTTGTTGAACCAGTATTCTAAAAGTACATTTGTTTTAGCCAAGTTCTAAAGTGATCTAAAATAAATAAATTTAAAAAAAATTATAATTATGCATTAAATATGTATTAATACAATGAAAAATTTATTAATACCTGTAGTTAATTTTCCAGATTTTGAAGCCGTAACGTAGATATTATCAGATCTAAATAACTTTTGTGGCACGACTGGTCCAAATTTGCCACTTATTTCTTTAAGAATTGAAAAAAGAGCCGATAGAAGTTTTCCATTGCCTGAAATCGTAAGTTGAAACATATAACTATGGCTTGTACAAGTTACAAGTTGCACCAGGCATTGTATTTGACTCTCTCCTTTAATCGCCAATATTCTTCCAGAATGTATTTCTAGCTGAAATCCACTTCAATCTGTATTGTAAACATTTTTTATACCTTTTTCTTAAATAAGTCTAATTTGAATGAAAAATTCGTCAGCATTTCTTTGTCAATAATCTGTTCCTTTGAGAGTTTTTTAGTGAAAACTTATCAATTTTTCTACTGACAATCCTGTGAGCTTTTTAAAATTATTTATCGAATAATTCGAAGCTTTAAATTTAAAATCCTCGTTTCCAATATTCTCTTAAGCTTGTATAGCCCATATCTGCAAATCTATATCATGAACAATATGACCGGTATTGATTGCAGTTTTTTAATTATCCAATACAAATTGACAAATTCTGCCTATTTTTTCTCTATAAGTTTCTCTCTCATGTGAAGTTCTTACCTAACGTTTTAGTTGCGTATTTGAATGCACTTTTTGAAATCGATTTTGAACAGTTTTTAATGCAAGATATTTGGTTATTCCACTTCTCAAGAACTCTATGGCGCGTGCTTTATAGTTATGATCCAATTCTACAACTAATGTGCATTCTTGTATATCTTCATCTATAGACCAGATTTTGTCATTATCTTTAACGATTTTCATTTCAACATCTTTATATGGTTCTTGAAAAGCCAATGTTTCCTCTTCAATTATATCGACGTTGTTAAATTCTTCCATTGAATTATATAAAATTTTTTCAATACTATTTTTTATGTCAATCTCTTGCTGTGTTATTGGCGTAATATCTAGCTTGAGACCTTGGAATTTTATCAGGAGATATTTATTACGTTAACGGGATTGAAAATCATTTTTAGAGCCCAAAACATAATTTATATATATTGGATAAAATGAAACTTTAATACATAATCTAGCTTTTATTATTAGTATACATGAATTATTCATGCACTTATCGTGAAACGAAAACTTATATACATAGAAAAAGTTATTTTAAAACAGTTATTCAAATATCTTCACTACCCATAAATAAATATTAAACTCTTTGAGAGTTTTATAAGAGCTATAGAACTAGACCTAAATTGTGTGCATAAAAATTTCCAAAGCTCTGGCTTTTTTCAATAAAGAATAACTTAATTTATTCTGTTTTTTTTGATATTTTTTGTCTTTAATTGTTTATAGCAAGTTATAAATAAATACATAACATGTTGATTTATTTGAGTTTATACAATATTCGTATGGTTGGCTCTATAAAATAAACATATGCAAACAACATAAAAATCTACAATATTAAAAAACTATATACTAAAATCAATTAACTAACTCATTAAGCTAAACTCCTTTTTTAGATATATCCATATTAATAGAAAAATTTGCCTTTTTTTTAGAAAATTCTTAAGTTTAACAATAAGTTAAGTACCTAAAAAATAAAGGGTGATTTATTATGAAGTTTGATTTTCAATAGGCTTTTTTTTACAGATCACGCGTGACTCCTGTCAAACTGTAATGTAATTTTTATTCAGTATTATTTGACAAATCATCATGAAAAGACTTACACCGCAACAACGTATCCAAATTATTTAGGTGTATTACGAAAATCAGCGTTCTGTGAGAAATGTTTTTCGTGCTCTTAAAACAACTTATGCTGTGCATCGTCGACCTACCGAAACCACTATAGCCAATACAATCCGCAAATTTAAAACCCAGCATACATTATCGGATGATACTCTACCGATTAGACCACATCCAGCACGTAGTGAAGAGAATATAGCGGCTGTAGCTGAAAGTGTGGCTGAAGACCGTAATGAATCGATTCAGCGTCGTTCTCAGCAGCTTGGTTTGTCGTACGCAACAACTTGGCGTATTTTACGTAAAGATCTTGGTTTTAAGGCATACAAACTTCAACTTGTGCGAGAATTAAAGCCGGACGACTTAGGTTTGCGTCGTGTTTTTGGTGAATAGGCTATGAATCAGCTCAATGAAAATCCTTCGTTTTATCGCGAAATTTTGTTCAGTAATGAGGCGCATTTTTGGCTCAATGGATACGTCAATAAGCAGAATTGCCGTATTTGGGATAATTAGCAACCTGAAGAGCTTCAACAGCTACTACTAAAGCCACAGAAATGCACAGTTTGGTGAGGTTTATGGGCCGGTGGTATCATCGGTCCATATTTCTTTCAAAATGAGTCCGGTCATAACGTTACCATCAATGGCGACCGCTATCGCACCATGATAACGGATTTTTTGCTACCTGAAATGAAAGCCCGTGGTATCGGTGAACTTTGGTTTCAACAACACGGCGCTACTTTGCATACAGCAAGAGAAACAATGGACTTATTGAGAAATCATTCTGGTGAGAACCTGATGTTACGTTTTGGACCAGTAAATTGGCCGCCCAGATCGTGTGATATCACACCTTTAGATTATTTTCTTTGGGGTTACACGAAGTCTCTGGTCTTTAGGGATAAGCAAGCTTCAATCGACGCATTGCAAGCCAACATTACTCGTGTCATTCGCGAGATACCGGTCGCTATGCTGGAACGCGTCGTCCAAAATTGAACCCTCAGGATAGACCATTTACGGCGTAGTCGGAGTCAACATTTAAATGAGATAATTTTTGAAAAGTAAATGTCGTAGATTGTTCTTTCGATTCACAATAAAATTTTTACTATAGATTTCAACTTTATGCCTTTTACTTGAGATTAAAAACCAAACCTCATAATGAATCACCCTATATTTCATAAACGATCTATGCTGTGGAGAAATGAATATATTAAACAGGATTGTACTTACCAAAAGATTAAAAGGATTGTAATGTATTGTAACGGGATATTTCGGAAGGCACGTGTGAGACTCTCACCGCATGTGCGCACTGCGCAAGCGCTGGTTTCGGGCCTGTCTGGCCGCTAACTCCCTCGATGCGGCCTCGAGTGCCGACGGGCGTTAGCCGTGGTGCAATGGCACTCTCGTGCAATGCTGGTCCGTATAAAACGCAGGATCCTCCTCGGATCCTGCTTTCTCTTACGTGTGAGTGGCCTTTTCTAAGGCCCTGCTGCCGGTGCTGCTCCCACTGGGCTCGACTACTCATTTTGCGTGCCAACTGTAAGTTGACACACCCACGGAGGCGGTGGTATTCGGGACAGGAACGCTAGATAGGGAAAGGTCAATAACGCGCACCCGTTATGCGCTAATAACTTGATTTTAAAGAAAACTCAACAAAAAGCGTACGAAAGTAAATTATTTATCGCGTAGAGGCCTCTCGCCAAGTATCGCAATTAGTATTGCTTGACAAGCAATTCTTTTCTACGAGGCACGCATTGCGCATGCACGCCGTCCACTCGCCTTGCTGCATTCACGCAGCAAGGCAGGTGTGCCGGCCTTTACTTTCGGCGGGCCGGCTTACGGTTGGATGCGGCTTACGGTTGGATGCGGCTTTTCGCGATCAACCGTGAGACTACGCATGTGTAGTGTCTCGCACACGCTGACACACACACACACACACACACACACACATACACTCTTAACTACTACGTATGTGGGAGTAAGAGCGAGTCTCTCACTCACCGCTCGCACGAATAATATTGGGAGTACAAATTAGTTTGGTCCGTTTGCGAAAGATGGCTCTGGCTATTATAAATATTTAATAGTAACAGCTGAAGTCGATAGTTTAAGAGAGGTTAGACATCTGTCAATAATATTCAGTTTGTATCGCTTCGAGTTTCATAAAAAAATCTTGTTTTTAACTGATTTAAATATGTTCAATTTTGTGTTAACTAAGCAGCATTTGCGAGAGGTTTTAGTTTTCTGTTTCAATTGAAAGAAAAATGCAGCTGAAGCGTATCGAATGCTTGTGGAAATTTATGGTGATAATGCTCCAACTGATAAATCTTATAAGTAATGATTTTGACGTTTCAAGAATGAAGATTTCAGCATTGAAGACAAACCTCGCTCTAAACAGCCAAAAAAATTCGAAAACAAAAAGTTGGAGGCATTACTCGATGAAGATCCGAGTCAAACGCAAGAGGAGCTTGCAGAATTATTGGAAGTGACTCAACAAGCAGTTTCTGTACGATTGGAATCCATGGGAATGATTCAAAAGGAAGGCAATTGAGTGCCTTATGAACTTAAAATCGATAGACATTGACAGGCGATTTTTTTGTTGCGAGCAGCTGATTCAAAGGCTACAAAGATAGGATTTTTTACATAGAATTATTACTGGAGATGAAAAATGGATATTCTATTATTACCCCAAGAAGAAAAAATACTATGCTATGCCCGATCAATCTTTGCCATCGACCTCAAAATCAACACCAAAGCCAAATATTCATGGTTTAAAGATCATGTTGTGTATCTGGTGGGACCAAAATGGTGTTGTGTACTATGAGCTGCTATAACCTGGCGATACTATAACGGCTGATCGGTATAGGCTGCAATTAACTCGTTTGAGCCGTGCATTACGAGAAAGACGGCCGAAATACAAGGGAAGACATGACAAAGTTATTTTTCTGCATCACAATGCTTGGCTTCATGTCGCAAAAGTCGTAAAAAAATATTTGGAAACGCTTAAGTGGGATATTTTGCCACACCCGCCGTATTTTTCGGACATTGCTCCTTCTAATTAATGGTTGTTCCGAGTGATGCAGCACGATCTGGCAGGTCATCGGTTAACTTCTTTCGAAGAAATCAAAAATTGGCTCCTAACTTGGATCACCTCAAAAGACGAGACATTTTTTCGAGATGGAATTCTTAAATTGCCTAAAAGTAGAAATAAGTAGTAACTAGCGATGAACTATACTTTAATTAATCTTTTAATTCTTTTTATTTTGAAATAAATGCATTTTTGATCGAAAAAACGGACCGAATTAATTTTTACTCCCAACATAATATATTTTCGCGACCCCGCGCGTAAGTATGTATATCGCGGATAAATAGTATTGCAAGTGACCACTTACCTTCTTTATTTCTCGGATCCGTCTTCTAGAACTTTGCTCGAAATATCCGTGACTCGGTTGCAGTGGCGGTAATTTCTCTAGCTGCACGTCGTTGCGGCTTGGCGGTTGAGAAGAGAAGAAGGTTCCCCTTTCGCGTTGCGCCTCTCCTCTTTTCCTGCGCTGCGCCATCGATTGCTTGATTGATGGCGCCGCGTGTCGGTACGCTGCGAATTCTCGCGCCTTTTCCCGCGTCGCGATCAATCAACCAATCGATGGCGTAGCGGAGGCTCGTCCTCTCAAAACTCACTCGTTATCTCGATAAAGTAAGGTACGAGGGCAGTCCCAAAAGTACCCGACCCGACAAAGAAAACAGTAAAAAAATTGCGAAAATATTTTTTATTTTTCAGCGTATTCTCCTTTCAGTTCGATACACTTTTCCCAACGATGTTCAATAGCTTCGATACTCGCTTTATAGTAGGATCCGTCAAGCTCCTCATAATACCTATTAACCGCAGACTCTACCTCTTCATTGTTGGCAAATCTTTTGCCGCCGAGCGATTTTTTCAAATTCGGAAAAAGAAAATAATCCGTGGGAGCCAGATCTGGCGAATAGGGTGCGTGAGGAAGCAATTCGAACTTCAACTTATTGATTTTAGCCATCGCAATGACGCACGTGTGGACCGTTGCGTTGTCGTGATGAAACCACACTTTTTTTTCGTCAGATGGGGCCGTTTTTTCTTGATTTCATCACTCAAACGCTGCAATAAAGCTGCATAATATCCGCCGTTGTTTGTTTTTCCTTTTTCGAGATAATCAATAAATATTATTCTACGTGCATCCCAGAAAACGGATGCCATGACCTTGTCAGCTGACTGAACTGTCTTTGCTTTCTTTGGAGCCAGTTCTCCCTTGTTAGTCCACTGCTTTGACTGCTCCTTGGTCTCAGGTGTAAAATGATGGACCCATGTTTCGTCCATGGTTATGAATCGACGCAAGAACTCGGCTTTATTGCTGCGAAACATTGTCAAACACTCGATGGAAACATCCTCACGTTGCTGTTTGTGCTCCATTGTGAGCAAACGCGGCACTTATCTTGCGCACAGCTTTCTCATGTCCAAATTTTCGGTCAAAATGCCATGCGCAGCACTTTTTAAAATGCCTGCCATGTTTGCTATCTCACGCACTTTTAGTCGACGGTTATCCAATACAATTTTGTGGATTTTCTTCACATTTTCTGACGTAGTGACCTCACTTGGTCGACCACTGCGGTGTTCATCTTGGCAGCTCGTACGACCTCGCTTAAACTCAGCTACCCAATATTTGACCGCTGTAAACAAAGGAGCAGACTTCCTCAGAGTAGAATCCAACTTGGCTTTGATATCGGTTGGACTTAGACCTTTCAAATGAAAGTATTGTATCACATAACGATGCCCGATTTTTTCCATATTTACAAATTCACTGAGAGCGTTTAATTTGGATGTCTGTAAAAAAAATAATAATAAACGTACCGTTATGAATTTTTCACATTAATTTGTTTAAAGGTGGTATTGTCAATCGCAGTAATTGTTTTTTTAAAACTACCTGTATTTATAAGTCAGGTCGGGTACTTTTGGGACTACCCTTGTATCTCGTGTTACGCACGTGGTTGCTGCTTGACATGCAAGAAGAGAAAGGGGATCCCTTTTTGCATGTCTCGCGTCGCGCCGCGAACTCTAACTTGCACCGCATATCAGGTGGCCTAACCTCGACGGATCACCTGTCCCAGTATATATAAATGTGTAAAACTATTAAAAAATTATAGATTTCCGTACACTTCTGAACTTAAAGTTACGTTAGGTATAACTGACTAAATATAATCTCAAACTGTTATTGTTGTAGTCGAACGGCATTATCCAAGAAATAATAAATATTACACAAGCACGGTGAGATAAAGACCAAATCTTATCTATTGTTTCATTCAAATGAATAAAATTTACGAATTAAAATAGATTCAACTCAAGCACGTGAGAAGAACAATATCGAACTTGTCTTGATTCGAATTCGCATACAATAATATTTACATATAAATGGAAAGTTCGAGTACTAAATCATAAGACATGTAAATTTCGATATTTGATTTCGTCGTTAGAGAACAATTTTTAATTTTATTAAGCTTACTAAAAATTTTTAGCATTAAATTTTAATTTAACATTATCGTCACGAGTGTATAGAATAATTGACAAAAGTCTTTAGCCAAAAAATATAAAGAAAAAACCAGTTTTACCCTCATAAGAAATTGGGGATGCTATTCCTGAGCACAAAAGCAATGCTCGCTAGAGCATCTTTTTTTGAAAAATTAAATGAGGTTGATTCTTTAAAAAAATTCCAATTTGCTCTTGAGATAATATAAAAAGAATAATTTTTGGGGGTGAACTACAAGGGTGGCTTATGAGTTTAGGATTAATGGATTTAAGGTTTGCAGATTTAGATTTTGAAAGTCGATAATAACATAATAATAAAAAAACAGTTAGCATGTAGATAAAAGAAATTAAAAAAAATTTACTGCCAATCTTATAACGATCAAAGGCTATGGGGTAGTGAATTCCGTTACATAAGGGTGCTATATCTTCGTTTTTCATTTATTTTTTGGATGAGTTTTTTTTATAAAAGTATTTAAGTTAAATTTAAAAGTTAATCAGTGAATAATCATCTATATATGATATAGATGATTATGTATGATACAGATAATTATGTATATGATATAGATAATTATTCACTGAATAACTTTTGAATTTAACTTGAATACTTACATTTTATAATAATAAAATCACTCTAAATGTCAAACATCCCCATAAAAAAATTTTTTTTCAAAAACCCCGAAACACCTCAACTTAATCTTTTTATTTTGTACATGATAGTGCAATTTATAACCTAATTTAGTTGATTTAATAAATTTTACACGAAAAGAAAGCATAAAAATCGTACATTTGCCATTAAAAGAAATAAGGTTCGCAACAATTTGGCATAAAAGTTATGCCCATAGAAGCGTCTTTATATAAGAAACAATTTGCCGTCGGTTTTATTTAAAAACTTCTAAAGTTTTTTGAGATATTAAAAAAAACTGCTTCTAGTGGTGAACTTTAAGGATAATTTTCACCCCTTAAATTGACGAATTAGTACTTAAAAGAAACTTGTGTTCAATATTTTTTTAAGTACTATAGCATATTACAAGATGAATGAAATCGGTGAGGTACACCTAGAGTAGTTTCCTTGTCAGTCACTCAGTCGCTCAGTCACTCCGTCACTCAGTCACTTAGTCACTAACGGTATTCAAGCTTCGCTCTGCAGAAAGATGGGAAAAAGTTGTAGCTAGCGATGACTAATACTCTAAATGATTCATTTGTAACTATTTTTTTACAATAAAGTTACATTTTCATCAAGAAAAACAGTACGAACTTAGTTGCGCACCTAATAAGAAAAAAATATTCTTCCCTTTTAAACAAGTAATTTAGAGTCTCAATTATGTTAAAAAAAAAAATACGAAAAATATCCACATTACTGAAATACTTGGAACACTAGAATCCAAAGGCTACGTCATTTTAACAATTTCTAACCAATAAAGCTAACTCTTCTTTTGAATGAAAAAGTATTAAATATTTAGTAAGAAACTTTCAATTTGTCAGAATAGTGAAATATTTTTCGAAATTTTATTTTTCAATAGGGGTTTTTTCACGAAAAATCAAATTTTAATTTTAATTTTTGCAAACAATCTTGAGTACTTCATTTTACAATATTATATACTTTAAGCATTCTTTGATATTTCGTTGATGCTATTCTCTAGAACAAGTCCGTCAACTTCAATAAGCTGTACTACTGCCATACCGGAAAATTTGACTATAAATAATAAAATTTATTTTTAGCATACTTTGAGGCCTTAGGCCACTCTAGGATTTTCAAAACATCGTTTAATTTTTTTTTTTTAAATGGTCCCTTAGAATGTTGAAAATGATGTATTAAGATTATGGTCGGGAAATATCTCTAAGTAATTATTTTTCAAAGTATAGTGCAAGGCTGGCAGGTAGGCAGAGCTATAATTTAAAACTTTAAACGTCTTTATCTTAAAACTATATATTTTAAGTTGACCGCACTCATAACTCGAACAATCTTCAATCAATTTACTACAAATTTTAATAAGATCTTTAAAAATATATTGTCTAAATAAGTACATAGGATTTTTCCTGCGAATTTTGCAAGTTTGACTTTGGAAGTGCGCCTTTTGGCCAAAAATCAATATATCATAAAAATCCTACATACTTCTCTAGCTGTTGTTATGTAAAATAAAAGAAAATTTAAGACTCATCATAATTCGGAATATACAGGAGCTGTTGGTACGACCGTAGACTCTTCCAAAATAGAGAGGTCATCTAAGAAACGCTGCACAGCCGCCATTTTCAAATTATTTATTCAATGAAAATTATGTTTTTTAGTTAATCATATCTACAATCAACTTCTGCCTTATTGATCTCGATTTACTTTATATTTTTCCTAAAATAAATCACAAAGAAGCTTATTTTTCCAGCCTGTAGAGTGGCTTAAGACCTTAAATTGTATTTAATAAAAGCCTTTTTGTTCCAGTTGTAAAATTTATATTGCGTTTTAATATATTTATATCTTTGCAATACTCATGTATGCATTTTTGCACATAAAATTATATATTTTCAGTGTGACAGGTGGTACGTCGAGGTTACGCCACCTGCCATGAGGTGCGAGTTAGAGTTCGCGGCGCAACAACACGCGGCGCCATCGATCAAGTAATCAATGGCACAGCGCGGAAAAAAGCGATAGGCGCGACACGAGACGTGCAAGAAGGGATCCCTCTTCTCTTCTTGCCCGTCAAGCAGCAACCACGAGCGCAACGAGAGACACCTTACTTTATCGAGATAACCAGCGAGTTTTAAGAGGACGAGCCTCTACCCCGATAGAAGTAAGTGGCCAGTTAATTAGTAATATTTTCGCGATCTATTCTTCGCGCACGGTCGTGTATATATATCGTAATATTCGTTGCGAGCGATGGGTGAGAGGCTAGCTCTCACTCACACATATATACATATAAATGTTTGTGTGTGTGTACGCGCGTGCAAGACTACACGCGTGTAGTCTCCCAGTTGGACACGACCTTTCGCGGCCAACCGGGAGCCAGCCCACGAAACAATAGAACCGACTCACACGTCAAGAACCAGCCCGCGAGGCATTAGAGCTGGTACACACGCCTTGCTGCGTAAATACAGCAAGGCGAGTAGTCGACACACATGCGCAGTGCGTGTCTCGCATGAAAGTATTGTGCGCGCATTAATTTAAATTGCGACCCTCGGCAATGAGGCCTAATAACGATATATTAGGTGTAGTAAATAGAGATCCATTATTTTTGCATTAAATTGAAGGTTTTATTTAGCATAGATAGAACGATACGATTAAGGTCAAATATGCACCGTTTTGTTCGATAACTTGTTGCCATTTTCGAGGTAATTTCATAATGCCTCTATCGTAGAAACCCTTGTCCCTATTGTGAAAAAACTGGGACAGTCGATTTTCACAATCTTCTCTTGAGGCGAATTTTTCACCTGCAAAATCATTCGTCATAGACAGGAAAAGGTGGTAATGACTTGGTACTAGGTCCGGACTATAAGGTGGATGCATAAGAACTTCCCAACTAAGCTCCCAGAGCTGCTGGCGAGTCACTATCGATGTATGCGGCCTGGCGTTGTCCTGATGGAACACAATTCCTCTCCTATTGGCCAAAGCTGGCCGCTTCTGGGCGATTGCTTCTTTCAGACGGTCCAATTGTTTGACAGTACAGGCCTGAATTAAGAGTTCGGCCGTAGGGGAGCAGCTCATAGTAGATGATTCCCTGCCAGTCCCACCAAACACACAGCAAAACATTCCTAACTGTCAATCTTGGCTTGGCCACCGTTTGCGCCGGCTCACCGCGATTTGACCACGATCGTTGTCACTTGACGTTGTCGTCAGTGACCCACTTTTCATCACCAGTAACCATCCGCTTCAGAAATGGATCGATATTGTTGCGATTCAGCAGCGATTCGCAGATGGAAATTCGGTCCACGAGGTTTCTTTGCGATAACTCGTGTGGCACCCATACATCGAACTTCTTTTTGTATCCAGCCTTATTTAAGTGGTTCCAAACGGTTTTTTGTGCAATGTTTAGCTCCTGAGCAATCGAAACAGTGCTTATGTGACGGTCGGACTCGACGATTTCCATTATTTTATCGACATTTCCGACAATTGGCCTTCCAGAGCTTGGTGCATCTTTGACGTCAAAATTACCGGAACGGAATCGACGAAACCAAAATTGCGCGTGATTGGCTGTTACAGTATCAGGACCATAAACACTATTCACATTTTCAGCTGCCTGGCTTGCATTTTCGCCTTTATCGAAGAAAAACTGTAAAATATGGCGTATTTTCTCTTTGTTGGTGTCCATCTTTGACGCGTGCTAAAAAAATACTGAGTCAAGCAATTACAAAACTGTATCAGAAGCTTTTTTAATACGAAATCTTATCTTTCTAACTCCATCTAGTGTAATCCGATCGCACTTTTACAACGGGTGATACAGACTACTAAAGCCATTTATTGGCAAAATAACGGATTACTTTTTACTACACCTAATATAAGAGACTTTTGTAAACAATTTTATATTATTTGACTCTAATAAAGTTGATTGCGCAGAACGGGTGCGCATTATTTATCTTTCCTCTTTCTAGCGTTTCTATCCCAAATACCGCCGCCTCCCCCAACCGTCAGCTGGCACGCAATCGACTAGCCGAGCCCGGTATGGAGTACCACCAGCAACGGGGCCTTGAAGTAAGGCCACCCACACATAATAGAAAGTAGGATCCGAGAAAAATCCTACTTTGTAAAAGTATCGGCACTGCACGCAAGTATCATTGCACGATAGCTAACGTCCGTCAGCATTCAAGGCTGCACCTAAAGATGGCTGCGGCCGCAGCAGTGCGTACGTGCGAGGGAGAGTCCTACATGTGGAACTGATAAGAACTCCGTTACATCAGAAATTATTAATCTTCATTTCGATTTCATAATAATCAATAATAAATTATGTTTCACATCTGTCACACGTCCTGACGGCTTAATTTCTTTTTCTATCATTTTAATTTTTTTAATCGATTGTTTTCTTTAAAATTTAATATTTTGTGATAAGTCTTGAATAAATTTACATTTAAATATTTTTAAAGTAAAAATTGAAATCTTTTGTATTCGTCCTCTTTTTAAATTTCTACAGAAATACACATTTAATTGTTAACAATTTATTAACTACATCTTTTAAACAAATGTATCTTTAATATAATCTATTTTTTAAACAATTATTAAATATCATTGAAAATATTTTATTATTGTTGTATAAAGTCTTTAAATTTTATTACGACAATTTTCACTTTCATCATTTTCATTTTATTCTAATATTACTCTATATTTTGGTATTACTTCTATCATTAAATAAAAATAATAGGCTGCAAACTATTAAAGAATTATTAAATGAATACTAACGAAACTAACCGATGACGGAAAATAATCGACAAAGTTCCAGATTCTGCATAAAACCTTAAGATAAAAATATTGTCAGATAAAAATTTTATTATTAAAATTATCATCAGAAATTTAATTAAAATATACGCATCTGATTGTTAATTCTTTTTACAATGTTCTTGTATATTATCATTTAATAAATATAATTTTTTAACGCGCTGATTATAATAAATATCAATGTTGCATTCTTATTATACAAGTATAATATGTCTATATATATATATATATATATATATATATATATATATACGAGAAGTGATTAAAAAAATAAGGTGACTTTTCATTTTTTATAAAAGATATTCATATATTCACCTAAAATTATGTTATTTCCTTCAAAATAATCCCCCTCTGATACAATGCACTTGTGCCAGCGCTTTTCCCAGTCGTCAAAACACTTCTGAAATGCACTTATGGGTATTGCCTTGAGCTCCTTCAGCGATGCAACCTTAATCTTCTCAATCATAGCAAATCTTCGTCCTTTCACGGACTTTTCCATATACCCATGATTCGTCACCAGTTATAATCCTTTTGAGCAGATCAGGATCATCATTGACGTCGTTCAACATGTCTTAAGCGACGTTCATGCGATGCTGCTTCTGATCAAAATTATGCAATTTTGGAACGAATTTCGCTGACACACGTGCCATACCCAAAACATCCGTTAAAATCGATTGGCATGAGCCGAACGATATGTTAAGATCATTAGCAACTTCTCTGATTGTGATTCGACGATTTTTTAACACAATTTCTTTCACTTTCTGAACATTTTCGTCGGTTTTTGACATGCTGGGGCGTCTAGGGCGAGGTTCATCATTAACATTTTCTTGGCCCTCTTGGAATAACTTATACCACTTACAAACATTTTTTTTGCTCAGAATTGACTCACCGTACACCAATGTCAACATTTCAACAGTTTTTAAGCACTTAATACCATTTTTTACACAAAAACTAATACAAACCCTTTGGTCCATTATTTTCAACAGCAAAAAATCGCCGAGCACGCAAACACGAGTCTAACCTTTATGCCTCTCACATAAAAACAACACATATTATATAGTCGAAACTGTGAACATATAATCGTGACGACTGTACCAACATAACAAAATAAATTTTGAAATTAGAGTGTACAGAGCCCGCGAAATTCAAAGTCGCCTTACTTTTTGATCACACTTCGTGTAAATATATATATATATATATATATATATATATATATATATATATATATATATATATATATACTGTGACAGGTGGCTTATAGAGGTTAAGCTACCTGCCATAGGCGATAAAGATAGAGTTCGCGGCGCGACGATACGCGGCGCCATCGATCAAGCGATCGGTGGCTTGACGCGGGAAAAAGGCGCGAGATTCCGTGGCGTAGCGAAACGCGGCGCTATCGATCAAGAATCGATTCTTCTTGAAAGCCTTCTTCTCGTCCGAGCCATTCAGCTAGCCGCACGTGCTTTGAGATAGACACGAGTTTTACGCGAATTCTTTGAAGATTTTCCGCAGCATTCCGCAGCTTTGAAGAGACGATTCCACGAACAAATATTGTTAAAGTAAGCGGCTACTTTAGCGATATATTTAGCCCGCAAAAAATTATATTTAGTCCCTGACGCATGTGCGATTGCGTTAGCAATATATATATATATATATATATATGTAGAGAGAGAGAGAAGAGTTACGCGCGAGACCACGTAACTCAAACCCGATTAGGCCGTGCGAGTGCGAGTGAGAGGATCGATTTCTCTCTCGCTCAATCATAGACTGCAGCGTCGAGTGAGAGGGAGAGACGCTCTCACTCGGGCAGTCACGGACTACGGCAGTATAGGGAGAAAACTGCTCTCTCTATATCTGCCGTTCATAGACTACACGTGTGTGTGTAGCCGCGTGAAGCGAAGAGTGCGCATGCGCAGTGCGCACCTCGAGAATAAGTATTGCGCGTGAGGCAATACTAATTGCTCTTCGCATTAACAGACCTCTCCGCAACAACTTATCACATTTTGTATTGTTTTTGTTATTTTTATTTATTAAACTATCATTAAGCACAGAGCCGGTGCGTTTGTATTTATTAATTCCCTACAGCTTCCCTATCCCAAATACCGCCGCCTCCGCGGGTGTGCCAATCTAGCATTGGCACACAAACTGAGACGCCGAGCCCAGTGGAAGCAACACCGGTAGCAGGGCCTTAGGCAAGGCCCCACACACACAATTCAAGAGATAAAGCAGGACCAGAGAAAGGTCCTGCGTCGCTAACGGGCGTGAACAAATTTACCCCGTTACAATATATATATATATATATTTATATATATATATATATATATATATAACAGATAACTAATATTTTTTTTTATAAATTTCCATTAGGAAGATTATTATGAATTATTATTCATCGAGAATCGGAATATGAAGAATATAAAATTATGTTAACATTTTTATAGTATCTATACTGTAAAATTCACAAGTATTATTAAACAATAAATTTAGTCTATTAATTGTTTCTTCTATCATAAAATTAAATCGATAAATTAATGATGGTATCTACATTTTATAATTAATTATAAATAACATTAAAAAAAAAGAAAAGGCAAAGCGTCGAAACTGTTCTCTTCTTCTTCTTAAATTCGAATTTAAATTATATAGACAGTGTGTCCCATGGAAAACGGAACTTTATCAAAATAAAGACAAAAACTCAATATTCCAGCAAATCTCATTTACAGTCTGTCAAGTAAGAGCGTGGTCGACTTCACCGACAGGTTATCAAAGATTTCGCTCTAATTTTTTCGCAAGCCGATAGAAGAAAGCTTTGTCCTTAATGCATTTTCAACAAAAATTTAGTTGTCGTTGATCTTTTAAAAGAGAATCACGTTAAACGCCATGAGTGCTAAGTACGCGTCGCGCTACAAGGCTGTGTTCCTTTGCATCCACCCGAAAGGTCCCAAAATGTCGCAATCAGCGGCTGCTAAATATATGAGAAAGTCGAAGGCATTTGTACAGAAGTGGATACAGCGATATATAGTGGCTAAAAATGTCGATGATTTACCAGAACGTGGCTCGATAGGAAAAGTGAACAAAAAAAATGAAAAAAGAATAGTGAATCTGTTTTCGCGGAATCCTGCTTTAACACTGCGGCAAGGACAAGCAAAATTAATGGCAAAAGGGTTTAGATATATCCTACGAAACTATCCGAACCCATCTTCGTACTCATCATCTGAAATGGCGCAACACAATCAAGAAGCCTCTGTTGACTAAAGAACATGTGACAAAGCGACTCGCTTGGACGCATGAGAATATTGATAGAGATTTTGAAAATGTCATTTTTACTGATGAATGTTCTATATGGGCACGTTCTGTCCTCACGCGAGCCTGGTCAACTTCCACCAATAGGCTTGGTCAGCGGACCGTAAAACATGGAATTAAGGTGCATCTTTGGGGCTGCTTCTCAAAGCAGGGATTCGGCACTTTGCATCTCTTTACTGACAACCTAAATGCCGAGAAAATGATAAAAATCTACAAAAAGGCTTTACTGCTATCTGCCAAACGATGGTTCATCACAAAAAATGAAGATTGGATTCTGCAGGAGGACAACGATCCTAAACACCGCAGCAAGCTATGTACTTAGTGGAAGACTCAATCTGGCATCGTTACATTGGATTGGCCGTCGCAGTCGCCCGATGAAAACCCTATTGAAAATGTGTGGGCATATATTAAACGGAAGCTTTGTGGAAGACGCACATACACTTTGAAGCAGTTGTCTTACGAAATTCGTCGGATCTGGAGATCCTTGCCACTAGAATACGCCGTCAAATTAGTATAAAGCATGCCTCGGAGATGCCAGGCAATTATTGACGCCGGTGGTGACTTGACACATTATTGACCGAATGGCATCATTGTTTGTAATGTGTACAATGTATATATAAATATGAAAGTTTTATCAAATAAATTTTTTTATAAATTAACACGACCACGCTCTTACTTGACAGACTGTATTTTATTCAAAATAGTCTTCTTCCGCATTAATACGTTTTGCACGATCAATTAACATATCAAATGAGTTTTTGAGATCATTTTTATCCATCGACTTTAGTATGTCGGTTGTTGCTCTTTGGATGGCCTCTACGTCGGCATAACGTTTCCCTTTCATAGGCAAGTGCAATTTGGAGAACAAGTAGAAGTCGCACGGAGCCAAATACGGCGAGTACGGTGAATGGTTGATGGTTAAAATGGAATTTTTGATCAAAAAATCCGTGATCAAGTTCGATCGATGAGACGGGGCATTATTATGCAACAAACGCCAGCTTCCTTTTTCACGGTATTGTGGCCGCACACGACGAATACGGCTAAGCAAACGCTTCATAACACCAAGATAAAACACAGCAGTAATCGTTTGACCAGGTGGAATGAATTTACGATGAATAGTACCCTCCGAATCGTAGAAACAAATCAACATTGTCTTCACTTTTGACTTTTCAAGACGACTTTTTTTCGGATTGGGCTTGGTTGGGTGCTTTCATTCAGCACTTTGACGCTTGGTTTCGGGATCATATTGAAAACACCATGTCTTGTCACCAGTCACAATTGAATGTTTCAAGTTTGGGTCCTTTTTTGACTCTTTAATCAAATCCTTACAATGTTGAATTCGGAGCAATTTTTTGTAGTCGGTCAATTTGTGTGAAACAAAGCGTGCACACACCTTCCGTAGATTGAGAGAGCGTTATCTCTCTCACTCTAGTGGCAGCAGTGCGGGAGAGTCGCTTTCTCTCTCGCACTTGCTGCATAAACGGCGCGCGCGCGAGTGGGAGAAACCTTTATCTCCCACATGAGTGAGATCAGTGCGAGAGAGTTTCGTTTTCTCTCGCACTTGCGTAAGGCTAGGCGCGCAAGAGTGGGAGAGCGCTTTCTTTCTCACTCCTACGGCGCAGTACGGGAGACTCGTTGTCTCTCTCGTACTCGCAGTAGACGCGGCGCGCAGGAGTAGGAGAGCGCTTTCTCTCTCGCTCCCACGGGCTACGTGCGGGAGAGTATCCTTCTCTCTCGCACCCGTATGTTAAACGGCGCGCGCGAGTGAGAGAGGCCTTTCTCTCTCACTCTTATAGGCGTAGTGCGAGAGACGTTCTTTCTCTCTCGCACTCGTATAGTACGCTGCGCGCGGGAGCCGTTTTCGCGCATTATAGCCCGCCTAGTTACCTGCGCTTTTCGTGCGTACTTATTTATAATTTCTTTTTATTGTTTTTTTATATTTTTTGTTGTTATTTGTTAATTTATTAAATTATTTTATTTATTTAAATCGTTCTTTTTCTTTCTTTTTTTTCTTTCATTTCTCTTATTCTTTCTTGCATCCTTTTTTTTTTATTTGTTTTTGCCGATCAAAGGTGAAACATAAAGCTTTGTTTTATTTATTTACAGCCTTTTTTATTTAATTTATTCAATTTCTCTTTTTTTATTTTTAATTAAAATTTTTTTCTTTTGAGTTTTTTTTATTATTTGCGCGACGAGGAGCTTTCAGCTCTCCTCCCAAATACCGCCCTCTCCGAGATTCAACTAGCCAGGTGAGGACGACGCACGAGCCGCGCAACGACGATTGCCCGGCGTTGGAACGGGTAAGCGGGGTCCGAAAGACGGTTCCTCGTACCCGGACCCAGGAGCAAGGTCGTCCGAGACTTTAGCTACCTAAAAAAGGGGCGCAACGGGCATACTCGTACCTTTTGCGAATTGCGCGTCCCCCGAAGCTAATTGCTCCTGTGGTGGTTAACGCTAAAACTGCCACCCTGTTACAATATATATATATATATATATATATATATATATATATATATATATATATATATATATATATATATATATATATATGTATATATATATATATGTATATATATATGTATATATATATATTGTAACGGGGTATATTTGTTTACGTCCCACTAGCAACGCAGGACCTTCCTCTGGTCCTGCTTTTGTTCTTTCTTGTGTGTGGGGCCTTGCCTAAGGCCCCGCTACCGGTGTTGCTCCTACCGGGCTCGGTTACTCAGTTTGTGTGCCAATGCTAGATTGGCACACCCGCGGAGGCAGCGGTATTAGGGATAGGGAAGCTATAGGGAATTAAAATAAGAAAGGCACCGGCTCTGTGCTTAATGCTTATTTAATGAATAAGACAATTAAAGTATTACAAAGTACTCAAATTATTGCGGAGAGGTCCGTTTACGCGAAGAGCAATTAGTATTGCCATACGCGCAATGCTAATTCGCGAGGTGCGCACTGCGCATGCGCACTCTCTTCGCTTCACGCAGCTACACACACACGTGTAGTTTATGGCCGACGGATATAGAGAGAGCAGTTCCCTCTCTATACCGCCGTAGTCTGTGACTGCTCGAGTGAGAGCGTTTCTCTCTTACTCGACGCTGCAGTCTATGGTTGAGCGAGAGAGCTCGTTCCTCTCGCTCAACTGCGTGCTCGCAGGTTGTACAAGTAAGAGTGGCTTTCTCTTACTCGCACGCCTATCCTATGATAGTGTGAGAGATCGATCTTCTCACTCGCACGGCCTAATCGGTTTCGCGTTACGCGGTCTCGCGCGTAACTCTCCTATATCTATATGTATGCCTGACGCGATCGCACACGCGTCAGGAGAAAGACTGAATATAATTTCTCGCGGACTAACAATACTATTAAGTGGTCACTTACTTTATCTAGAATGCGGCTAATTCGTCCTCTGCTACGCTCTAGCGGAAACGGCGGAAAAATCGCTATCGAAAAATCGGAGAAATTCTCTAATAGTTAAAACGCGTGCGGCACGAAGAACGGCTCGGACAAGAAGAAGACCCAAGGGGAGGGCTCTGCCTTCCCTTCTCGCCTATCCTTTTTTCCGCGTAGCGCCATCGATTCTTGATCGATGGCGCCGCTTTTCGGTACGCCGCGGCTTTCCTCACTTTTTCCCGCGTAGCGCTATCGATTCCTTGATCGATAGCGCCGCGGTTAGTTACGTCGTGAACTTAGCCCTATCGCCTATGGCAGGTGGCTTAACCTCTATAAGCCACCTGTCACAATATATATATATATATATATATATATTGTGACATATATATATTTTGACATACACATATGTATACACGCAAGGGCAAAGTATCCGCATTTCGGCGCGCATTTTTATGTATTTCCGATGTCATGTAATACGCTGACGAAAAAATAGCACGCATGATGCATTCAAGCAAGCGAAGCTGTCCGCTGCGCACGCGTATGGTTCATAGCGCGCCACGGCGCTTGGAAGTAAAATTCAAAGATAGAAGTTCGAATGTGGCGATACTCGAAAAAAATTCGCCACGCTGCCTATACAATGTACGTATACGCGTGCCTGTATGTCGTGCGTGCGCTTGTGTGCGTAGCCTGGCCTACAGTCTGCGATTCTCTCCCCACTGCGCTCCGCTGTCAGTAGAGATGGTAACGCGCGCAAAGTTATGTTTGTGTGTGTATTGGCCGTACGACTGAGTATATTGCTCTTAACTTCATTTCGTTATACTTAACCACGAATGTAAACAACACGTAGAAAAGTATAAAATCACACTGTGAAAAGAGTAATTATAAAAGTAATTTAATTTTTTTAAATTATAATTGTTATTGAATTAGTGAAAAAATTCAATAATATTTAAATATTTTAGAAATTAGTATAACATTAAATGCTATAAAAAATTACGTCTCTTATTAAACTGAAGATTTAAATATAATTTTGATTTGAAAAAAACTTTTAAAATTAGCAAATAATAATAGTTCTATTATTTTATTGAAGTTTCAAATACAAAATTGGTGCATGTTTTATAAATTTTGAATTCTGCAATTATTTATTTTAAATAAAATAAAAATATTTCCAGAAAAAGTACCAACAAAATACAAACGTTAATTAATTATCATTTATGCGCAAATGCCATCATATTCATGTATTATAAATAAAATATTATTTATTAGAAACGCTTAATTGAAAAGAATATTATAATAAGTGAATCAATAAAAAAAAATTAGTCTTATTTTAAATTAAAAAGTATTATATACTAGAAGTTATAACGAGTTTGAAGACAAGCTAAAATATTTTCAAAAATTTATATTATAACAACAGTTTTTTTTCAAAAACTTGAATTTTACTTTACATATTGACGAATACAAGAACTTTCTTTTAATATTTGGATTTTAAAAAAGATTTAAATAAGGATCGTTAATAACAACATTTAATAAAAAAAGTTACTTAAAAAGTTAGTAAACACGATCTAACAAAAAAAAATTTTAGGAAAAATAATATACCTGAGCAGCATTAGGATACGAAAAAGAAATTTTTAATTATTTAATTCTCCTAAAGGGTAAGATCCGGTCCGTTCGGTCGACGCCAAATTATATACCGAGAAATCGAATGCACTTCTTATTTTTCTGCCAACGGTAAAAGAAGAGTTGTCAGATTTTTTTTCAAGAATTTTGTCTTTTCATCACTCTGGGGCGTAAGTTCCGGAGCGCTTATTTCGACGCCAATTTGTTTATAGATTTCTAACGTTACAAGATATCGTATAAACTTTTTACTTTTTTGTCAATGGTATTAGGGAAATTGTATGATTTTTTCGTAAATTTTGACTTTTCATCCCCCTGAAGAGTAAGTTCCGGAGCCGTTTTTTTAACGTTAATTTTTTTATAAGATTGTTATGTGCCAAGAAATCATATACGCTTTTTATTTTTGTGCCATCGGTATTAAGAAAGTTGTCAGATTTTTTTTTCGTAAATTTTGACTTTTCATCCCCCTAAAAGGTAAGTTCCAGAGCCGTTTTTTTAACGCCAATTTTTTTATAGGATTTTCAAATGCCAAAGAATCAAATACACTTTTTATTTTTGTGCCAACGGTATTAGGAAAGTTGCCAGATTTTTTTTTCGTAAATTTTGACCTTTCATCCCCCTGAATGATAAGTTCCGGAGCCGTTTTTCTGACGCCAATGTTTTTATAGGATTGCTAAGTGCCAAGGAATCATATACGCTTTTTATTTTTGTGCCATCAGTATTAAGTAAGTTGTCAGATTTTTTTTCGTAAATTTTGGCTTTTCATCCATCTGAACCGTAAATTCTGGAGCCGTTTTTCTAACGCCAATTTTTTCATAGGATTGTTATGTGCCAAGGAATCATATACGCTCTTCATTTTGGTGCCAACAATATTAGGAAAGTTGTCAGATTTTTTTTTCGTAAATTTTGACTTTTCATCCCCCTGAAGGGTAAGTTTCGGAGCGGTTTTTTAACGCTAATTTTTTTATTGCTTTCTCACATTTCAATAAATTATATACGCTTTTTATTTTTGTGCCAACCGTATTGGGAAAGTTTTTAGTTTTTTTTTTTCGTAAATTCTGACTTTTCGTCCACCTAAAGGGTAAGTTCCGGAGCCGTTTTTTGAACACCGATTTTTTTATAGGTTCCTCATGTTTCGAGGAATCGTATACAGTTATTTTCGTGCTAACGGTATTAGGAGAGTTGTTAGATTTTTTTCAAAAAATTGTGACTTTTCATCCCTCTGGAGGGTAAGTTCCAGACTGCTTTTGTTGACGCCAATTTTTTCGTAGATTTTTTATGTACCAAGAAATCATAAACATTTTTTTTTTTTTGCCAGCGTTATTAGGAAAGATGTTGGAATTTTTTTTATGTTAAAACCTTTCATCCGCCTGAAGGGTGAGTTTCGAAGCCGTTTTTAACGCCAATTTTCTTATAGGATTCTTATGTGCCAAGAAATCATATACACTTTTTATTTTTGTGCTTATAAGCTTAAAGGCTGTTTAAAGGTCAAGTTACATTTTTTTAAAAAAGAACTTAAACTTTTAATCCCAATTTTGATACTTAATAATTCTGTTGGCATTCTTCTAACAGTAGATAAATAATGGTAGTCCCCTTAGTTTAGTTACGCATAATAAAAAAATTAAGAAGGATAAAGCAGTAAATGTTTTAAAATTAATTTTTATTATAAATTAACTTAAACAAAATTAGACATATAGAAAGTGATATTTTTGCAGCTAATAATACTTCTCTTAGTAAACAAAAATTCTTTTGTTTTAACATGAGAAGTTTGATAGTCTCGAATTTTGTATTATTTTTGCCTTGATTTAATATTTTGACAGTCGGCAAACGCCTTTAATGAATAACATAGTTTATTACAATCATTCTGGAAACGTGAATGAATTCTTTTTTGGTTAGTTCCTTGATTGTGAATGTGGTTGCTTATAGTGGTTTCTGAATAATAGTGGCCATTAGTGGATTCTGAAGTTATAACTAATTTAAATCAACTGTGTCATTTATTGCAAGTTTATTGAAATGCGAAATTGAGGCATTATTTTGAGAAATTTTCAGTTTCTCCAAATCCTCGTATACTTAAGAAAAAATTCGTTATTTAATTGAAGAAATAATTTATTTGTTTGTTCATTTTTTAAATTAAATTCGTTTAAATTTAAGTTTTATTTTGACATTTACTCAGTATGTCTGACTATAAAGTTGATAAAATTGTTGATATTCTCCTTGTGTTAGGAGAATGTCGATGAAACTACGTTCAAGCTTCAATTTTGTGAGCTGCTAGATTCTCCGAAATACGTCGTCGCAATGACACTGTTATTCGTAATATTGAGTTGCGTGGCCGATAAGGTAAGTTTGCTCGTAAAAGAAGGTCCATGTTAACAGAAGATTATGCTAATAATTCTCAAATGATTGCGGTACTCGCTATGATGTACCTGGATCTTCAGATAAAATTACGTCAAATTGAAAGCTTGGTGTAACAAAATCAACAGCCAGCAGATATCTAAAAAACGTAAAGTACCATCCGTATCACATATCTTTGAACCAAGCTTTATCGGTTGAGGATTATTAAAGTTGACCTATTTTTCGTCAATGAGTGACGCATCAGATTAATGATGATGATAATTTTTCAAATATATTATATTCAGCGATGAGGCTACATTTCAAAGTACTGGCGTCTTAAATCGCCATAATGGTCACTTTTGGTCTCCAGTCAACTAAGACTGGATGCGAGAGGTTGACCATCAACATCGCTGGAGTTTAAATGTATGATGCGGAATCGTTAATGGCTATTCGATTAGCCCTTACTTTTTTAAGGCAACGTTGATGGACAAACTTATTTGCAGTTAATAAGGGATGAAGTCTCAGTTCTGCTTAAAGAAGTTGACCTCAATACGAAAAATAGATTGTGGCTACAACAAGACGGTGCTTCTCGACATTCGACAATCATTGTAAGAAATCATCTCAATCAAAGATTCAACAATCGATGAATAGGTAGAGGAGGTCCCGTAGAATAGCCACCCATGTCACTAGACCTTACATTGCTTGACTTTTATTTATGGGGCTTTTTGAAAAATGAGGTCTATAGAACCAGATCAACGACAAAAGAAGATATGAAGGTGAGGATTCGGAATGCATGTACCACCATACCGCGAAACGTGTTATTAAAAACAATACAGCATTTCCGAAAATGATTCAACTTGTATATTCGAGAAGATAGAGCAACTTTTGAACATATTTTGCATTAAATAGCTCTTTTCATCCTGTCTCAGCTAAAAATACAGTTTACATCGACTATAATCTTGCCTTAACTGGCTGGGTCTCTATCCGATCTTGTCTTAACTGGCCGGATCTTTGCTTGGTCTTGCCTTAACTAACCATACCTTTGCTTGGTAAAATATTCTATTTTTACGTTTTCTGAAGTCAAGAGTAAGATTTTTTATTTAAAATGTTCAACTTGACTTCGAATGACCTTGAAAGTTGTAGTCAAGGTCATGTTCAAGGTTATATTAGGACGTAAAATTTTCTGCTCTTTGTCTTCCAAGATCAAAAGTAAGAGTTTCCATTTAAAAAGAGCAATTTGACCTTAAGATGACCTTCAAGGCCATATTTAAGATCATGGTCAAGATCGCAATTAGACGTCCCCTTTAAAATCGAACAACTTTTGTCTGAAAAGTTTTTTCTTAAGACCTTTAGTTCTAGAGATCTATGCATCCGTTTTTTAAAATGGGACACCCATTATAATAATTTATAATAATTCTTCATAAAAATATATAGTAAAAAACTGATTAAATGTATCAGAATATTTTGCAAGTATTTAAATTGTTTTCGGTATCATTCAAAACTGATGACATAGGTATTAAAGTATTACAGCTTCTTTAAATTTATTTATAATTTATAAAATCTTTTTCCAAAAATATTCACGTACAATGTAAACAAAATCTTTCATCAGAAAACATTTGATATTTGAGCCACTAAAGTACTCATACAGACTAAGTTTATTATAACTCAATACTCAATTCACACCTTGTACATTCGAGATAAGTCGAATTAGTGGTCGCTGCGTATTGATTTAT
This sequence comes from Chalcis sispes, assembly GCA_949987625.1. Classification (NCBI taxonomy): domain Eukaryota; kingdom Metazoa; phylum Arthropoda; class Insecta; order Hymenoptera; family Chalcididae; genus Chalcis; species Chalcis sispes. The sequence continues at coordinate 31,799,998 of OX465098.1, read as the reverse complement.
TGTAGAGATTAAATTGTATTGCTTCTATATAATATATGAGCATACAGAACGAAAGCTTGTGTTTTTGTTACCAATCGCGTAGTATTATTTAGTTTATCGTTTTTTGAAACGACATACATATTTTTTTCATGTTTTAAAATTTATTTTATTTAAAATGTGTTTATTGATTATACAATTACTATTATAATAATTATAAAGAGATAAAAAAACGTAATAGAAAGAAACAAAACATTATATTTTTAATTTTGAATTTTTCTAATATCTAATTATTATTAAATAAATTATAAAATTTAATAATATTTACATTTTTTTCGAAAAATGAATCACAATTTTAAATATGCTTATTTATTATTCACTTTACCTACTATTAACAATGTAAATTAATTTTATAATTGTTATAAAGGGTGATTCATTATGAAGTTTGATTTTCAATAGGCTTTTTTTTACATATCACGCGTGACTCCTGTTAAACTGTAACGTAATTTTTATTCAGTACTGTTTGACAAATCATCATGAAAAGACTTACACCGCAACAACGTATCCAAATTGTTCAGCTGTATTGCTAAAATCAGCGTTCAGTCAGAAATGTTTTTCGTGCTCTTATAGCAACTTATGGTGTGCATCGTCGACCTACCGAAAACACTATAGATAAGACCATCCGCAAATTTGAAACCCAGCATACATTATTGGATGATACTCGACCGATTAGACCACATCCTATGCCGTAAATAGTCCATCCTGAGGGTCCAAAATGACACCCTCAGGATGGACCATTTACGGCATAGTTACGGTCAACATTTAAATGAGATAATCTTTAAAAAGTAAATGTCATAGATTGTTCTTTCGACTCACAATAAAATTTTTACTATAGAATTCAACTTTGTGCCTTTTATTTGAGATTAAAAACCAAAACTCATAATGAATCACCCTATATTAAATAGTAACATCAAAATTATACTTTGCAAAAGTATAAATAGCAAGTTAAGTAGGAAAAAAATATTTTTCTCTTGTAAATAGATAATTTAGAGCATCAAAAATTATGTTGAAAAAAATAAGAAAAATATCCACTCCACGAAATAGTTGGAACATTAAAATCGAAAAGCTAGTCATTTTAACAATTTTTAACCAATAAAGATGAGTCTTCTTGCGAATTAAAAAGTATTAAATATCTAGTAAAGAAATAACAATTTCTTAGATTAGTGAAACATATTTTAGAATTTTATTTTATAATGGTAATTTTCACGAAAAATTTTACTTCTAAGTTTTGCAAAGAATCTTGAATACTTAATTTTGTAATATCATATACTTTAAACATTATTTTGATATTTTGTTTATACTGCCATTAAGAACAACTGCGACAACTTTGATGAGCTCTACTACTGCCATATCGGGGGATTTGATTATGAATAATAAAATTCATTTTTTGCATAGTTCGAATTATATTTAATAAAAGCTTTTGTTTTAATTTTATAACATATATTGCCTTTTAATGCATTTACATTTTTGTAATACTTATGTATACATTGTTCCACAGAAAATTATATATTTTCAGAAATTACTAATCGTTATTTTAATTTCATAATGATCAATAATAAATTATGTTTTACATCTGTCAGCCGTCCCTTGACGGCTTTATTTTTTTTTTTATTTCATTTTAGCCGTGTATGAATTATCTGATTTTGTTGAATTTGATCTACCATATTGGATCCGCCATTAATTTTGTAAATACAACTTCAGTTTCGTGATCAGCGACCCCAGAAACCCCCGTATTCTAAAGCGGTCGATTTGAAAAAATTCCGTACGTTATCTTGATATTTGAGCGGTGATATTATTTCCGCCATATTAAATTTTATAATTTTGATTCTAGATTCAGATTTAACATCATCAAATACCATTATATACCAAGTTTCAAATAAATTGATTTAAAATCAAGAGAATTATTCCATTTGATCATTGATGCTACTGGGACAATTATTTTTTGATCACATAATATTAGGTTGCTGCAGATGAAATGGCCGATTTAGTAATAAATTTTTAAACAGCTGTAACTTTCTATAAAGACAATTTATTTAATCAAAATAGGTACCAATAGATGCAACACACTTTTCCCAACGAGATACAAGTACATTTATTTTAGTTTTGTAGAAGTCCGAGTTTTTGGTTCGAAGAAACTCCTCGAAGGCATTTTTGACAGCCGCTTCATTATTAAAACTTTTTCCTGTCAAAAAGTAATCCAAATGTTTAAAGAAATGGTAATCTGTTGGTGAGAGGTCTGGCGGATATGAAGGGTGAGGAAGAGTCTCATAGCACAACTCGTTTGATTTTGACCGTTGTTCTCGATACATGAGGTCGTGCGTTATCATGAAGCAGTATCACTTCATCCCTGTTGACAAGCCTAGGTCGTTGGACTATCAATTTCTGATGCATTTCATCCAGTTGAGCACAGTATTTCTCAGCATTGATGGTTTCGCCAGGTTGCAGGAACGAATAGTGGATAACTCCAGCTACAGACCACCAAACAGTTACCATTATTTTCTTTGGATTAAGGCTTGGTTTCGGCATGTGTCTTGGCGTTTCATCGGCATCTAGCCATTGGGCCGATCGGCGACGATTAATGTATAAAATCCAATTTTCATCGCAGGTCACAATTCGGTACAAGAACGGTTCCTTTTTGTTGCGGGAGAGAAGAGAACTTGAAATCTCAATTCGACACGTCATGTTTTGCTTGGTAAGATTATGCGGAACCCATTTGTCAAGTTTTTTCACTTTTTCAAGTTGTTGCAAGTGGCGGCAAACTGTCGAATTGTGAACGCCTAATTTCTCGGCAAGATCCCTTATGGTTTGGCGGGGGTCAGACTCCACTTATGCACGCAGCTCGTCATTATCGATCGATGGTCCTGGGTGTACACGTGGCTCATTTCCAAGGTCCGTATCTCCGGATCGAAATTTTTCGAACCACCGCCGAGTGGTTTGTTCGCTAACTGTATCAGGTCCAAATGCGCTGTTGATATTCCTCGCTGCTTCCGTTGTGTTGTGCTCTAATTTAAATTCGTATAGTAAAAGTAGCCGTTTTTGATTCACTTCCATGTTCACTTTCTCTTTTTGTTTTTACGATCACTATAAAGTGCAAAATAGAAATGACTCCATAAACCAAGGTAGCAGTATTTATACTTTAATATGTCATATCATTTGCGCTGCTTTGTGCCAATATAATACACTAAAATTGCAGCCAACTTTATGTCATTGTTAAATCAGCCATTTCATCTGCAGCAACCTACACTGACGCTCAAAGGGTGGAAGTAATGTAAAAACTTTCCATTAAGCATTTTTAAAGATGTTTACTTCCTTTATTTAATCTCTATTATTGGTAGTACAAATTAGTTCAGTCCGTTTTCAAAAGATGGCTGTGACTGTTATGAATATTTAATAGTATCAGCTAAAATCGGTCGTTTCAGAGAGGTTAGACATCTGTCAATAATATTTAGTTTATATCGCTTCGAGTTTCATAAAAGAATCTTGTTTTTAACTGTGTTAAATATGTCCAATTTGGTGTTAACTAAACATCATTTGCGGAAGGTTTTAGTTTTCTGTTTTAATTGGAAGAAAAGTGCAACTAAAGCGCACTAATGCTTGTGCAAGTTTATGGTGACGATGCTCCAACTGATAAATCTTGTAAGGAATGGTTTCGACGTTTCGAGAATAGAGATTTCAGCGTTGAAGATAAGCCTCACTCTGAACAGCCAAAAAAAATTCGAAGACAAGAAGTTGGAGGCATTACTCTATGAAGATCCAAGTCAAACGCAAGAGGAGCTTGCAGAATTATTGGAAGTGACTCAACAAGCAGTTTCTGTATGATTGAAATGCATGGCAATGATTTAAAAGCAAGGCAATTGGGTGCCTTATGAACTGAAACCGAGAAACATTGACAAGCGATTTTTCTGCTGGGAGCAGCTGATTCAAAGGCAACAAAGAAAGGGTTTTTTACATAGAATTGTTACTGGAGATGAAAAATGGATATTCTATGATAACCCTAAGAAGAAAAAATACTACGCTATGCCCGGTTAATCGTTGCCATCAACCTTAACATCAACGCCAAAGCCGAATATTCATGGTTCGAAGATCATATTGTGTATCTGGTGAGACCAAGAAGGTGTTGTGTACTATGAGCTGCTACAACCTGGCGATACCATAACGGCCGATTGATATAGGCTGCAATTGATTCGTTTAAGCCGTGCATTACGAGAATAACGGCCGGAATACAAGGAAAGACATGACAAAGTTATTTTTCTGTATGACAGCGTTCGGTCTTATGTCGCAAAAGTCGTGAAAAAATATTTGGAAACGCTCAAGTGGGATATTTTGCCGCACCCGCCGTATTCTCCGGACATTGCTCCTTTTAATTACTGGTCGTTCCGAGGGACGCAGCACGATCTGGCAGGTCATCGATTCACTTCTTTCGCAGCAATCGAAAATTGGCTCCTAACTTGAATCATCTAAAGACAAGACATTTTTTTGAGATGAAATTCGAAAATTGCCTGAGAGGTGGGAAAAAGTAGTAACTAGCGATGGACGATACTTCGATTAATCTTTTAATTCTTTGTATTTTGAAATAAATGCATTTTCGACCGCAAAAAAACGGACCGAATCAATCTGTACTCCCAATACTATCTTTAATAAAAAATTTCCATATTTAAGTACTTTTGCATAAAAAAATATAAATTTTTTCGTTATAGTGATTAAATATATTTCAGTTTTTCATTATAATTTATTATTCTTGACTGGCTTAGAAGACTTCAATAATCAATAAAATAAAATTTAATATAAAAATTTAAAAAAATAAAAGATCTCTACGTACAGAAGTACTGAATTTATAAAAAAAAACTCTACGTACAAATGTACTTATCAAAATAGTATCAAGTTTATTAGAAAAATAATTATTAGCATTGATCGAAAGAACTTCATCATTTTCTAGATTCTAAATAAATAATTTTTTAATTCTTTTGAAATGACTTGATAAAATGTACATTCCGTCGAAAATATCAACGTTGATTCAATGCTGATTTTAATATTGATTTTAGTATAGAATCTGCGTTGATTCCGCGTTGATTCGATGCTAAATCCACATTAAATCAACGTTTTTTTTTCCGAAATCGCAGCCTGATTTCAACGTTGAAGTCCATACTGAATTCAGGATAAAATCGACATATACTCACTCTGATTTTATTTGTACTGTGGTGCGCATGTTCCAATGATTTTTGCCTGATTCTATTATGAAATCAGTATACACACCCTATCGAAAATATCAATATTTAAATTTTTTATTTCCGCGTTAAATTAATGTTTTAGTCGCAAATTATCGTTAATATATTGTATACATTAATATCTCACGGAAAAAACGCAGAAAAACTTTTTATAAGACTTTTACATCCCATCGTTAATTATTTGTTTATAACGGGATTTTTAAACTTAATTTGAACGAATTTACATAAACCTGCTTGTACATCATATAAAGTGATATTTATTCAAAGAAATTTACTATTTTCTAAAGTACCATTATACTCTTAGACAATTAACATACAATTTTAATTTAAGTATTTTCTTTTACGCCAATAAAAACAAAGTTTACTTCAAGAAAATTTTTTCTTTTTTTTTAAATTCGGTTTGATTTAAATATTCAAGTATTTAAACGACACAACATTAACTAATTTATAACTAAAATTAAAATCTTAGTTGTACAACCAGTGCTTATAGCGTAGTGATTAGGGAGCCTGCTTCATAATACAAAGAATCTGGGTTCGATCCCATCGTAGGTCAAAAAATGCTTTTGCATTTTTTCTATGAGATATTAATGTATACAATATATTAACGACAATTTGCGACTAAAAAATTAATTCAATACGAAATGAAAAAATATATATAGTGTAAAAAGAATATAATTGAATGGAAGAGGCCGATACTTGGTGAAAATCTATTATTAAATGATAAACGAAACACTTAGTTTTCAATTTTTATTATAATTTTATTAAATTTATTTACGAAACACATGACAGCTGTTTCAAATACACCCAGTTGCAAGAATCCACGTGAAAATCCACATGGAAATCCACGTGGATTTTTACATAGAAATCTACACTGAAATCAGTCCAATAACACACTGTATGTGGATTTCCACGTAGATTTCTACGTGGCAATCAGTGTCGATATCTACGCGGAAATCAGTGTAGAAATGTACGTAGAAATGAGTGTAAAAACCCAAGCAGATTGAAAGGTTTTTAAAATATTTTTTAAACGTTTCATGAGAGGATAAAAACCTTTTTAAAAGCTTTCAAAAAATGTTTTTAAAATGAGTTTATGTCCGTTTTTAAACCCTTCAGTAACGTTTTCTAGCTCCTTTTATAAACCTTTCGATACAAGTTTTAAAAACATTTCTATAAAAGTTATAGAAATATTAAAAAAAACATTTTTGAAAGTAGTTGATGAAACTTTTAAAATACTTTCTTAGAACCTTTACAATAACTAAGTTAAGTATTTTATATATTTTAGAATTTTATTTTTTATTATGATTATACATATTATTAACATACGCATTATATTTAATCGTTTATTCGCATTGTCGCACATGTTATTTTACACATTATTTTACGAAAAAAAACGCAGAAAAATGTTTGGCCTACGGTGGGATCAAACCCAGGTCCTTTGCATGATAAAGTCGACGTCCTAACCATTACGCTATGCAACGCTTGTAGAACTAAGATTTAAATTTGAATCATAAGTTGCATGGCAATTCATATACACTTGTATTAATTTTACATTTAAAATTTCTTCTATAGTGTCAAGTGTTTTTTAAAATTAAGATATAATTACAATTTTAATATATTTAAATACATAATTTCGCTCTTGAGATTTTACTACATATGTAGTATTGGGTGTACAACTTTGCTTCCGCCGTTTTGCAATAGATGGCTGTAGCGGTAAGTGGTAGTTGAAATAAATAGATGATAGATAAATAGATCATAGATGTCATACAATAAGCTTAGGTATTTGTAAACATAACGCCATCGAAATATTAGTCGATTTGTGTCTGCATCAAAAAGTTATTCTTGATTAAACATGTCAGCTTACGAGCCAAATTCTCGTCATTTGCGGGAGGTTTTAATTTTCTGCTTTAATAAAAAGAAATCTGCGACTGAGGCTCATCGAATACTCTCAAATACCTATGGTAAGGCCGCTAGTAGTGAAAGAATGTGCCGAGAGTGGTTTCAACGCTTCAAGAACGGCGATTTTAACGTCGAAGACTAGCATGGCGGTGGAAGAAAGAAGGTTTTCGAAGATGCAGAATTGGAGGCATTACTTGATCAAGACTCGTGTCAAACGCAACAAGAATTGGCAGGATCATTGGGAGTGACGCAACAAGCCATTTCAAAACGCCTGAGAGTCATGGGAATGATTCAGAAACAAGGAAATTGGGTGCCATACGAGTTGTAGCCAAGAGATGTTGAACGGCGTTTGTGTGTTTGTGAACAGCTGCTTGCAAGGCAAAGACGAAAGGGATTTCTGCATCGCATTGTGACTGGGGACGAAAAATAAGTTCGCTACGATAATCCCAAGCGCAGAAAATTATGGGGATATCCCGGCCATGCTTCCACGTCGACGGCCAAACCGAATATTCACGGTTCCAAGGTCATGCTCAGTATTTGGTGGGATCAGCTCGGCGTAGTGTATTATGAGTTGTTAAAACCGACTGAAACAATCACAGGCGATCGTTATCGAACGCAATTAATGCGTTTGAGCCGAGCATTGAAAGACAAACGGCCGCAATACAATGAGAGACATGATAAAGTGATTTTACAGCATGACAATGCTCGACCCCATGTTGCGAAAGTGGTCAAGACATATTTGGAAACTTTGAAATGGGAAGTCCTACCCCACCCGCCGTATTCTCCAGACGTTGCTCCCTCGGACTATCACTTGTTTCAATCAATGGCACACGGCCTGGCTGACCAGCACTTCCGGTCTTATGAAGAAGTAAAAAATTGGATCGATTCGTGGATCGATTCAAAAGATGACCAGTTTTTTCAACGCGGGATTCGTATGCTGCCCGAAAGATGGGAGAAAGTAGTGGCCAGCGATGGACAATACTTTGAATTATAAATGTATAACCAGTTTTTTACAATAAAGCCTCGAATTTCGGAAAAAAACGGCGGAAGCAAAGTTGTGCACCCAATAATTTAGTTTTTATATAGGTTCTAAAAAAGTATTTTAAAAGTTTCATCAACTACTTTCAAAAATGTTTTTTTTAATATTTCTATAACTTTTATAGAAATGTTTTCAAAACTTGTATCGAAAGGTTTATAAAAGGAGCTAGAAAACGTTACTGAAGGGTTTAGAAACGGACATAAACTCATTTAAAAAACATTTTCCGAAAGCTTTTAAAAAGGTTTTTATCCTCTCATGAAACGTTTTAAAAATATTCCAAAAACCTTTCGATCTGTTTGGGTTTCTACACTTATTTCTACCTACATTTCTACACTGATTTCCACGTAGATATCGGCACTGATTGCCACGTAGATATATACACTGATTTCACGTTGAAACCCACGTGGTAATCTACGCGGAAATCTACGTGGAAATCCACATACAGTGTTATTGGACTGATTTCAGTGTAGATTTCTATGTAAAAATCCACGTGGATTTCCATGTGGATTTTCACGTGGATTCTTGCAACTGGGCACTGTGTCTTCTTCGGATGTTAAAGGTTTTATACATCTAGTCGGCCTTTAACATCCGAAGAAGACACAGTGTATTTGAAACAGCTGTCATGTGTTTTGTAAATAAATTTAATAAAATTATAAGTGAAAATTAAAAACTAAGTGTTTCATTTATTATTTAAAAAGAATGTATATATATATTTATAATATTATTAAAGTGTTTTAATATATAAAAAAATAGTTCTAATGAAAACATAAAAAGAATAATTATTTTTATTTATTTATTTATTTTAACCATTTTTTTGGTTTTTAATATGAATTTTTATATTGATCATATTAATTTTATACGAAAATGCATATGAATTTCCATAAATTTTCGAATTCGGATTTCTATGTAGATTTCATGCTAAAATACGCGTAAATTACATACAGAAATCCATTTAGAAACCTACGTGGAAACTTATACGAGTATGTGTATATCCTATGTAATTGGACTAATTTTATTGTTGATTTTCATGCAAGATTTTGGTGGATTTTCATGTGGATATTTGCAACTGGGACCAATTTCAGAATAAAATCAGTAAAAAAATTTATTAAAATTCATGCTTCTGTACGACTGAAATCAAAGTAAGTTCCTGCTCATTTTATCCTGAATTTAGTATGGACTTTAACGTTGAAATCAGGCTGCGTTTTCACACAAAATCAACGTTGATTTAATTTGCACTCAGTATTAAATCAATATGGAATCAACGCAGATTCTATGGGACAGTTAATAAAAGCTTTTATATATGCATCTTCTTCAAAACGAATCAAGACAATAAAATTTATAGTTAATAAAAACTTTATCATACATTTACCATTTTGGTGGGGTAGCAGAACTGCGTTTTGAATCGTCGTTAAGGATAAACAATGTTGGACCACGTTCATACATAGATGGGTGACCGCCGTGACTAGCCTATAAAGAAAGAAGTATTAAAGCATACATTCAAATAATTAAAGCTACAAAAAATGCATATGCATACATACTACTAATTAGCAAACTAAAAATTAAATTTACATATTTATTTACATAATGAGTATAAATTAAATAATTTATTTATAAATCGTATATATGAACGTGTATACAAATATATAAATAAATAAAGCCAGTATAGATAAAAATTCTTCTACAAAGGTACTTTATGTAAGTTACAAATTTTATAAAATTACAGCTGCACATAGATGAAAATTTATGTGAATTTCCAATTAAAAAATGTAAACAATTGTATATGTAATTCAATGTATTCACTTATTTTTAGCAATTTTTATGTAAATATTTAGCTATTTTTTACATTGATAGTTTTTTGTTAGGTTTATGTCCAGCTGAATATACCCTGCTAAGTGTACCCAGCTAGAGTTTGTCCAAAAACACGAGCTGAAGCTCGTATCCTAGCTGATTATTTTTAACAGAGTTGCATGAAGATGTTAAAATAACTTTACGTTGTAGTTGTATTTTGATATATTTAAAGTAATTATATTAGAAAAGTTATTGTATCAAATTATGTTTAAATTACATTTAAGTTTGTATTGCAAAATTGATTTGTTGTTGTATATAGTATCAGTTCATATTTTAGAATGTTTCAAATAATTTTTAGTTGCGCTGAGGATAGTTTCACATAATGTTTTACTTATATTTAGTTATACATAAAATAGTTCAACGTTATATTTAAGCATATTTACACAGCATATTCAAAGTATTTTTATATTGTATTTATATTATAAGTACTTATTACTGATTAACATTTAAGCAGTGTTTAAGATATTTACATATTTGCTAATAAGCTAAACTTTTTTTTTTATCAAATAATAGTTTTAAGTTAATTTCTTGTATATAGTGATATTTTATGTTTTTAATAGAATAATTATTAGTATGCTTATTAAAAATAGGAAAAAAAGACATGTGAAGCCATTTCTTCGTTTATGACGGAACCTAACACCACTACTTCGCGATAAACTGAGCCGCCCACACAAGAAAAACTGGCCACTTAAAGTACGTGAAAGTCTCTTCAAACCTCTTTCCATTGTTTTTCTTTTTCCTTTTTTCCTTATTTATCATATAATGAGGTGCGCCTCATTATGAAGTAGTGTTTTGCTTTTTTTTTTTTTTTTATTTCTATTTTTTTTGTTTTTTTATTTTTGTCTTCTGATTCGTGGTTTCTAGGCGCGCGTAAGATCGCAAATTGTTGAGGTCCGGGCACAGGTGCGTTACGAAATAAACAAAAATTTGATTTCTTTCTTTTTAAATGTACTTATATTTAAAAAACAAACATATTATAAAAAAACTTAATGATAAAAGAAAGAAACTTATAATTCATAAACGTTAACGAAGAAAAATTAAATCTAATCTCTTCACGATTTTTGGTATTCGATTTCAACGGTTTCTGCGCTTTCTAAACTTAAAACAAACAAAATCAAAACAGCAACATAAATTATCTCGCTTAGATTACAAAAATACGAGGCATATACGAGGTGTGATAAAAAAATAAGGTGACTTTTCATTTTTTATACAAAATATTCATTTATTCATCTAAAATTATGTCATCCCCTTCAAAATAATCCCCCTCTGATACAATGCACAGGTGCCAGCGCTTTTTCCAGTCGTCAAAATACTTCTGAAATGCACTTTTGGGTATTGCTTTGAGCCCCTTCAGCGATGCAGCTTTAATCTGCTCAATCGTTGCAAATCTTCGTCCTTTTATGGACCTTTTCAATTTTGGGAAGAGGATAAAGTCTCAGGGGGCCAAGTCTGGTGAATACGATCGTTCAACTTGTCTTGGGCGATGTTCATGCGATGCTGCTTCTGATCAAAATTAAGCAATTTTGGAACGAATCTCGCTGACACACTGTTAAATCAAAGGAGTCTAGGAATCAACTAAACTTTTATTTAAGACATACCATTTATTTATACATTACACAAGTACACGGTAGGTGGCACTAGTGACTCTTCAATGTATTATTTTGTTATCTGTGTTCATATTTATAACATCCTGACCTAACAAAATAATCTAACTGTCAAAACAAAAAGAAATAAAAAACTTGACCTTACAATAACAATTATAAATGCATTATATTATAAATAAGTCTCAAAAATGCCTATCAGTTTTAAAAACTTATAATGTTTATTAGCACTTAAACTTTTTATGAATATATCAGCTGGCATATCCAAAGTTGATACATATTTAATCTCAACTTTCCTTTTCGAGACACATTCCCTAACAAAATGATGCCTTATGTCAATGTGTTTGGTACGCTCATTGTGAAATAATGGATTAGTTGCTAACTTAATAGAGCTTTGATTATCACTATACAAATACATTGGCATGCATTGATTTGGCACAATCAATTCATTTAATAAATTCTGAAGATATATTGCTTCTTTACAAGATTCTGATAGGGCCATATACTCTGCCTCTGTACTAGATAATGCTACTGTTTTTTGTTTTTTAGACTCATAAGAAATTACAGAACCTGACATTAAAAAACAAAATCCAGTATATGACCTCCTATCCAGGGTACACGATGCCCAATCAGCATCAACAAAACCATACATATTACAATTTGACCTTTTATAAACTAAACCATAACTTTTAGTTTTCTTTAAGTATTTTAACAAACGTTTTAAATGTTTCCAATAAGTTTCATTCAAGAAATTATTGTACTGACTTAAGAAACTAACACTAAAAGATATGTCTGGCCTAGTAAGCACAGACAAGTACGTTAAACTGCCGATCAAGTTTTGATAAGGATAATTTTTAACAGGTTTGTTCACTTCCTTTTCTAATTTTAAGTTTACTTCCATAGGTGTTTTAGAATGAGAACAATCTGTCATATTGAATTTCTTTAAAATATTTTCTATAAATTGCTTTTGGTCAACAGTAATACAATCTTTATGAACCTTTACATGCATTCCTAGACACTGTTTTATCTGACCTAAGTCTTTTATTCTAAATTTTGTTACCAACTCATCTTTTAATATTTTATAAGTATTCTGACAATTATAGAAAACAAAAAAATCATCAACAAATAGAGCTATATAAATCTTAACATTTTTTTCATTTTTTACAAACAGACATGGTTCATAGTTAGACTTTTTATATTCTAACTGTAATAGACATTCTTCTACTCTAGTGTACTATGCTCTAGCTGACTGCTTCAAATCATAGACAGCTCTCTTTAATTTTAAAACTTTATTATTACAATTTGTCATATCTGAGCATCCTGGTATTTTCATATACACTGTCTCATGAAGAAAACCATTTAGAAATGCAGTGGGTACATCTAGGTGATTAGACCTAAGCCCTAGTTCTACACTTAACGCCAACAGTAATCTTAAGGTAGAATATTTTAAAACTGGGGAGAAAGTCTTATTATAGTCTATGCCTTTTTTTTGAGTAAAGCCCTTTGCAACAAGCCTCGCTCTAAAGCGCACTTCACCTTCACTGTTAAACTTTTTTTTAAGCACCCACTTATTTTTCACAACTGTACCGTCTTTAGGCCTATACACTAGCTCCCAAGTGTCATTCTCTTAAAAGGATTTTAGTTCCTCTTTCATTGCACACTGCCACTGTTCTTTTTCATGTCCACTTATTGCATCACTAAAGGAAATTCCATCATCTGACATGTCTACGCACATGTCAGCACTATAAAAGTCTGGCTTGCGCCTAACACGTTTTTCTGCTAAACGCACTTCACACTGCTGATGAACAAGATTCCTATTTCCTGGTGACAAAGACAAGGTATCAGCATAACTGTCATCTGTGTCACTTGATGAATTATCAGGAACATATGTCTTATCATTCTGATTTTCTTCATCTGAAATGCTGGTAGGAACCACATCAGCTGTTCGGTTAGGTTGATTTTCCTCTTCAATTACAATAGGTGTTGTTGAACTGTCATCTATTTTCTCCATGACAACAACATCCCTGGCTACAATGACATCATGAGAAGTAGGATCAAACAAGCGATATCCCTTGACATTTTCTGAATATCCTACTAAGTACATTTTCTGTGCCTTTTTATCCCATTTTCTTCGTTTTTCTTTTGGTATATGTACCATTACAGGACTGCCAAAAATCCTTAGGTGACTCAAATTTGGCTTTCTGCCTGTCCATATTTCATAGGGAGTATTATTTTGATCCAAGCCTGCTGCTGGTGAACGGTTTTAATGTACACAGCAGTATTGACAGCTTCTGCCCAAAGAAATTTCTCAAACTGGGCATCATAAAGGAGACAACGAGCCTTTTCCACTATTAATCTATTATATCTCTCGCATAGTCCTTTTTGTTCTGGTGTATAGCAATTTGTTTTTTGGTGAACTATACCACATTGCTTTAAATAGTTTGTTATTTCCGTTGAACAAAATTCCCCTCCATTGTCAGATCTTAAAATCTTTATTTTTCTTGATTGTTGATTCTCAACAAGTTGTTTATACTGTTTAAAATACTTTCATGACTCACTTTTATATTGAAGGAAATATACGGTGCACATTCTGCTGAAGTCGTCCACAAACAACAAATAATATCTAGCTTTTCCAAGTGATATATTTTCCATAGGCCCACACAAGTCCGTGTGAACCAGTTCCAGGACCTCCTGACTTCTGGTAGTGCTGTGAGGAAATAGCAGCCTTGTTTGTTTGCCTTCACAACAAACTATGCAACTAGCCTTACTAGTTTCACATTTTTCAAAACTAACACCTTCAACTGCTCCATTTTTTAACTTATTCAAATCATTGGCATTTATATGGCCTAGCCGCCTATGCTAAGTCGTGCCTGAGATTTTCACTGCTGCTGCTAACAGTTGTTCAGCCTTCACAACATTTAATTTGTACACACCATTTTTTTAAATTGCCTCACCTATGCATTCATTGCGTGAGTTGTTTATTAAACATCCATGCTCATTAAATATCACTTTGTTTCCGCTCGCAATAATTCTACTCACTGATAGTAAGTTAGTGGTGAGGTTAGGTACACATAAGACATTGTATACATCTATAGTAAACTCCTTATTACCGACACACGTCGTGATCTGCAGATCTCCTGAGCATAATACTTCTACGACTGTTTGATTTGCAACTATAATCTCCTTAGTCTTCGGTTAATAAGAAACATTTGACAATAAGTTTTCATTCGAAACAATATGTGCGCTTGCGCCGGAATCTAAGTGCCAGTCAGACTGACTGAATTCTTTTGTAAGAAAAACTGCACTAAATGCATTTGTCTTTGTTTTTTCTGCATCCGGACATTGATTTTTAAAATGTCCAATCTGTTTGCATTTGTAACAACGAATTGTTTTGTTCCGCGCCATATTACTTCTGCTGACATTGACAGACGAAGATGGCGTTTCGTTCACTAAGTTTCCGCCGGCGCCATGTTGCTTTTGCGATTTATGGCTGCCAACATTACGCCTGTGGAAATTTTTTGCGGCAAATGCACTTTCCGACTCAACCTCAAAATCTGCACTCATGTCCAATAACTTTGTTTTAATGGAATCCGCACTTATGTTTATACCCGAATGTTCTATTGCCATTATCATAGGTCCAAATTTTTCAGGTAATCCAGCTAACATAAGTGATCCAATCCACTGATCATTAATCTCAAAACCGGTACCAATCAGTTTCTGTGCTGTTTCGATGAGCTGGCTGACATAGCTGGTCATAGATTCGCAGTTTTTTAAGCGTATGCTTATAAGATTTCTGAGCAAACTAATTTTCCGTAAATATCCTGAATCGTCGAACATGTTCTTCAACGTCTTCCATAAGTCAGAAGTTGTAGTTGCCTTTTTGATGTGCACGTATAGGGAACTATCGATGGTTAATATTAGTTTTGCTTTCGCCTTCAAATCGTCTGCTATCTGAGCCGGAGTAGCCCCTGACGCTAAAGGTGCTTTGATGGCGTCCGCCATCCCTTTTAGCACGAGAATGTTCTCCGCCGCGAAACACCAGTCATCGTAATTTTCTCGTCCTTTTAATTTCGGGACGTTGGCTAAGTAATTTGTAGACGTCTTCTTAACGAGCACACTAAATTTAATTACACATTTACTACTACTGTAAAAATTTTAGCGGGACTGGGCCCATAACCTGTTAAATCAAAGGAGTCTAGGAATCAACTAAACTTTTATTTAAGACATACCATTCATTTATACATTACACAAGTACACGGTAGGTGGCACTAGTGACTCTTAAATGTATTATTTTGTTATCTGTGTTCACATTTATAATACACACGTGCCATACCCAAAACATCTGTTAAAATCGATTGGCATGAGCCAAACGATATGTTAAGATCATCAGCTACTTCTCTAATCGTGATTCGACGATTTTTCAACACAATTTCTTTCACTTTCTGAACATTTTCGTCGGTTTTTGACGTGCTGAAGCGTCCGGAGCGAGGTTCATCGTTAACATTTTCTCGGCCCTCTTGGAATAACTTATACCACTTACAAACATTTTTTTTGTTCAGAGTTGACTCACCGTACGCCACTGTAAACATTTTAACAGTTTTTAAGCACTTAATACCATTTTTTACAAACTATCGGCTGGAGCGGGAGCCGCTGCTCTGATAGTGTGTTTCTGCGAGTGCACGCCTGGAGGAGTCTTAGTACACGTGCCTGGTAGGGCTTGTACTCGACGCTCTCGTTGTGCGTGTCTGTATACTTGCGTATATGCTTGTGTGCATAACAAGATGTTCGTCACAATCAAAATACTTCTTTTCTTTCTACTCACGTCTTTCCTCTTTCTTTTTACTGTATTTGTTTGAACATTCCTCAACTTTCCAGAGGCATTTTAACTTAAATTACTTTATTACTTCTACACTCCAAACTCTGATAGGTACAAGACGCATTTTCTTAAGTAATAAACCAATGTTGCTTTGCCGATATGAAAGTTTGACAACCGATAAGCCTACCGCAACACATTACTAATACATCGCTAACGTGCCGTCGGCGCAGAACCAATGTTCCTCTTTTTTATCACTTACTCTAGGTTATACGTACGAGTTCTGCTCAACACAGATCAGATTTTGTTTTGAAATTTTATGCAGAGAAGGCTCTGCCGCTCTTTCAACTGAACTAACGCGACATTAAAATTAATATGTTGTTTTAAATTAGTGTTATTCATTACAATCCTTTCTCAAATTCTTGCTCTTCTACAGTATGCACAACAAAAACTCTCGCGAATAAAGAACTGTTTATAGTATTTACAATTGCATTATTTCCTGCAGTTACACCACAGTTGGTGGAATGTTTTATCATTTAACACGTTGAGCGCCACGCCAATTTTTGAGGAAGTACCCGTCAGGCCACGCGCGCCACTTAGAAGTTCAGTGTCAGCCACCGATGGCTGACGCGGCCTAAACGAAAAGTCCAGTGTCAGCCACCGATGACTGACGTGGCGCTCAAAGTGTTAAGAACGAGGTCATGAACCGCATTACCGCAGTTGAAAAGACCAGTCAAGAATAATTGCTTTCTTAAAGACAACTTCAGTAACAATCATGTACTAACTACAAGTCAAATTCTAGTCTTACTCAAGTTCTAGTCTCAGTTAAAATTTAAGCTCTCCCAGAAATCGGTCTACAAATTGAAGTGTTTGAATTCAAATTTACGTCCGAATTCAAATTACAAAAAAACAACTTATAACATGATGAAGAGAATCCAGCGCTTCAAGTTTCAAATGATTTCAAAATTAAGTTCGAAGTCCAAATGGAAGTTTCGAAGTGATATCTCCACGTAGCATCTCTGGCCCACCAGAATCGAAAGTCGAAAATAAGAAGTAAAATTATTTAAATTTATATTAATCTTTTTCATGATATTTATCTCACTCTCTTCTATCACCCAATTACTCGCTAGGTTTAGCCTTGTGGACCGCAAATGCTTAAGCATCTTTTTCGAATCACTTTTTAGCTTCAGGCTCGTGATGTAGAAAAGATTTGATTTTCAATTGACCTTTCTTCACTATCCCTTTATACAAAGAAAAATCGAGCTAATCAAAATAAATAAAAATATTAAAATAGTTGTATCAGTTTGCAAAAGCTGGAGTGAGAATATAATACAGAAAATATAATTACACGTACTCATCGTTGTTTACCCAATGTGCAATCCCTTTCGTTTAGGTACTGCAAGCTTGGATTGACTAGCGTTATCGAAAGAAATCGTTAAGATTTTTCCCTATCTAAAATCTTTAAGTGCGTTTAAGAACCATTTTTCTGGTCGAGCTCTAAACAAGAAGACGTTATACAATAGTAAAAATATATTTTTTTAAAAATAATAATTGTGACGTGGTGTTTTGCACCAGTCACATGAGGAGGTTAAAGCGTAGCTTGTAAGCCTCCTCGTAGCTCGCAATACCCCTTACAATCTAGGCAGTCTCGCAGAACTGCCACGCTTAGCCCTAAGTAACAGCCACGCAGGACTGTACACACTCTATACCTCCTTCAGATACAGGAGCTCGGAGCTCAAGTACAGGTTCTAGCAAGGAGCCAGTCTCAGGAGCCCATGGCTAGGCGTAGCAGTGCTCGCACACACTGCAGCAGGGTTCCTTCTCCAAGCTCCTTCCTGTCCTTGTCGTTGTCATTACCTGTAACCTCCCAGACAGTAATTAGAAGAAGAAAATAATAACAGCAGCTGCACCTTGGAAGGGGAGTACAGGCTGCCGCATAACACTATGGAAAAATTGATAAGGGGAGGTTAGGAAGCAAGGAAACACATAAGCACAGCCTCTCCGTGTAAGTGATTACGTACTCGGGAGTGTCTAGGAGCGTTGTCCCGCTGCCGCTGCTAGCAGGCCATCGCTGTCCCGGCACCACCGCCTCGCCTACTCCGCCGCCTATCGTTCCGATTCGCCTTGCCGCTGATCCGCCGCTATGCCGCACATGTAAAAGAGAGAGAAGAGAGAAATCAGTCAACGCCTAACCGCCATGGAATGCGTCGACTTACCTGGACTCCCTGGACATCGGGTGAAGATTCTCGCCGCTCCAGGGGAAATATAAACAACACGAGCACTCGCGAGTGGATAACCTAAAACGCGCGCTGCTGGCACGCGGTGGTGTCGACTGCCGACAGCGCTGAGCGCGCGCCGCGTCGCGTAACGTATTTTACACTCACGTTGCGCCGGCGCAGAACGCTTATCTAAAATCCGCACTCGTGAACGTGCCCCTCCGAGATTTCTCGTTCACTCCGTTGGGTCTCATCGTCGCAAGCAGTCCACTCCGTTCGGTTTCATCTTGGAGAGTAGTCGCGAAAGAATTAGCGTTTAAAAGATATACGAGCGTGTTAAAGACGGAAAGTTTTTGTACTTGTGTGTGTAGAATATCTGGTAAGTGCCCCAGGTGCAGTGGCTATTACCAGGAGGCATCCCGTCCAAGAATTGTCCCCGTTTTCTATCCGGCTGTGTGTATGCGACCGCGACGCGTGTTACGCGTTATTTTGCAATTTTAGTATTTGTAACACATCGTTCAATAAGTCTCGAGACTAACAACGAAAACAACATTTTTTTTCAAAAATCATTTTTATTCATCAATATAATCTCTTTTTAGACTGATACAATCTTTCCAACGCCTTTCTAACATTTCTATACCACGTTTATAAAAGGATTTATCCTTTGCTTCAAAATAGGCTTCAGTTTCGGCAATGACCTCCTCATTCGAGCCAAATTTTTTTCCCTGGAGCATTTTTTTGAGATCAGCAAAGAGCCAGTAGTCACTGGGGGCTAAATCTGACAAACACGGGGGGTGGAGAAGCGAATCAAAGCCCAATTCGTTCAATTTTGCCATTCTTTTCATGGACTTGTGGCATGGTGCATTGTCTTGGGGAAAAAGGATTTTTTTCTTCTTCATGTGCGGTCGTTTTGCTGCGATCCCCTCCTTCAAACGTACCAACAAGTCAATATAATAATCACTCTTGATTGATTTACCTTTTTCCAGGTAGTCAATGAAAATCACGCTATGTGCATCCCAAAAAACAGACGCCATGACTTTGCCAGCAGACTGCTGCGTTTTTGGACGCTTTGGGCGGCTTTCGCCAGCCATGCGTCACTCAGATGATTGCCGATTCGACTCCGGAGTGAAATGATGTATCCATGTTTCATCCATGGTCACGTATCGACGCAGGAAATTCTTTTTATTGCGAGTAAATAGCGATAAACAGCTCTCTGAATCGTCGACTCGTTGCTGTTTTTGTTCCACTAAAAGCAATCGCGGCACCCACTTGGAAAAAACCTTTTTTATGCTCAATTTTTCACGATTGTAAATACGCTTCCAGATGATATCTGTGTCATTTCTGCAATCTAACGGACCTTCACTTTGCGAGTTTTCATTACAATTGTTAACACTTCACTCATATTTCCCTGTGTAACGGCTTCCAATGGCCTACTTGAACGTTCCGCATCGTTTGTGTCCGTACGACCACGTTTAAACTCAGCATACCAATGACAAATCGTTGGTTTGGATGGAGAGGAGTCCGGGTAATGTTTTTCAAGCCGTTGCTAGGCTTCTACGGTGTTTTTATCCATTAAAAAACAATGTTTTATCAACACGCGAAACTCGCTTTTTTCCATTTTTCAAACAAATTACAAAGTGACTATACTCTAACCTCGATAACTCTGCTGTCTGTGATCCGATCGACGTGAAATTTTTACACGTTTTATGTAAAGGTTTGCACTCTATGAAAACGTGGCCAGTTTGTTACTACTAGCACCATCTCTGGGTTAGTCTCGGGACTTATTGAACGATGTGTTATGCACGCGACCGCTCTAACCGTGAGCTAGCCGTGCAACGTATTTACCGCGCACGAAACCGCGCTACACGTATATAGCTGGCGCCCTGGGCTCACGTAAAATCGCGAATTCAATTATTGTACGTAATATTAAGAGTGAATAAAAGGTGTTTGTTCTGTTATGTTTTGAATCGGTCTGTTAAAAGGTGCTTGTAAGCAACCCGTCCGCTTTCCTACATTTGTACGCCACCCTGATCCCCAGTGGCGTTACATAATGTATTGAAATCATTATTTAACTTGTAAAGATTTACCTTTTTATAAATTAAAGACATAAAAATTTTATTTCTTACAATACAAACATCTTTATGATCTTGCAATGTATTGGTAGTATATATTTAATATTTAATGAAACTATAATACTACTTTACGCTACTAAGTTGTTTCTCGGTTACGGCATCGATATTGCCCTTTTAGACACTAACGAGAATGCATTCTGAAAAGATATCACAGCATTTGTGTTGATTAAAAACTCCTCAAGTGTTACTTATTTTTTAATGATAGGCCACGATGCGTCGTTTCCCGTTGTGCGGAAATGGTGCGATGAACGACGACTAATCCTTTACGTGCAAACCCTTAATTCCTAAGTGCGTTCTTCTTGGTCTATTGTGTGACTTCTCGCTGCATGATGGGAGAGCGATCGATGCTTTTTCGTTTCCATTTAGATTATTTTTCTCAACGCAGTGTTTGACAGTAAAAATCCTTTGAAAACCTCCTAGTTAGATAAGTAGAGAATGAGAGAGGACGAGTAACTCATCACTTGCATTCATGTGTAGGATACTTGATGTTGTCAATTGTCGGTAAGGGTATATTACTTTAATTGCCTTTTAATTTGTCTTCTAATATTAATATCGTCGTTAAACTACACATAAATTCACACATATTCCTCGTAACCGTTACATTCTCCCTCTATTGTTGTTAATCAAATAATGATTTCACAAAAATAAAATTTACTTTAACAAATGAACGTCACTTCCGCACTTGCATTTCGCTGATTTCACTATCGACTATCTGACTGCAAAATGCCGATTATTTTCTTTTTGCCTTCCAATTAATTAAATTATCCTTTATTTTCTTAAAGGGGGGGGGAGGGGGTGAGGTTTTAAAATTTTTTATTTTGCATTTTTTTTTTATTATTTATTTATTTTTTTCTGAATGCACAACATGTCGAGAGTATTGTGTCGAAATTCCAAGTAAATCGGAGCAAAACTAATAAAGATACAGCGTTTCAAGCGACCGGCCCTCATGCTCGATTTGTGAGTATAAGAAACTTTACAGTCTGTCAAGTAAGAGCGTGGTTGACTTGACCGACAGGTAATAAAAGATTTCGCTCTAATTCTTTTGCGAGCCGATAGAAACAAGCTTTGTCCTTGATGCATTGTTAACAAAGATTTAGTTGTCGTTGATCTTTTGAAAGAGAATCACGTTAAACGCCATGAGTGCTAAGTACGCGTCGCGCTACGAGGCTGTGTTCCTTTGCATCCACCCGAAAGGTCCAAAAATGTCGCAATCAGCGGCTGCTAAATATATGAAAAAGTCGAAGGCATTTGTACAGAAGTGGATACAGCGATATAAAGTGGCTAAAAATGTAGATGATTTACCAGAACGTGGCTCGATAGGAAAAGTGAACAAAAAAGATGAAAAAAGAATAGTGAATCTGTTTTCGCAGAATCCTGCTTTAACACTGCGGCAAGGACAAGCAAAATTAATGGCAAAAGGTTTAGATATATCCTACGAAACTATCCGAACCCATCTTCGTACTCATCATCTGAAATGGCGCAACACAATGAAGAAGCCTCTGTTGACTGAAAAACATGTGACAAAGCGACTCGCTTGGGCGCATGAGAATATTGATAGAGATTTTGAAAATGTCATTTTTACTGATGAATGTTCTATATGGGCACGTTCTGTCCTCACGCGAGCCTGGTCAACTTCCACCAATAGGCTTGTTCAGCGGACCGTAAAACATGAAATAAAGGTGCATCTTTGGGGCTGCTTCTCAAAGCAGGGATTCGGCACTTTGCACCTCTTTACTGACAACCGAAATGCCGAGAAAATGATAAAAATCTACAAAAAGGCTTTACTGCCATCTGCCAAACGATGGTTCATCACAAAAAATGAAGATTGGATTCTGCAGGAGGACAACGATCCTTAACATCGCAGCAAGCTCTGTACTCAGTGGAAGACTCAATCTGGCATCGTTACATTGGATTGGCCGTCGCAGTCGCCCGATGTAAACCCTATTAAAAATGTGTGGGCATATATTAAACGAAAGCTTTGTGGAAGACGCACATACACTTTGAAGTAGTTGTCTTACGAAATTCGTCGGATCTGGAGATCCTTTCCACTAGAATACGCCGTCAAATTAGTAGAAAGCATGCCTCGGAGATGCCAGGCAATTATCGACGCCGGTGGTGACTGGACACATTATTGACCGAATCGCATCATTGTTTGTAATGTGTACAATGTATATATAAATATGAAAGTTTCATCAAATAAATTTTTTTATAAATTAACACGAACACGCTCTTACTTGACAGACTGTAAATTGATTTTCCCGAAAACGTCATTTTTGAAGTTCGTGAACATTATAACTCAAAATCTACTTGACCGATTCTTTTCAAATTTTAAACACTGTTTCTACACATAAATCAACAGATAATCAGAGAGAGTTTTTTTGTTTTACCATTTTCTTCTATTTTATAATAATAAATTCACCTAAACTTTTTCAGCAAAAATCACGTTTTTCACTTTCAAATGCTGCCAAAAATAAAAAAATCGAAAAAAAACTCTCTCTGACTACCTAGGGAAACTTATCATCTTTTAAACGCATTTCGGTTTTTTTGTTTCAGATGATCCGGTAACGATTTATGAAGTTCACCGCATAACAACTTTTTGTCGAAGCGTCTTCGGAGATTCGCTGTCACGGACTTATTTATTGATATTTTTGATTGAAATTTTTTTCAAAAATACTTCAGATGTTATACTTTAACGTGTATATGGAATAAATAAACCAACATTATTCATATCTCCAGAAAAAAATAATAAAAATATGCCTTTTTTTGCCCTTAAAACCTTACTCCCCCCCCCTTAACATATTTAAGAATACATATTTAAAAATTTATATGTACACATTCGAAACTCATTTAAATTCATAAATTTCATATAGATCCTTAACTGATAAATAGATTCCTATAAAGGTGAATAGATTTTTATAAATATTACGCTATATTTTTTAATATACATTTCTATAAAAATACATATATTACATTATTTAGAACTATAAAGATTCTTATAAATACGCATTAATAACAATACTTGTAAGTACATAGATCTGCGCATCTTATTTACACGATGCACCATTTATCTTAATATCACAATCAATTATTTACAAATTTATGCATATATTTTAATCAATGAATCATACACTTACATAATAATAACAATAAATAATACTTTATATTTACAAACATAATCAGCACAGCCACTTACGGTTCAGTAAGATCACCTCGTCGAATCACTATTTACTAAACATTACAAGGGTGATCCCAGAAGTACCTGGCCTAAAAAGGAAAACACAAAAATTTTTGGTAAAAAAACTATTTTTTAACATAGTTTTCTTTTAGTTTCATGTTCAATAAAGTAGTTTCCTTTTAGTTTAATACACTTTTTCCAACGATGTTCGATAGCTTGAATACCCTGTTTATAGTTAGATTTGTCGCGTTCCTCAAATTAGTCATTAACTGTCGACTTCGCCTATTCATTGCTGACGAATTTTTGACCAGCGAGCCATTTTTTCATGTTTCGAAGAAGTAAATAATCCGAGGGAGCTAAATCTGGCAAATAGGGAGTATAAGGAAGCAATTTAAACTTCATCTCATTGATTTTGACTATCATGATAACGGATGTGTGAGCTGGTGCATTGTCTTGATGAAACTGCACTTTCTTTTTAACCAAATAAATAAATTTGCATAATTCTCACCGTTGATTGTTTTTCCTGTTTAAGGATAATCAATGAAAATTATCCCACGCTACCCACTATCCACACATGTTTTTTCTTATATTAATTGCATCACTAGTTCCATGATAAATATACTTTTATCATACTAGTAAATGATAAGTTTGCACTTCCACAGCTGATTTTGTATTATATTATTTGATGCATCTTTATATATCAATTAGTTGATTTATGTATATATATATACACACACACACATATTTTTTATTTGAAATCTTATGAGTGTCGCTGTTGGGACTGCTGATCTTGGCTTGCTCTACCAAGTGTTCAAGTTGCTTTGCGGATTCTCTCAAGCGCTGTCTGAGGTTTGCTGACTGCCGAAAATTATGTGCGATCTTTATGCACATTTTCTGTAGTAGTGCCGAGCCAATCAGAACGCTCGAAAAAGTGGCGGCGAGGGTAGAATTCTCAGACCTCTTTCTCCGTCGGCCTCGCTCGGTTAAGTGGAGGGAGTAGGCATTGCAAGGATGGATCTTCATCGATCGTAGAGAGTGATATGTAGTAAGTGATAGGTCGTTAAATGAACAATAGATGTAAGACATAAGACAACAATCAAAATAATTAAAATAAATCCTAATATCTATTAGTAAACAATTAAAATATAATTACGTGATAAAATTAATAAAAGTGATACAGAAAAGTTATTAAAATGATGACTATCAAATAAAAAAAATATACAAGTAAAGAAGGACAGGGCATTCGATACAGTTGTATACTAATAAATTAACATAAACTAAACAACACATATATATCATTAATATAAATAAATAAGTAAATACATTAATATAAAATATAAATAAAATAAATAAATAATTAATAATAAATAAATAAAATGAGACAAATATTTTAATATTATCGACGTTTACACACGATTTATACAAAACAATTATGTTTATATTTGCCAAGGGATTTATGCTTCAAGTGTTAGAAAGTATTTGTGGATCACTATCTTAAGCGATCTTGACGAAGCCAAATTCCAAATGTGCAAAGAAATCTCATTCTATAGATGCGCACACTGGACTTGTAATGAGCTAAGTCCAGTCTTCGGACGCATCCGAGGGGTATTAAGTTTTCCTGCCTCCCCCGTCAAGTAACCTGCGGACTCGTGCCGAGTATGCGTATTTGCGTACGCGCGCACGCGCGTGTGTGTGTATGTGCGTGTGGTCCACTGATCTCAAACTCAACTCAGGTCCATCGATAGTTCTCAACAAGATAAGAAAGAACTAAATTCTTGTACATTGAATAAAGAGCAGAAACAGCCATGTACTGGCTTCGTGCTTCAGTAAATAGCCAAGTAATGGAGATTTTATATGAAGAGATGTAATCATACCTAGTTGAAGCATTGATGTAACGTACACTAGAGTTGATGATCCTTTAAATTTTCAGATCTTGTTCCTAAGAGTTATCACAGTAAGACTAAACTATAGTAATCCACCAATGAAAATAGCAGCGTTACAATGAGGTATTTTCTCAATAGAAAATTCGTACTTTGACGAAAATAATTGAGGCGGTATTATAGCGAGTTGGCTTTGCGACACATATATGACGTATGCTCTTTCCAGTGTACCTTAAAGTCAAGGTGCACGCCAAAATTAAGCACTGAGAATTCGAATTCAATATGTGAGCGACCGACGATAAGTCCATGGGTGTTCAAACTCAATAGTTCATTAAAATAATAATAAGATCTGAACACAATAGCCTTGGTTTTACAAACGTTCAGGCAAAGATTGTTTGCGTCGGCCCACTCAAGAGAAACTGCGCTTGATTGCTCATTAGTTAAGTCATGATTACAAGATCAGATTAAAGAAAAGTAGTATACTGTCTGTCAAAAAAGTACCAAGAATTTTAAATTAAAACAACATTTTTACGTTTAATAATCAAAATTTATTGGGTCACCTTTAAAATAGGCTCCATTTGCTCCGATACATCTATGCCAACGGCACTTCCAATCATCGAAACATTTTTTATAGGCGCTTTCCGGGATGGCCTTTAGCTCGCGCGCCGGATTTTGTTTTATGGCTTCAATCGACTGAAAACGGGTGCCATGGAGCGGCAATTTAAGTTTTGGAAAGAGAAAGAAGTAACAGGGAGCCAAATCCGGCGAACACAGTGGTTGTTCAAGCGTGTTCGTTGAGTTTTTGGCGAGAAAGTCGGTCACAATCGTAGCTCGGTGAGACGGCGCGTTGTCGTCATGCAAAATCCACGAGTTATTTGCCCACAAATTTGGCCGCTTCTTACGGATACGCTCACGAAAACGTTTCATAACGCCTAGGTCATACTCTTTGTTTACCGTCTGACCCTCTGAAACGAATTCGTAGTGCACCACGCCACGGATATCGAAGAAAACAATGAGCATCACCTTCACTTTTGAGCGGCTTTGGCGTGGTTTTTTCGATTTCGGCTTTTTTTTTCCCACGTATCCATGATAAATATTTGTAGGATGCCAATTTACAAAAATACTTTACTCCAAATGATCTCCAACGCTATTTACACATTTTTCTTACCTGCCCGGCAGTTTTTGAATACCACACCAAAAAATAGTTCTTCTTTTAAAGTAAACCAGTTATTGGGACATTTTCGTACATTTTCATACTGATTTAAGCGTATTTCCCAACTGATAGCCTCGATCATTTCTCTGCCCCGGTTTGCTGTGTGTGATGGGACATTATCATAGAGCAAAATGACTTTGTGTAGCGTTTTCCCATATTCCGGTCATTTTTCACGAAATGATTAATTTAAGTCGATCATTCGCTATTGGTAGCGATCTGTGTTAACGATTTCACCAGGTTTTAGCAGCTCATAATAGATTACCCCCTTCAGATCCCACCAAACACAGAGCATTTTCTTCTTTCTAAACCGATTTGGTCTTACAGTGGATGTTGATGGTCCGCCTGGATTCACCCATGATTCTCGACGCTTAGGATTCTCAAAATATATCCATTTTTCATCGCCTGTCACGATTTGATGGAGAAATGACTTTCTTTTGTATCTGTCGAGTAGCATTTCACAAGTGGTTTTTCGATTTTCTTGCTGTCTTTCATTCAGTTCATGCGGAACCCATTTTTCCTATTTCTGAAACTTTCCCATAGCTTTCAAACGAATGGAGACAGCTGTTTGTGTCACATTTAGTTCATCTGCGAGTTCTTGTTGAGTTTGAGTTTTATTTTTATCCAAAAAAGCTTGCGGTTCATTGTCTACGAAGTTTTTCGGTGGTTTTCCACGCTCTTTGTTTCTCACGTTAAATCACCATTTTTAAATTTTTGGAACCAGTTGAAACACTGTGTTTTACCAAAAACATGTTTACCGTAAGCTTTGAAAAGCATTCAATGCGATTCTGCAGCAGTTTTCTTCAAATGATAACAAAAAACTAATGCTGTTCGCAAATCGTAGTTCGTAGGTACAAAACTCGACATGTTTAAAATTATAGAAAAATATACCGGTATATGGAAATTGGGTTCTTGTATGTTAAAAATCTTTGTCTGCTTTTAGAGGAAGGTGATGGCGCTGTAGAAGTGGTTTTACGGTTCCTACACTGATTGATAGCACTAATAGAGAAATTCCGGTTTTATACTTCTACACCTGGTATTTAGGCAGCTCAGGCCAAGCAGTCCAGATATGCGTCGAGAAGCATAAAAATGAAGGTGAAAGTGATTTATGTATTGTCACGCCACTGGGGATCAAGGTGGCGTACAAATGTAGGGGGAGCGGGCGGGTTGCTTACTAGCAAAAAGTAAAAATTACGAATTCAAACAAAACTGAACAACACCGTTTATTCAACTTAAAAATTACCTAAATACAACAAACGATCGCATTTTTACGCGAGCCCAGGGCACCAGCTACACTCGTGTAGCGCGGTTTCGTGCGCGGTAAATACGTTGCACGGCTAGCTCACGATTAGAGCGGTCACGGGCATACAAGACGCGAAAAGACAAAAAGGGTGCGTAGCACGCGTCGCGGTCGCACACACCCAGCCAGGAAGTATACGGGGACGATTCGTTGCAAGGATGCCTCCTGGTAACAGCCGCTGCCCCTAGGTGCACTTACCAGATATTCTATTCACGCCTCGAATACTACGATAGCGGTTTTTCTGCTCTAGCACGCTCGTTTCCTTTACTGTAAAAGTCGGATACGGAGTTGAACTGCGAATGCTAATGCTCGCGACTATCGCACCGGACGGAGTGTCGACTGCTCGCTAATATTGTGACGTTTCGCTAAAACGGACCCGAACGGAGTGAACGAGAAGCTCCGG
Source organism: Chalcis sispes (assembly GCA_949987625.1). Classification (NCBI taxonomy): domain Eukaryota; kingdom Metazoa; phylum Arthropoda; class Insecta; order Hymenoptera; family Chalcididae; genus Chalcis; species Chalcis sispes. The sequence continues at coordinate 31,771,224 of OX465098.1, read as the reverse complement.
CGTGGCACCTTCGCGAGCGCAGATTTTACATAATTGTATTGCGCTGGCGCAACGTACGTGTAAAATACGTTACGCGACGCAACTGCCACGCGCGCTCAGCGCTGTCGGGAGTTGACATTACCGCACGCCAGCAGCGCGCGTTTAGCTTATCCGCTCGCGAGTGTCAGTGTTGTTATGTTTTCCCTGAAGCGGCGAGAATCCACCTCTGATGTCCAGAGAGTCCAGGTAAGTCGACGCGTTCCATGGCTGGTAGGCATCGACTAATTTGTTTCTTCTTTTTCTTTTTTAGGTACGGCAGTACGGCGGATCAGCGGCTGGCGAATCGTACTATGAGCGGTGGAGAAAGCGAAGCAGCGGTGTCGGGGACAGCGATAGCCTGCTCGCAGCGGCAACGAGGCAACGCTATTAGACCCTTCCAGGTACGTAATTACTTACACTTAAATGCGGTGCTTATGTATCTTTGCTTGCCTCCTAACCTCCTCTTCCACTTTTCTATGATGTTGTGTGGCAGCTTGTACTTCTCTTCCAAGGTGCAGCAGTTATTATTTCCTTCCTTGTTTAATTACTGTCTGGGAGGTTGCAGGCCCAGCAACGGCTTGAAAAACATTACCCGGACTCCTCTCCATCCAAACCAACAATTTGTCATTGGTATGCTGAGTTTAAACGTGGTTGTACGGACACAAACGATGCGGAACGTTCGGGTAGGCCATTGGAAGCCGTTACACAGGAAAATGTGAGTGAAGTGTTAACAATTGTAATGAAAAATCGCAAAGTAAAGGTCCGTGAGATTGCAGAAATGACACAGATATCATCTGGAAGCGTATTTATAATCCTTCATAAAAAAATTGAGCATGAAAAAGGTTTTTTCCAAGTGGGTGCCGCGATTGCTTTCAGTGGAACAAAAAACAGCAACGAGTCGACGATTCAGAGAGCTGTTTATCGCTATTTGCTCGCAATAAAAAGGATTTCCTGCGTCGATACGTGACCATGGATGAAACATGGATACATCATTTCACTCCGGAGTCGAATCGGCAATCATCTGAGTGGCGCATGGCTGGCGAAAGTCGCCCAAAGCGTCCAAAAACGCAGCAGTCTGCTGGCAAAGTCATGGCGTCTGTTTTTTGGGATATACATGGCGTGATTTTCATTGACTACCTGGAAAAAGGTAAAGACTATCCAGTTTTTCAATTAGTAGCTGTTGAGCCTGTTGTAGTTTCGTGATCCAGATGTCATTAGTATTGATGCGCTGTTAGATTTTAAAAGTAATATTCTCCATTTTAGATTCTAGGGCTGCAACGCTTGAAAACAGTGATGTCATCCGTGCACCCATGGTGTCAAGCTGGTCCATTTTGTCTATCTTGGAGACTAGGACTGCAAGTAAATCCTCTGTCTGCTGTGTTGCAGTATATGGGGTAGAAGGACAGGACATTGTTTTTACTGAAGTTCCCCGATTTGTAGTGCTGAAAGTAGAGCCAATGGAGCTGTTCCTAGATCGCACAGCCAAAGAGTTTGCATTAGTAACACAAGGGTTGCAAACATTTCTGACAGCACTAATATCGTCTCTCACTTTTAATAGTCTTACACAAGTAGAATCGAAAATATTTCCACATTTCATGGATTGCTGTGGTATGGACATAGCCGTAAAATCTTTAAAGCATATTGAGCATAGTGGCATTGTATATATACTACATGGGCTGAAAAGTCCCAGGATTTTTAATGAAAACAAGCGTTTTTGGGCAATGTTGTATTTGTTCCTCAACATAGTTGCCTTCAAAGGGCGATACGCTTAGTATAGCGATTTTCCAACATTTTAAAGCCCTTTCTGTAGTACGAAACGTCCAAGCCTTCGAAATACGCCTCGGTTTCTGCGATGAGTTCTTCATGCGATGTGAATCTCTTTCCCTAGAGCCATTGCTTGAGGTTTGAGAACAGATAATAATCGCTGGGGGCCAAATCTAGAGAATACGGTAGGTGAGCAATCAATTCGAATCGTAATTGGTCCAATTTGGCCTTCGCTTTCAAGGACGTGTGTGACGGTGCGTTATCGCGATGGTACAGAACATCTTTCTTCGCCATATGGGGACTTCTTTTTTTTATTTTGTCGTTCATTTTATCCAACAACGCTGCATAATACTCTCCGGTAACTGTTTTTCCTTTCTGCAGGTAATTGATGAAGATTATACCACGCACATCCCAAAAAACGGAGACCAAAACCTCCCCGGCTAAGTGTTGGTCTTCTGGCCGCTTTGGTTGGCTTTCGTGACTTTTCAGCCACTCTGCAGACTGCCTGTTTGACTCAGGCGTATGATAATAGATCCACTTTTCATCCATCGTCACAAAATGCCGAAAGAAGTCCGCTTGATTACGCTGCAACAAAGCCAAACCGGCCGTTAAATCATCAACGCGCTGCTGTTTTTGGTCCACGATCAGCAAACGCGGCACCTATCACGTGGATAGCTTTTTCATGTACAAAATATATCCTACCCGTTCTTTTGAGATGCCAACGGCCTTAGCTATCTCGCGCAACTTCACTTTATGATCATTCAAAACGATTCAATGCACTTGCTTTACGATTTCTGCATTCGTAGCCTCTTTTGGCATTCCAGAAAGAGGTGCGTCTTCGGTGTTTGTACGGCCCATTTTAAATTCACTAAACCACCGATAAACTGTAGTTCTCGAAGGAGCAGATGTGGGATAACATTTCCTCAACCATTTCATTGATCATCAGGAGTTTTCCCTATCAAAAAACAATGTTTGATCAAGATGCGATATTCCTGCTTTTCCATTTTTTTCACGTAAGCGAAGGTAGCAAAACTTAAACGACTGTAGCTTGTAAATAAATGAACGAAATGTCATGAAACTTCACACATAAACTAGTGATAGATGAACCTCTCGAAATGAATCATATTCATTTTCTAGTGGCATCACTTATTGAAAAATCTCGGGACTTTTCAGCCCATGTAGTATATATTTAGTATAAAAATACAATGCAGACTTTAACTTCAAAAATATGAAATATAAAATAAATTTAAAAGTAAGCGTCTTAGAGCAGTAAATAGCTATAGACAATAATTAATTACTCAAATTAATATAAATTACAATATATAAAAACTATAAAATTATTATACAATAATAAAAAAAAGTTCTATGTAGATTTAACTTATAATATGAAAATAGGATCTAAAAAATAAAATACAAAATATAAAATTCACTTCTAAAAAAATTGTAGAGAGATAAATATGGTAATTAAATTACGCAAATTAATATAAATTAATATTAAAATTAATTTTAACATTTTTATACAGTAACAAAAAAAGTAATTTGTAACAATACAATAAAATAAATATAAAACAGAAATTACTACAGAAATTGTACAAGAAGCTATTTTATATGTTACGTTCAGTTATATTAAAAGGAAAAAAGTTTTTTTTGAAAAGTTCTTAAATATAGCCAGAACAAATTTCGACTACGCTTTCCCTCAGTATACTATTGTACATACTGCTTATATTAAACCCAGGTGCGCCGAGCGCTTGGTATCTACAGTCTGTCAAGTAAGAGCGTGGTCGTGTTAATTTATAAAAAAATTTATTTGATGAAACTTTCATATTTATATATACATTGTACACATGACAAACAATAATGCAATTTGGTCAATAATGTGTCTAGTCACCACCGGCGTCGATAATTGCCTGGCATCTCCGAGGCATGATTTCTACTAATTTGACGGCGTATTCTAGTGGCAAGGATCTCCAGATCCGACGAATTTCGTAAGACCACTGTTTTAAAGTGTATGTGCGTCTTCCACGAAGCTTCCGTTTAATATATGCCCACACATTTTCAATAGGGTTTGCATCGGGCGACTGCGACGGCCAATCCAATGTAACGATGCCAGATTGATTCTTCCACTGAATACAGAGCTTGCTGCGGTATTTAGGATCGTTGTCCTCCTGCAGAATCCAATCTTCATTTTTTGTGATGAATCATCGTTTGGCAGATGGCAGTGAAGCCTTTTTGTAGATTTTTATCATTTTCTCGGCATTTAGGTTGTCAGTAAAGAGGTGCAAAGTGCCGAATCCCTGCTTTGAGAAGCAGCCCTAAAGATGCACCTTTATTCCATGTTTTACGGTCCGCTGAACAAGCCTATTGGTGGAAGTTGACCAGGCTCGCGTGAGGACAGAACGTGCCCATATAGAACATTCTTCAGTAAAAATGACATTTTTAAAATCTCTATCAATATTCTCATGCGCCCAAGCGAGTTGCTTTGTCACATGTTTTTCAGTCAACAGAGGCTTCTTCATTGTGTTGCGCCATTTCAGATGATGAGTACGAAGATGGGTTCGGATAGTTTCGTAGGATATATCTAAACCTTTTGCCATTAATTTTGCTTGTTCTTGCCGCAGTGTTAAAGCAGGATTCCGCGAAAACAGATTCACTATTCTTTTTTCATCTTTTTTGTTCACTTTTCCTATCGAGCCACGTTCTGGTAAATCATCGACATTTTTAGCCACTTTATATCGCTGTATCCACTTCTGTACAAATGCCTTCGACTTTTTCATATATTTAGCAGCCGCTGATTGCGACATTTTGGGACTTTCCGGGTGGATGCAAAGGAACACAGCCTCGTAGCGCGACGCGTACTTAGCACTCATGGCGTTTAACGTGATTCTCTTTTAAAAGATCAACGATAACTGAATCTTTGTTGACAATGCATCAAGGACAAAGCTTCCCTCTATCGGTACGCGAAAGAATTAGAGCGAAATCTTTCATAACTTGTCGGTGAAGTCGACCACGCTCTTACTTGACAGACTGTAAAAAAAGACAGACGACTAGCGCTAGAACCATCCAAAAATATACTCGTAGATCTGCATTTTTCTTTGGCACATAATAAAGTTTCTGTTATTTTAAGTCTTCTAATGTTATAATAATATATAAGTAGAATAATTATAATCATTATAGTATATTTTACGAATATTATATATCATAAAAATTGTAAATAGGAAAGAAAGAGAAGATAGTTTATTTTTCGGGAGAACAACATAGAGATAACACTATCTTGCACTACGCACTTTTTCTTTTATATAGCGAGCATAAGCAGAGGTGCAACCTTTTCCCTCTTGCACCAGCGTTCTTATACATCACGTAATGTAACGAAGGTCAAGAGTAGGAACGAATTATTGCTCTGATTTGTTAAAATTCATGACACCGCCTTTCCAGCCACCGAAAAACTTGCACTCCTGCAAGTATAAAAGCCGGTGCAATGATGCGATCGATGACTTTTTCCAAGGAAACCTCCACGAGTATACTTAGAACAGCCTCGAGGCCCGTCTTCCTTCGTAAGGCTCAAATTTTACTATTTTCCATATATTCAAATTTCAATTTATTCTGAATCAAACTCTATTACTTTCAATTTTTTGAAATCTTAATTTTTGTAACCAACTATTGTATTTAAAATTATTATTAAAAGTAAGCTTAATTTGAATTAATCTATTTTTATTTTTGCCTTACTAATATTATTATTAAGTAGCGCGAGCATCATCCTATTTTCAATTTCCTAAATTCACTTAAAACTTAACCCTATCACACACGATCGAGGAAAGCAATACGAGGACCAGCTGTACTGAAACCTAGCCCCTGGTGTTAGCATACACTCTGACAAGAAAGTATCCGGCAATTTGAAATAAAACGCAAAAATATTAAACTTCTTCAATATTTTTTGAATCTCCTTCAAAATATGCTCCATTTGAAGCGATACACATGTGCCAACGTTTTTTCTAATCATGGAAACATTTTTTATAGGCGCTTTCAGGGATGGCCTTCAGCTCCTTCTGCGAATTTTCTTTTATGGCGTCTATGGAGTCAAATCTGGCTCCCCGGAGCGGTAATTTCAGTATGGAGAAAATAAAAAAGCCACATGGAGCTAGATCAGGCGAATAAGGTGGCTGGTCGATGGTATTTATCGAGTGTTTGGTCTTAAAATCGTTAATAATCGTGGCTCGATGAGATGGTCCGTTATCGTCATGCAAAATCCACGAATTGTTATGCCACAAATCCGGCCGTTTACGCCGAATATTTTCACGCAAACGTCTCAAAACAGTTAAATAGAAGTCCTTATTGACCGTTTGACCTTGCTGAACAAATTCATGATGAACCACACCACGAATATCGAAGAAAACAATAAGCATCGTCTTGATTTTCGAACGACTTTCGCGAGGTTTTTTCGGTTTCGGCTCATTTTTTCCCACCCATTCCGATGATTGTTGGCTCGTTTGTGTGTCGTATTCATAGACCCATGTCTCGTCACCAGTTATGATCCGTCCCATGAGCGCGGGATCAGAATTCGCACGATCCAGCATGTCTGCAGCTACCTGCATCCGGTACTGTTTTTGAAGAAAATTCAGCTCTAACGGAACGAGCCGAGCGGCGACGCGCTGCATGCCTAATTGATTCACCAAAATCAAACGAACGGTTTCACGAGAGATGTTGAGATCACGAGCTATCTCTCTAACACTGGCATGACGATTTTCGAGCACAATTTCCTTGATTTTTTCGACGTTATCGTTGGTTGAAGAGGTCGACGGTCGTCCTGAACGAGGCAAATCTTCGACGATCTCCCGACCGTTTTTAAAGGCTTTGTACCATTCGTACACTTGGGTTTTCGATAAAACAGTCTCCATAAGCCTTTTCCAGCATTCGCAACGAGTCAGCACACGAAATTTCGTTCAAAACACAAAATTTGAGACAAACTCTTTGTTCAATATTTTTTTTCATTGTAACATTCGCAGACTACCACTGAGGTCGACTGGTTTCAACAGCTGTCGTTAACAAACTAGTTGACAGACCGCACTCATGTTTGGCATAGTAATTACGGACAGTCCTACCAACATACAGAAACTTCAAATACTTAATAATACTCAATGCGGGCAATTCAAATGAGAATTTCCGGATACTTTTTTGTCAGAGTGTATACCGATCGTTCCTTGCTACTCCATCCACTTTAGGTTTAGCCATAAGGACCGGCTGTACTGAAGTTTAGCCCCTCGAGTGACGGATAACTGCGTCGGATACCTATCCTTTGCATGGTTTCTTTTTTTACTGCTTCATGTACTAACTAACACCTTATCTACAATCCATGAACCAAACCATTTCGAAGATAGCAACGAATTCGAAAAATTCCGTAAAAACTTTGAGATTACAAACATAAAAATATCAAAACCCTAAGCTAGTAACGCGTCTAAGAAACATTTCAGTTTAGTTTACGATAAAGTAACACATCGTTCACAACATATTTCGTTCACAAGAAAGTAACGCAAATAGTTATATCATCCGCCCACGCTGTTACTGAGAAGTAGGCGCAAAAAGAACTAAACCGTGAGCTAATTTACGCAAGGAATAAAGCAATAAACTTCACTAACTAATATATATAAATGGTAATTGATTGAACAAAAAAAAATATTTAATTATTTAAAAAGTATTTGAATTACGCGCCAGACTTTCTACATATAGGTATCAGCATGCTTGGCGATTCAGAGATGGTAGCACTATACAGACACAAATATTATACCAACAGAGAAGATGATTGAGTAACGTTTCCAAAGAGATTTTCTTTTAAAACCAAAATTAATTAAATTATTATTACAATAAGAACTATAATTATAACTGAAAAACCATAAAAGAGTGTGAATGCTATTGACTCTAAAAATATAACGTTTCGAGATAAGGTAAAATAAATGAAAACAATTTCCTAACGTGAAAGGTTAAAACTAACCTTAAATTTAGTTGTTGCACACGTGGTAAATACCCCCGTAATCACGGGCGGTTGAATTTTAAATTTCATCTTAAAATGGAAAAAAATGATAATGATGAAGATGAAAATGAACACAATAAAATGAATATTGAGATTACATACTCAAAAACGAATAAAAAAAGAACTCTAGGAAAAGAAGAGAGTGATTGTAATGTTGTAAAAAAAAAACTCTAAAACGGCTAAAATCCACTGTGACAAAAAAATTAATAATACAAATAATGACGATGTAAGTATTAATAGTATCAACATTAAATCTTCTACACCTGAATATTTAAAAGCAAATAACTATGGACCATATGGTGTATGGATTAAAAAAATTCAACTTGATAATCAAGAATTAAATGTTTATAAAGTAGGTAGCATAATATTTAAAAATTATAAGGATATTATTGATATTAAAAAAAGAGGAAAGTATAAAGTTGAGGTATTATTTAAAAATAAAACAGAAGCTAATAGAATAATAATAGATAAAAACTTACATAAGTATAACTTGGAAGCTTATATTCCAGGATTTAGGAAATTTAGAAAAGGAATAATCAAAGGCGTTCCTATAGAATTGACTGAAGAAAATATTCTACAATCATGCCAATCTGAAATTGAAATTGTCGATATTAAAAGTCTAAATAAAAGAAATAGAGCACCAAATAACGATATCTGTTATAAATGGATTCCAAGCCAATCAATATTAATTACATTTGCTGGTCAAAGTCTGCCTAAAGAAGTATCACTCTTTCACGTCAAATCTGAAGTTGAACCTTATGTGCCAAAACCTATGCAATGTTTCAATTGTTTCCATTTTGGGCACACAAGCAAAACATGTAAAAATAAGAAAATATGCTTAATGTGTAGAAAAGATCAACATGAACAACAGTGCACAATATCAATACCAACGTGTTCTAATTGCAAAGAAGCACACAAAAGCATAGACTCTAGATGCACAGTATACCATAAATATTTAAGAATTAATATCATAATGGCTTATGACAATGTTTCTTTCAATGCAGCAAGAAATCTCGTAATGGGCGCTATTAAACCCCCTGTTCGCTCTAAAGAACACTTTCCAGATCTACGACAACCTCGCATAACAAAATTCTTTAATGTTCCGAAAAAAACTCCAGTAAACTATAGGACAGAAAATCAAGAAGAAACCTCAAATTTTACGTCACTAAACTCATCCCAATTATCGAAACCAGGTCCATCCTCTCAATTACAAAAACAAAAAAACATTCAAGACACCAAAGACTTAGAAAATAATATCTACAAAAATAAAATAGTAGACGATACAATTAACACTAATAACATTAGTAAAACAATACAAAATTTTGAATTGAACAATAAAAATACAGGTGTACACCTAAATGGATCATTTTCAGAACAGGAATTAATGGACACCCATCTCGAGGAAACTCAGACTAAGAAGACTAGCCCATATTTAAAAGTTACAACTAACAAACTTGTAAATAGACTAAATAGCGTAAAAACTAATAAAAATTTAAAGATGTATGGCAATCCAAAAAAAAGATAGATTTACGATAACTAACTTTTATCTTACACATAAAGTAAGTATATAATAATAGTAATTCAATAGTAACAAAAAAATCTAACACAAAAATATAAAAATATAATAACCAAAAATATTCTACAAATCCAATATACACAATCTTATAATTTATATACTTATATATACATACACACATTAAAATCAAATTTGATAAAATTAAGCTACCATATATATTTAAAAAAAAAAAAAAAAAAACTTTTTAAAAATGAATAATTCACAGCTAAGAATCTTACAATGGAATTGTAGAAGTATTAGGAACAAATTAGAGTTACAACTTCATGCCCATAGATATGGTATAATTGCTATAATGGAAACATGGTTAAAACCTAAAGAACGCTTTCTACTGAAAGATTTCAATACAGTTAGATTTGACAGAACTACTAACAAGGGTGGAGGTATTGCCATCTTTATTGAGAAAAAAATTAATTTTAACAAAATTGATTTAAACATAAATATAAATAGTATCGAATTAGGCTCTGTTATTATAAACTCCACTTATGGTGAAATTTTACTTACTGTTTGTTATAGAAGTCCTACTGTTAACAACAATATCACAACAAATGAGTTTACTGACCTTGTAGAATGTTTGAAAGGTTTCACCTCCTTCATAATGATTGGAGATTTTAATGCTCACCACCCGCTTTGAAATAGTGACAGAACTTGTCCCAATGGAAATACTATAATTGAAAATATAGACCCGGAACATATCTTCCTTCTAAATAACAATAACCCCACCCATGTTAAAATTTCAAGTTCTTCGTGCTCATACTCTAATTTAGACCTCTCTTTTATTTCAACTAATCTAGCTTTACTAACAAATTGGACAGTCTTAGATGACACTTGGGGAAGTGATCACTTCCCAATAGAAATAAACATTAACGTTAATTCTGTTTAACCAAGGAAATCAGACTATAGATTTAATTTTAAAAAACTTAATTTGGAGAATCTAAAATCTGAGTTTGAAAATTCAAAACAAATTTTTTCTGATCTATCGTTCATTAATTCAAATTGTTTGACAAGATATAACATTTTTATAGAATTTTTAAACAACAGCATAACTCAATCAATCACAAGTTTTCAAAATAAAAATAATAATAATAATAATAATTCTAATAACAAAATTCAAAACAGTCATAAACAATATCCAACAAACTGCAAACAACAAACAAACAAAAAACATTGCATTTTGTGGAATGATACATGCGAAAGAGCAGTGCGTATTCGTAAAGCCTCTTTTAAATCTTTAAGGTTTAAATGCAATATGGAGACATTTATTAAACATAAAAAAATTTATGCTGAAACAAAAATAATCTTAAAAACAGAAAAGAAAAAATCATTTATAAGCTTCTTTGAAATTATTAATCGCCATACCCCAATTTCTAATGTCTGGAAAATTATAAAAACCTTCAAAAATAGTCAAAACCGACCTAATTCTATATCTGAAAACAACACTTTATTAACAAACGCACAAAAATGCTTAGATGACTTATGTAAAAATAAACCCAATTTCTCACCAACAGTAGAGGATACCCTTCCTAGTAATAATAATAATAATTGTGACAACCATGAACACTTTATGGACCTTCCATTCACATACGAAGAACTAGAATATGCTATCTGTACTTTCAAAATAAAATCTGCACCAGGTATAGACAAAATAAACTATGAAATTCTTAATTTTTTACCCGAATACTTGAAAAGAGTTTTACTAGATATTTATAATGATCTCTATGACTTAGAATTATTTCCTCAACAATGGTCAGTGTACCTTGTAGCATTTATACCTAAAAACAACAATAATAAAGTGAGACCTATATCGATGGCATCATGCTTACTAAAAACTTTGGAAAAAATGATAAATGGACGTCGAATCTGGTAATTAGAAACAAATAATTTATACTCTCCAACTCAATACGGTTTTCGTAAAGGAAAATCTTGTGCAGTCAATCTCACCATCCTCACAACACAAATACAACAGTGTTTTTACAACAAAGAAAGTCTGTCAGCTGTGTTCCTTGACATAAAAGGAGCATTCGATAATATTATACCTGATATGCTGATTAACGATTTAAAATCACTGAATTTACCCAAGAAATTTACTGCATTCATAAAAAATTTAACATATGAACGGAAGCTGGTTCCTCTCAACATTCAAAGTGATAAAACTTACACAGTCACCAAAGGTCTACCTCAAGGCAGTGTTCTAAGCCCGATATTGTACGCTATATACACACAACATCTGGATTCTATCTTACATGATCGCATTAAAATTTTACAGTTTGCTAACGACATTGTTATTTATACTACAGATGATAATATAATTCAATCGAATCTTAAATTAGAAGTAGAAATTAATAAAATATATAACTTTTTAAATTCAAAAGGACTAGAACTTGCCCCAAAAAAATGTCAAATGATTATTTTTAACAGAAATAGAATAAAAACAGACCATATAAGATTAAATATCAATAACACTCCCATTACACCAAGTAAATATGTTAAATTCTTGGGCTTGATTTTAGACAAAAATCTTAACTGGCAAACTCACGTAGAATACCTAAAACTTAAATGTAGCTTCCCAATAAGAATCCTCAGCTGCCTTCGAAGAACTTGGTGGGGGGCTGATCCAAAATTACTTACTTTACTATATAAATCTATGATTAGATCCAGCCTAGAATACACAGTATGTCGGAAAAGTTCCCAAACTTATTTTGTAGCGCTTGTACGAGTGGCGCCACCTCTTGGACGACACCGGTACTATGTTGCTACATCCCTCTGGAGTGTCTGAGAATTTTTTCACCAGTATCCGTTTATTAGTTGCCGAGATAGACGTGCTTGAGTGAACGTGTGTCTAGTACCCCGGTGCAAGCTCTTCGATGGAACCGGGATCGTGGAGTTTGCTGGATGACAATGCGCCTGCTCATTCTTCGAACATTGTGAAGCGTTATCTCGCCGAAAATCAGATCCCACACATCAATCACACCCCATACTCGCCAGATCTGGCTCCAGCCGACTTTTTCCTATTTCCCAAGCTAAAAATGGCCTTGAAAGGACGATTTTTTAAAGATGTACCGAGCATTCAAGCGGCTTGCACCGAGCGTCTCACAGCGATAACTTCAGAGGAGTACCAGAGAGCCTTCGAATCACTCATGGAGCGCTCAAATGAGTGTATATCTAGGAAAGGGGACTATGTTGAAAATTAACTGGAATAAATTTCTTTAGATGTAATTTTCGATTTTTTATTTCGAAAGTTCAGGAACTTTTCCGACATACTGTGTATTGTGGATTTTTAATCTCTCCATGCTCCACAACTGCTTTCAATAAAATACAACAAATTCAAAATACGTCGCTTAGAATTATTATGGGTTACAGGAACAGCACACCAATTAATGTCATGTCGGCTGAATCAAAAATCCCTTTTCTAAAGTATAGATTCAAATTCTTATGCTATAAATATGTTTTAAAACAACTTTCATACAAAAATAGCATCATTATTGAAAATCTCGAAATCCTTTGCAACCTATCAAATAATTTCATGTATGAAAACAACTACAAAAGAACTCTTTTAATGGAATGTTACGACAATACATGGTTTTATAATAATTCAATAATACAATCGAACACAGTGTATAAATTCAATTTTCCCTATACTAATAACTTTACAAAACTAAACATTGACTTAACTACTGGCAAAGAAATTTTAAAATCAACCAATCCGAAACAAGAATTTAAAAACAAATTTAAAAAAAGTAATAATAATAAAATTGACATTTTCACGGATGGATCAAAACAAATAATAAATGAGGAACCAGATGTTGGCTTCGCCATCTGGAGTAGTAATCATTCATATAATAAATCGTATAAAATACCAAATTGCGCGTCCATATTTACGGCGGAATGCTTAGCGCTCATCCAAACTCTAGAAATAATTAATAAAAACGAAGATCGTAATTTCCAAATATTTACAGATTCTGAAAGTGCCTTAAGAGCATTAAATAATAATTTTAATAAGGGACACGAGTCTCCATTAATCACTAAGCTTCGAAATCAATTAACCACGGCCTCGAATCTGAGAAAAACTATAGAATTTTTTTGGATTCCTTCTCACAGGGGTATTGAAGCCAATGAATTCGCAGATTTATTAGCCAAGACAGCTGCAAAAACGGGTCCACTGTTAAATATTGAAATATCATTCACCGATTTTATTAATAAATATAAAAGCTTATGTAATAATAAGAACGAAAATTTTCTGCTCACTTAAGGTGAAAGCAAAGGTAAAGAATTTATTGAAAAATTTAATACAAAAAAATCCAAACCTTGGTTTTACGACTTTCCGTACTTTACAAGAAAGTCTATAATGTCCATCAATCGCATTCGAAGTAACCATACATCTTTAAATAATAGTTTATATAAATGCCATATAGTACAAAGTGATGTATGTAAATGCAGTAAAGCACCCGATACGATTGAACATATATTTTGGCAATGCGATATTTATAAAAGAGAAAGAAACATTATGTTTAAGAAAGTACGTAAAATTCAATTGTATGGGCCCTTTTCTGTCATCCATTTATTATCTAAAATGAACAAAAATGTTATTCCTATCATAGCAAACTTTATTGATAATATTAATCTTAACATCTGAATCTGCGATAAAATCCATAATGTAATATCATTATTTTATTCAATTTATTATTGTTAACTAATTCTATACTGTAACATCTAAATATAAATGAAAGTTAATTCTCGAATATAAACTGTATTTTGCGCTCGCGTGCAGCGCCCCTCGTCTCTGTGTTATGGCTGTGTAATCTCTATTGAAATGCCAATAAAAAACTACTATAATAATAATTATACCAACAGTACGTGGATCTTAGTGCAAGAATGGCTGTGTGAATAGCAATACAAAGGTAGAGTAGGTAAAAGTAGTAGTAGCTGCCTGTGTCCAACAAATGGCAGCTAGTGTACTAAATGATACGCTTTCGACGACAAACAACTACGGCTATAGTGGTGGATCAAAAGATTTCGAAGGATGACCCCAAAAAAAGGTGCCCAACAGAAAAATAATCAATGCAGCCAGAAAATGAATGTAGGAGCAGTGTGGAAATAGTGAAGATGTAACTTGCAGTAATAAGCACGCCAAGTTTTGAAACTTAAATAGGCCTCAAGGCAAAAAGTGGCAGAAACGAGTCAGAGAATAAAAAGCAATATAGCAACATGCAGTTCTACTCACCAAAGAGAGAAAGAGAGAATTTTATTATACAATATGTTCTACAAAATAACAGAAGTAAATAAAATTAGTAGAAGTAAATTAAATTACAGATGTGTTACGAAATACAATAAAATTACAAATGTGATTGAAAGATCAGGGTATGCTTTCTTTCATGAAAAAAGAAGAAGATAAAAACGGTGAATTTAAACAGAGAAATAGAGTTTATAGAATAGAAGAAGGAAAAAAAAACTGTTTCAGTGACGGAAGAAAGAAACAAGAAAAGATTTACCTTTAAACTCAGTAGCAGACGATGGTATGGCCAACGGTTTCACATCACCCCGAAAGAACCTATCAGGCTGGTTCCATGAGAAGCTGTCATGAAAATACGAGGGTTCGAGAGTATTGAATATTCTAAACAGCATTGTAATAGTGAAGTATTTCCTTTTGGCAGATATGGATAACAAGCTAAGAAAGTCTCTGTACGGTACGATATGCTCGTACCTAGTTACACCATAAATATAACGAATACTAGAGTTGACAACTCTCTGCATCCAGAGATGAAAAGAGAGATCGCTAAAGGCATTGTAAAAAGTGTGACAAGTCTTTCGCGCAAAAAAGTGCTGCCTCTTGCGGACGAGCGGTCGAACTATACACGAGTAGAGTGCAAGTGTACTTACCGAATTTATATACACAAGTTCGGTGCAAACGTTTCTAATAAATGATTTAAGATTGATGGAACCGAGTGTTTAAAATTTACCGACTAAAATAATTTAATGTAAAAAATTAGAATATATAGCATTATATATTTTATTACTTTATTCTATTACGTTTAAAATTTATTAACTAATAAATTTTTATAAAAATATATTTGGTGTTTTAAAATTAAAACATTTATTCATATTGATTCCATATATTTTTCCTTACTCAATTTCTATACAGATCTTTCTAAAAAATATATAGCTCTTATTTTATTTAAATATTGTATAATAATAAAGAATATATAAATAAAATTAAAAATTTTAATATATGTATATATAGATGTTACAATGTGTAAAGTTTGAATCCAAAACTAATAAAAGTATATGTTTTAAAAATATTTATATTTCATTTAATTTACATCATAATTATACTGCATCTTTATCTAAATTTTAAAATGAAAAAATAGAACATAATTTTTATTTATAGTCTTCTTTTTACTTAAGTTTGCCTTAGCTAGCTCTCTAGAATCAGATTCTTTTCTAAATGTACTTTTTTTTATTACTCTTCAATTTGTCTTTTTTTACTACAGATATTTTTTCAAAGATGCATCAAACTTGAAAACTACTATTTTTCAACGTGAAAAATCGTCGACTGTAACTTCTTCAATATGATTAGTTTCTTCAATATTTTATTTATCGATTTAATTAATAATATCGTAATCACTTTCTTCATCAGCAGACTTTACTTTTCGTTCACAAAAATAATATTATTATTTTGTTTTATCAACTTCGATTCTTAATACGATTTCTTGTTTTATTATACAGCAACCCTTCGAATTTATACAATATAATAATCATAGAATATTCGTTATTAATTTATTTAATAATTTTATTTATATATATTTCATGTTTTTCATCAGAAAAAATAGTTAAAAAAAAAAAAAATTTCTCATGCTGCAGGATTTGAACGCTGTTCCTTGCGTGTAATGAAGGTAAAATACTTTCGTTACTTATGCCTTAACCAATTGAGCTAAATTCGACATTTGTCAATTGATGCAAAAACTTATATAAAACGTGTAACCTTCAGTGAGCTTTCAAGTATATAATATTTTCATAAATTTTTTAAATGTAAAAAAGATGTTTCTTCAATATTTTTTAAATTAAAATTTTTATTTAAAAGGCTACATCGTTAAAATTTTTTTGCCACTGTGCTAGTATATATATATATACTAGGTTGTTCAAAAAGTTTTGAAAGCGGAAATGAAGATACTTTTTTTTGTTGGTGAAATCACTTTTATTGCTCAGTATAATCTCCCATAAGTTCAATACACTTGGTCCAACGGTCTTCCAACTTGTTTATCCCATCATGGAAGTGACTTTCTGCAAGGCCTGCAAAATACTCCTCTACGACGGCTATAACCTCTTTGTTTGATGAAAAATGCTTCCCATGAAGGAATTTCTTGAGGTGTGGAAACAGCCAGAAGTCAGAGGGAGCTAAATCAGGCGAATAAGGTGGATGCTGCAACAATTCGTACTTTAATTCGGTTATTTTAGTGATGGTTTTTTGAGCTGTGTGAGCGGGTGCATTGTCTTGATGAAAAATGATTTTTTTCTTGTGCAAACCAGGTCTTTTTTCACTAATTTTTTCATCCAATTGGTCCAATAGGGCCTCTGCTAAATCTTTCTCGGTCAATCGACGATTTTCCAAAATTATATCCTGTACTTTTGCTATGAATGCTGGTGTTGATGCACTTTTTGGACGTCCTGAGCGTGGATCGTCTTCAACGCTTTTTCGACCACGTCTAAATTCTAAAACCCATCGATGCACAGTTGGAAATGAAGGAGCAGATTCCTTTAACACTTTTACCATTTTTGTATGAATTTCCGTTGCTGATAAACCTTCCAAAACAAAGAATTCTATCACTGCACGATATTCGGTTTTTTCCATTGTAAAAAAAATACACTGACACGTCGACTTCAAATGGCTTGTAAACAAACAATGAATTGACAGAGTGGAATGAAACTTTGGGTATGTTTATATGAAAGATAAAATATTAAAATGGCCTAAAAATTTTGGTTCTTCTACTGCTCTATAGATGTCGCTTTCAAAACTTTTTGAACAACCTAGTATATATATATGTTATTACTTGCACAGCTATTTAAAGGGCCAGCGTTTGTTTACACTAATACGTGGAAATGAAGCGCGGCATATATAGATTATAATCGGCGCGCCGCAATTTGCGCGCGTGTTTTTTGTTTTTATAACTGTTCAAAGATCTTGTATTTATTTTCTTCGCTACAAGCTGACGAATGTTTGTATAGTGTGCGATTTTTCAGTGACCAAAATTCATTGCAAATTGCGATTTTTTTAGTGAATTATAAAAGTTTTTATATTTACGATCTTGAACATTTACTGTTTTTTCATTTTAGACGTTTATTCACAAAAATGAAGAAATTAGAGACTATCTACGACCGATGCCAATATTTCGATTGTAAAAATGGAAAATGTAATGGATTTAAGCTTTTTCGTTTTCCTTTTGACAGAGAAAGACGGCATCGATGGATTAAGCACTCAGATAAGTGTTATTTATTTTTAAATGTATAGATTATACAATATAAAGCAGAATTGTGTGAATTTTTAAACAAATCGAGATAATTAAATAAGCATCGCGATCGCAGTTCCAAGAACTCGCAACTCGAGTGCACCAAAACAAAATATTCGCATCTTCACGCGATGCCTTTTAATTTTTTGTCAACACATTAGATATTTAAAAATCTTTTATTGAACGCGTTTCGCAAATAAATTTTCCGCAAATAAATTAATTTTTATAATTAAATGTTACAAGTTTATATGAATTATTTTTATTTACGAAAATTCTCCTGAAATTTCACATAAGTTAAAATTTTTACTAACGCATTTTATAATTTATATTTTTCATTTTATATTTTATATTTTACAAAATTATATTTGGTTTTGCAACCTTGGCCTATTTCTTGAGCTTACTTCCGCGTTTGCTTCCGCATTCTAATCTTTCTTTCTCTTCTCTATTTTCGAAATGATTTAGTGACTATACCTCGGATAAAGTCGGATGCCAATTCGGATAAAAACTCATAACTTTTCAGCAGCTGGACGGATGTTCATCGAATAGAGATAAGGACCATCCCGATTAAACTACTTTTTAATTTAAAAAAAACCATACTCATACACACACTCACGCACACGCACACACATACATACACGCGCGCGCGCACATATACGCACACACCTAAACTCACGCACGCAAACATACACAGTGGTGAAACTTATAACACCCCTCGTTTTTCTTCAGGGGTTAAAAAATGAAAATACTACAGATAATAAGTCAGACCTCACTGCTTTCAATTCTTATGTATTAATTATATCCGATAACAAGAAATGTTAATAAGAATAAATATTTTAATTATAAAATACCGAATATATTATTATAAACATATATTAGCTAATAAATTTTAAATGTAATATAAAAAATAAAAAAAAATATAATGCCATGTTAAATTTTATCACATCCAATTTTTTAATTATGAAATTTTCAATTTCTCTAACTATATCAAATTGTAAATAAAAAGATTTAATTTAATTGTTATAAAATTATGAATTTTCATGTATTAGAAATATTATTTGTAGAACTGTTCTTAATCATAAACTTTTCTTCATTTTGTACTTTATAAAATTTTGTTGATTGAATAAATTTATTTCTTTTGTACATAGATAACTATTTTTTTTTTTTATTCTATTTCTATTTTCTAGTTCATTTCCTTTTTTCAAGGTTTGTTTAAAAATAATTAAAATAATTAATTAATTAACGAAATATCATTATACAGCTTAATATTGCTTTTGCATAATGTTAAAATTTTTATAAACACAATTTTTAAATTTACTATATGTTTAATTCTAATTCAGGCTTCATTTCTACGTATGAGATTAGTTCTAGTGAAAACAAACGCCGGCCCTTTAAATAGCTGTGCAAGTAATAACATATATACCAGCACGGCAGCAAATAAATTTTAACGATGTAGCCTTTTAAATATATTTGTGAAGGTGTCACAAATATAATGAAACTGTTTGTTTTTTTAAAAAATGTTCGAATTATTACGTTTCATACGTTTCATTGTTTTTTAGTTTTTTTATTAAAAAATTTTGCAACATAATTTTTGTTTGCATTTAATGACTATTTGGATGAGACAATATAGGTAATAATTATTCACAAAAAAGTGTAGACCTGTAAAAATTGTAAGTTGTACCTCTAAAAATTCGTTCATTTGACTAATGATAAAACCAAAATTAATAGTCAACTGTATTTAAATTTTTGTTTATTCATTAAAAATTTTTAATAAAAAAAATTCATGAAATTATTTTATATTTAAAATCATCACTGAAGGTTACAATTTTTTTACAAGTTTTTGCGTAATTTATTATAATTATGAGAAATTTAGCTCAATCGTCTAAGACATGAGCAACGATAATATTTTGCCTCGATTACACGCAAGGAGCAGCGTTCGAGTCCTATAGCATAAGAAATTTTTTTTTAATACAAAAATTACGCGTCTGTCAGTACAATCTAAAGATTTGGTTTTATCAATTTTGAATCCTTTATTAAAATGAGAAATATTAATAAGTATAATATCAATTATTTTTTTAATTTACAAAAAAGATTATTAACTATGCTTTTAGATTTTTCTTTTTTTAGTAATTTAGCCACAATAAAATAGTTACTCTGTCAATATTTTTCGATTATAATTTACGTGTAAGGGACAAATTCATCATAAAGTAAAATAGATTTTTTCGTTTTTTATAAATAAATCAATTCGCTTTAACTTGTTTACTTATGTAAACGTACTTATACGTAACAATCGCAAAGCTTGTAAAAGAAATTCGCCAAACGCATAATATCTGTGTAGTAGCGAGCACAAGCTTAAAAAATAATTGTTGTTTTCTTTATTTCTGTTTCGCTTTTATAAATTGTGAAAGTTTTAATGTTGTTAAATATAATACTATAAAAAATATTAAAGAAAGATCTTTTTTACATTTAAAAAATTTATGAAAATATTATATACTTGAAAGCTCACTGAAGGTTACACCTTTTATATAAGTTTTTGCATGAATTGACAACTGTCGAATTTAGCTCAATTGGTTAAGGCATATGTAACGAAAGTATTTTACCTTCATTACACGCAAGGAACAGCGTTCAAATCCTGCAGCATAAGAAATTTTTTTTTTTTTTTTAACTATTTTTTCTAATGAAAAACATGAAATATATATAAATAAAATTATTAAATAAATTAATAACGAATATTCTATGATTATTATATTGCATAAATTCGAAGAGTTGCTGTATAATAAAACAAGAAATCGTATCAAGAATCGAAGTTGATAAAACAAAATGATAATATTATTTTTGTGAACGAAAAGTAAAGTCTGCTGAGGAAGAAAGTGATTACGATATTATTAATTAAATCGATAAATAAAATATTGAAGAAACTAATCATATTGAAGAAGTTACAGTCGACGATTTTTCACGCTGAAAAATAGTAGTTTTCAAGTTTGATGCATCTTTGAAAAAATATCTGTAGTAAAAAAAGACAAATTGAAGAGTAATAAAAAAAAGTACATTTAGAAAAGAATCTGATTCTAGAGAGCTAGCTAAGGCAAACTTGAGTAAAAAAAAGACTATAAATAAAAATTATGTTCTATTTTTTCATTTTAAAATTTAGTTAAAGATGCAGTATAATCATGATGTAAATTAAATAAAATATAAATATTTTTAAAACATACACTTTTATTAGTTTTTGATTTAAACTTTACACATTGTAACATCTATATATACATATATTAAAATTTTTAATTTTATTTATATATTCTTTATTATTATACAATATTTAAATAAAATAAGAGCTATATATTTTTTAGAAAGATCTGTATAGAAATTGAGTAAGGAAAAATATATGGAATCAATATGAATAAATGTTTTAATTTTAAAACACCAAATATATTGTTATAAACATTTATGAGTTAATAAATTTTAAATGTAATATAATAAAGTGATAAAATACATAATGCTATATATTCTAATTTTTTACATTAAATTATTTCAGTCAGTAAATGTTAAACACTAGGTTCCATCAATTTTAAATCATTTATTAGAAACGTTTGCACCGAACTTGTGTATATAAATTCGGTAAGTACACTTGCACTCTACTCGTGTATAGTTCGACCGCTCGTCCGCAAGAGGCAGCACTTTTTTGCGCAAAAGACTTGCCACACTTTTTTACAATGCCTTTAGCGATCTCACTTTTCATCTCTGCTGCATCCTGAGATGAAGTTCGCTAGAGATATCACAGTAGACAATTCAATAATAATCAACAAGAGGGAAAAGAATGGTCTTAATAAAGTGTTTACACAACGTGAAGTTAGTGATTATGCTGAAGTAGTTTAGTCTGTGTAATAGAGAATTTGCCTTACGACAAGTATATGACGTGTTCCTTCCAGCTTAGCTTAGTATCTAGGTAAACACTAAAGTTCTGTACACAGGACTTAAGTTGTACAAGCGTAGTATTAATGTGAACGCCCTTAGCAGACATATTAGATAGCTTACGAGGTCTGGCTATTAAATAACGAGACTGGTTACAAAAAAGGGTTTCATTATAAAAATTATTCTACATTCGAATGCTCCCCTTCAATATACTCCCCTTCCCTCGCCACACACCTTTTCATACGTTTTTTCCATTGATCGAAGCAGTGCTGGAAGTCTTCTTTGGTGAGGGCCTTTAGGAGCTCTGCCGTTTTTTGCTTTACCGCTTCGATCGACTCAAATCGGGTCCCTTTCAAAGCAGATTTTATCTTCGGAAACAATTTAAAGTCACACGGTGCCAAATCTGGCAAGTACGGCGCGTGTTCGAGCACTGGAGTGCGCTTACCGGCCAAATACTGCTTCACAGATAGCGCGTTATGGGCAGGTGCGTTGTCCTGGTGCAAAATCCACGAGTTGTTCTTCCACAACTCGGGCCGTTTCTAACGAACTCGATCTCGCAGTGTTGCCAAAACTGACAAATAGTAAGTCTGGTTGACAGTCTGACCCTCTGGAACCCATTCAGTCATCACGATACCGTTAATGTCGAAGAAAACGATCAACATTGCCTTGAATTTTGATTTGGACCTCCTTGCTTTTTTGATTCTGGGCGATACAGGCGTCTTCCAATGCATCGATTGCCGCTTTGTTTCAACATCGTATTGAAAAATCCACGTTTCGTCGCAAGTAATAATGTTTTTCATCAGCCAGGAATCTTTTTTCAACCTTTCAAGGAAATCTGAGCAGACCTGTTGACGCAAGAGCTTTTGGTCAGGAGTCAGGTTTTTTGGCACCAACTTCGCACAGACTTTTGTCATGTGTAATTCCTCGTGTAAAATTTGTCTTACCGTTTCTTTATCGGCGTTTACAGCCTCGGCAATCATCCGGATGCTCATTCGACGATCTGCACGCACAATTTAGTTGATTTTGGTCACTGTTCCCGGAGTTGAAACAGTGACAGGGCGATCTGGGCGTTGGTCATCTTCAGTGCTCACTCGGCCCTTACTGAAGCGCTTACACCACTCAAAAACACGCGCACGAGATAGAGAATTGTCCCCATAGGCCTCTTGCAACAATTTACAGCACTCAGTCGGAATTTTTTTCATTTAACGAGAAATTTGAGATTGATACGTTGCTCTTGTTTTTCGTCACACATGGGTTTCGGCACGAGAAAAAAACACGTTCGTTTCAAACCGCTACTGCACAAATACAATAATAGTGACGAGAACGTGTTTTGGTACGTGCATAGACAAGATATCTAGATACCCAATGCACTCCTCGTTTTTTCCCCCACCCCTCTACGGCGCCCTCTAGGTGCGCAGTCTAGTTATTTAATAGCCAGACCTCGTATTAATAAAGTAATAGAAACAAAAAATTAAGGCCTTAGTTTTGGCAACGTTGAGAGAAAGATGATTTGTATTGGCCAATTGCAAAACTAACTCAACATGCTTACTAAGAAAAACAGTATATTCCTCTAGATTTCTAAGTGGAAACCACGTATATCTGTAGGTCATCGGCAAAGATCAAATATCAAATAATGGGGTCGAGCCAGTTACAAACGTCGTTGATGTAGATGAGAAATAGTGGGGGTCCAAGTACAGAGCCTTACTCTGTATAGTGTAAACTCCAGTATTTAGCTTAACGATGAGGGATTACTATTTTGATCTAGTTCTGTCTGCTCTCTACCTGTAAAATTAGAAGCAAACCATCTGATTGTTGATGGTAAAACATCATACGAGGGTTGCTATTTATCTTTTAAGCCTTGGATACACTAATATATAATACTATCCAACTGTCTCTCACCAATTTTAACAAAACTTTGCACACCGATAAAACATTAAAAATATTGAATCTGCGTTTTTCTTATTTTGGCAGAATTCGCTATCTAGAGGTAGAAATCACCTCTAATTAACCCTAAGTAGGTTAATACACCTTACCTAGAGTATACCGAGTTTAATCATTTAGTTTGCTTAAAATAATTGAGCTTAAGGCTACAAGTTAATCATCTATCACTTTACTATTCTAACTTCTCAAAACATCTACTCCTATTCCAATCTACATTTACAAACTACCCTTACCAAATCACAGGTAGGCTAACTCACGTAACAACCATGAGATCAGCGAGTTTTTTCATTTATTGTTCTTTAGAAAATTAAATTTTACACTACAAATAGGCTAAGTTACTAGATCATTTCATTTCTAATCTTACCTATCCCTGCAAACTACCCCTACCAAACCACAAGCTTTACCTATGATCTTACCCTGGAAACAGCGTATGTAAACTTAGAAAGAAAATTAAATTTAAGCTGACAAACAAATCCACTTATTTCCTAAATAAACCTATAACCTACCCCTATCAAAGCAGGATAACCTACGAAACCTATTACGGTACCAGCCGATTTGTATTCTAAGTATTTTGTATTTTGAAAAGAAGTTAAGACGTTTAATAGCTATTTAAACAAATGATGATACAGGCAATCTTTTATTTAACATATTTATCACAACAATGTGGCAAAGTTTTGTCATTTATTGAAAAGAAGATTTTACAAGTCTAGTAGTTTGATGATTCAGTGATTTAATTTAATTTGATGGTTTAATAGGGATAGTTTGGAGAGGAAGTTTTGTTAAGCTATAGGTGGTTCTTTCTCTCTCGTACATTTCCCTCACGACACAAGGTATTTTCAGCATATCATCTGCACTGATCTTAAATCGATCAAGGAAAATTTAAGTTCGAAACTAAATTCTCTTCCTAATTTTGAGTTCCGACGCCAACTCACACCACAAAGGGTTCAAGGAAGCTCGAACATCAACTCCAGCAGCAAGGCTCTTTTAGAATACCTGGTCACAAAAGCACTTGAAACACTAAACAGAGGCTCTGAGCCGACATTTTTTAATGTGACAAGAAGAGAAGTCATTGACTTAACCCTATGCTTACAAGATTTATTATAAGTCGCGAATGGTTGAAAAATGTCAGATGAACTGGCACTCTTTGATTATGCGCACATCAATTTTAACATTTTCTGTCTGCGTCAGGTAAACAATTAAGTACGACAGCCGAGGAGAACGGACTGGAATACCTACTATAGGGACCTTTAGAAAAATATGGCAAGGTTTTCAAAAACTATTAGTACAAAGACGTAAATTGATACAGTAGCCACAAGACTGCAAGAATCAATAATAGACGTGTACGAAAAAAACTACTCTCTTAAGAAGGCTCATGGATGATGCACACTAGCATCTATGGAGAAGTACACAAAAGAAGTACAGGAAAGAAGTCAGGAGGGCTCATTCGGAGAGCTGAAAGTCCTTTTGTAAGAATATCGAGGAGGAACTAGAGGCTTCTTATATTGACAGGTTCCTAGCCCAGAACCTGGAAGCATAGATAATGCTCCACTTTGGACAAGGAGACTCTGTCCTGTCTGATGCAGGTTAACTTTCCGGGCTTTACAAGTCGAGGAGAAATAGAGACGACCATACTCGGTAACTCCACGTTAAGTAGCAGGGTACCTAGGAGTGACCGCTGATCCACTAAGAAATGACGGGCTGATTCGTAGAATAGAATCGCTGGCCGGTGTCAGATGGGCCTAAAATGCCTTTGGTTCTTATAAGCCTCCCAGAGTGGATGGAATTTTTTCGGCTCTACTTAAACAGGGCTGTGAGAGCATTTTCGGCCCCTTCGTAAGACTGACCAGAGCCTGTCTAAGAATAGGATACCCCTTCAAAAGGTGAAAAGTAGCTAAGGTAGCGTTCATACTGAAACCAAGTAAAAGTAGCTTTACAACCACAAAAGACTTGAGGCCGATTTATCTGACGTCATTCACGTTAAAATTGTTAGAGAAGCTCACGGATCGCCATATCAGAGAAGTGACCCTTCTCAGACAATCTTACAGGAACAGCACGCATTTCGAAGGGACGAGTCTATTGACTCGGCGTTGCACAGAGCGATTTCACTCATAGAAGAAGAAATCGAAAATGGTGGCTTCGCTGTAGAAGTTTTCCTTGATATTGAAGGAGCTTTCAATAACACCCTCGTACAGGTCATCTGCAAGGTGGCTAGCAGGAAAATAGTTCCTACTATCATTGTAAGGGTACCAAGGGCTCCACCAGGATCGAAGGCACAGTATCTACAGGATGCCCACAAGGGGGGGGGGGGTTATATCCTCCCTTCTATGAAATCTGGTGGTAGAGAATGCACTAGTTTGTACCAGAGATTCGGATTGCCACGTCATTAGATATGCAGATGACATCCTCTAGAATTGTCAGAGGGAAACACCTGAAGGCACTACTTGATCTTACGTAAGTAGCACTTGATAGGTTCCTAACATAATAGCATAGATAAGACCGAATTAGTGATCGTCACCAGAAAATACAAGTAAAGAGCACAAAGTTCATTTAGCACAATGTTCAGACGAAGAGGGCAGGAGCTTAGTGTCAGTTTACAAGCGAAGTAACACATCGTTCAATAAGTCCCGAGACTAACCCAGAGATGATGCTAGTAGTACCAAACTGACCACGTTTCCATAGAGTGCGAACTTTTACATGTAAAGTGTAAAAATTTCACGTCGATCGGATCACAGACAGCAGAGTTATCGAGGTTAGAGTAAAGTCACTTTGTAATTTGTTTGAAAAATGGAAAAAAGCGAGTTTCGCGTGTTGATGAAACATTGTTTTTTAATGGGTAAAAACACCGTAGAAGCCCAGCAATGGCTTGAAAAACATTACCCGGACTCCTCTCCATCCAAACCAACGATTTGTCGTTGGTATGCTGAGTTTAAACGTGGTCGTACGGACACAAACGATGCGGAACGTTCGAGTAGGCCATTGGAAGCCGTTATACAGGAAAATATGAGTGAAGTGTTAAAAATTGTAATGAAAAATCGCAAAGTGAAGGTCCGTGAGATTGCAGAAATGACACAGATATCATCTGGAAGCATATTTACAATCCTTCATGAAAAATTGAGCATGAAAAAGGTTTTTTCCAAGTGGGTGCCGCGATTGCACCAATGCATCATGCCACAAGTCTATGAAAACAATGGCAAAATTGAACGAATTGGGCTTTGATTTCTTTCCTCACCCTCCGTATTCGCCAGATTTAGCCCCCAGCGACTACTGGCTGTTTGCTGATCTCAAAAAAATGCTCCAGGGAAAAAAATTTGTCTCGAATGCGGAGGTCATTGCCGAAACTGAAGCAGATGATGACCATGAACTTCTACATGGTATAGAAATGTTGGAAAGGCGTTGGAAAGATTGTATCACTCTAAAAGGAGATTATATTGATAAATAAAAATGATTTTTGAAAAAAAATGTTGTTTTCGTTGTTAGTCTCGGGACTTATTGAACGATGTGTTATCTAGGCATCATCTTAAATAGCGAACTGCTCTAAAAATCACAGATGGAGATGCTAGACACGAAGGCGGCTGATGTATTTTGGCTAAACAGAAGGGCAATAGGTGGTAATAGGGGCTTAAAGCCTAATATGGTGTTACAGATGTTCAAAACCATCCCCTTACCGAGATCAACTTACCCATCGATTGATCGGTGATCGTGCACACAGAAAACAACAAGAATCGCATAATTCTGAGGATGAGCTGAAAAGGCTAATCCATAAAGCAGCTATAGAAGCAATGAGCGCAGCTCCAAATGAAGCCTTAAGATTCTCAGCTGCAGTGGCACCGCTACACCATTTGTATCCAGGAAGCGGCATGTCAGAAACCATGTAGACTAAAATCCAAGTGACTATGGAAAGAAAGAGATAAACAGGCTAAACTTTCTCCAAGCCTGCACGATCATGGAAATAAAGACAGACCAGGCATTCAAATTAATCTAATTAAAGATAAGCTAATTTAACTGCGTGAGGAAGGACAACTAAGAGTCTGGAGGTTAACCGCAGGCTGCAGTCAGGCAAAAGCAATGCTCGGTACATTAAGTGAAACATTGTGGCCAAGACAACTACTGCAGATTAGCAGAACTGATACAAGCATCGCTACACAACTAATAACTGGACATGACACATTGAATTATCATTTATTGACATAAGAATCGTTACATCTTCCCAATGCAGAAGACGTAGGTACGATAAAGAATCTGCTATACACATTCTTTGTGATTGCTCATCACTGATGGATAAAAGATGCAAGTACTTGGGTTTAGTTCTTCTTGAAATCTCTGAGCTCAGGAGACTGCAACTTAAAAAGCTCGTGAATTTCTACAAAGACGTGCGCGAAACATGATCTATTTCTACTACTAAAAGACAACTCTGCGGTCTAAACTGGAACTACCAGTGAGACTAACGGTGGGCATCATTCCAGAGAGTATGCAAAGGGTTAGGCCTAGACATAAGGGTCTCCGACAGGTAGACCCCCCCTCCTTCAATTTAAACTAATAAAAATACCCCGACCAGAAACGAATACTATTATTAATAATTTTAATTAATATTGTAATTCTTTTCAAATCTGCTATTTATGTTGTTCTAACCATATTTAAAAAACAATTTGGTGGCCAACAAAAACATTATCAAATTGTAAAATTAGTTTGAAGAAATATTTTTCTATAATTTAAAATTGCAAAAATTAACATAAATTTTCAAAAAATTTTATTATTTCTTATTATAACAACAATTTCTGACAAACTTAATAATTTTTTCTTTGTAAGTAATTAAATAAATTTTTTTTTTACTAATAGTTAAACTAAACATAAAAATACTACTGAATTAACTTTTATTATATGTAGTATTTTGTAGTATTTGCATATTGTGTGCATTGTAATTTATTTTCTATTTCAATTAAATTTTTATGCCATGATAATTGAGAAGTAAGTGATCAAAGTATATTTATATGCATTTTTAATTGTTCAATAATTACAATAATTCATAATTATAAGTGTTTTCATTTTAGATTTAAAAATCAGGATTAATCCTATAAATGTTATAAATTTATTATTAGCATATTTTCAAACGTTAAAAATACCAGATAGCGTGAGCAACCATTAAGAATTTCAATTAGCAGATAAAATTCAACAAATATTACTAGATGCTAATGATAAATTTAACGAGGCGGAGATGATTGTTGAAGAGTCGCTAGATTTTCATGAAGAGTATAAAGACCATGATGTAAGAATAGTCGAGGATAAAATACAACATCACTTTCTTGATTCTATCTAAGCACCAACAAATGAATGTACAGAAGATAATAAAGTAGATTTTGATTATAAACAAAAAGTCATGGAATTTTGGAGAAGTAGCAAAAAGAAAAATTTGAATATTGAAACTGTTAAGAACAAATTTAAAAAGGTGATATCGACCAATCAACTGAAACGTTGGGTCCACACAATTAATAAAGGCGGCACCTATAGAGATAAAGTTGCAAGAATTTGTCAACATACATTGGATAATTTTAAAACTGGTGTTGAAGGAGGTTTCATTATCCACGATCGCGATATACGTCGGTGGGCCTTACGCGCTAAAAAAGAAATTGCCTCTCAAGATTTTCGATTCAAGGCTTCAAGAAGTTGATTATTACGCTTTAAACAGGCTGATAGAATAGTATCTAGAAAAATAAATTAATTTATTACTAAGAAAACACTAGAAAGTGATTTAAACCTTCACATAAAAACAGATGCATTTGTTGCTGACGTTAACTCGTGTGTACCAACGATTGGAATCCAGAATTTATATAATTCAGATCAAAGTAGATTCTAATTAGAAATGTATTCTGAAAGGACATTAGCAGTTGAAGAAGAAAAATAAGTACAATGCTTGGTACAGTCGGTTTCATCAACAATATACAGTTACACCATACAACCACTTATATCAGTCGCGGGGCAACTACTATCACCGCTTTTTATAGTCTTAAAAGAACAGAGTGGTCAGTTTGGTCCTATTGTAAAAGCTAAATCATTTAGACCAGAAAACTTATACGTAGAAGCATCTAAATCTGGAAAATTAACTACAAGTAAGCATATTTCAAACCACTTCTATACAATGAGATAATAAATAATGTGATAAATATTTTATGCGATATGATACTAAATAATTTCATGCATTTATGTTTTAATTACAGATCTTTTTAAGATTTGGTTAGAAAAAGTATTTTATCCAAATGTAGGTCATCACTTTATACTATTACTTTATTCTTGGAGTAGGCAATGTGATACAGTTGTAGAAGAAACAATACCAAAAAATAAAATTGTTAATATCAAAAAGATACCAGCAGGAACAACAGGAAAAATACAACCGCTTGATGTATATGGATTCCGCATCTGGAAGAACTTTGTTAAAAAATTTTCCAAAAAAGTGATTTTAATGGATTATGATTTAAATTTACATTTAAAAAATAACATGATTAAACTTAAATCTTCAGTCCACAACCCGCTTTCTTCACCGAGATATGCAAATCTCTTTAAATATTTCTGGTATAAAAGTAGTTACATCGATTTAAAACCTGATGAATTTGATAATCCTGTTAATTTTAGTTTTGCAAATTCTTGCAGTACAAACGGCGAAATAGAAGGCTGTACAAAAATTGCTATTGTACGTTGTGGTTGGTGTAAGAAATCATTGTGTTTTAAACATTTTCATGCAGATTATTATCATTCGTCAAAACTTCGAAAAATAAAATTACGTAGCTGTAACTAATAATGAATAATCAATAATCTAGTATAATAACACGTAAATACGAAGTCTGGCTATAAAATAACGAGACTGCGCGCCTAGAGGGCGCCGTAGAGGGGTGGGGAAAAAAACGAGGAGTGCATTGGGTATCTAGATATCTTGTCTATGCACGTACCAAAGCACGTTCTCGTCACTATTATTGTATTTTTGCAGTAGCGGTTTGAACGAACGTGTTTTTTTCTCGTGCCGAAACCCATGTGTGACGAAAAACAGGAGCAACGTATCAATCTCAAATTTCTCGTTAAATGAAAAAAACTCCGACTGAGTGCTGTAAATTGTTGCAAGAGGCCTATGGGGACAATTTTCTATCTCGTGCGCGTGTTTTTGAGCGGTGTTAGCGCTTCAGTGAGGGCCGAGTGAGCACTGAAGATGACCAATGCCCAGGTCACCCTGTCACTGTTTCAACTCCGGAAACAGTGACCAAAATCAACCAAATTGTGCGTGCAGATCGTCGAATGAGCATCCGGATGATTGCCGGGGCTGTAAGCGCCGATAAAGAAACAGTTAGACAAATTTTACACGAGGAATTACACATGACAAAAGTCTGTGCGAAGTTGGTACCAAAAAACCTGACTCCTGACCAAAAGCTCTTGCGTCAACAGGTCTGCTTAGATTTCTTTGAAAGGTTAAAAAAAGATTCCGGACTGATGAAAAACATTATTACTTGCGACGAAACGTGGATTTTTCAATACGATGTTGAAACAAAGCGGCAATCGATGCATTGGAAGACGCCTGAATCGCCCAGAATCAAAAAAGCAAGGATGTCCAAATCAAAATTCAAGGCAATGTTGATCGTTTTTTTCGACATTAACGGTATCGTGATGACTGAATGGGTTCCAGAGGGTCAGACTGTCAACCAGACTTACTATTTGTCAGTTTTGGCAACACTGCGAGAACGAGTTCGTTAGAAACGGCCCGAGTTGTGGAAGAACAACTCGTGGATTTTGCACCAGGACAACGCACCTGCCCATAACGCGCTATCTGTGAAGCAGTATTTGGCCGGTAAGCGCACTCCAGTGCTCGAACACGCGCCGTACTCGCCAGATTTGGCACCGTGCGACTTTTTTTTGTTTGTGAAGATAAAATCTGCTTTGAAAGGGACCTGATTTGAGTCGATGGAAGCGGTAAAGCAAAAAACGGCAGAGCTCCTAAAGGCCCTCACCAAAGAAGACTTCCGGCACTGCTTTGATCAATGGAAAAAACGTATGAAAAGGTGTGTGGCGAGGGAAGAGGAGTATATTGAAGGGGAGCATTCGTATGTAGAATAATTTTTATAATAAAACCCTTTTTCGTAACCAGTGTCGTTATTTAATAGCCAGACCTCGTACAATTATTCCAACTAAATCCATAGTTTTGATTTAATTTTGTCAAAATAAAAATAAATTTATTTTTCTCATATAGGATAAATGATTTTAAAATCTATTTGTATTTGACAAAAGAAGTACCATGAAATACAATAGAAAATAGAATTAATCTAAACAAAAATAACGAGTGCTACATTATGAGATAAAAATGATACGGTATACTATTATGGGGAT
This sequence comes from Chalcis sispes, assembly GCA_949987625.1. NCBI lineage: Eukaryota > Metazoa > Arthropoda > Insecta > Hymenoptera > Chalcididae > Chalcis > Chalcis sispes. The sequence continues at coordinate 31,739,138 of OX465098.1, read as the reverse complement.
AAAATTACGCACAAAATTTCTATATCAAATAACAAGCTTTTTGCCGTTTAAATCATTAAAATATTCTTAATAGACTAGAAGGAATTAGAAATTTTGTTTTAGGGGTTGGTGACCCCTCTAAAGGGGTGATTTTTAAAAAAGCCTAAGACACATTAACTTTAGTCATCAATTTTTGTAAAAAAAAAAAAATTTACAATTATTTTCATAAAATTTGAAAAGTTCTAAATCGAAAAATACGTTATGAAAACTAAATTTACTACCATAAAAATTAGGGGTTGACAAGTTATGGGATAAAAATTATAGAGTAAATTTCTACGTTAAATAGCAAGTTTTTTGCCGTTTGAATCGTTAAAATATCCCTATTAGTTTATGAGATATTTACAAGAAATTGTTTTCACCCATTTTTTTAGGGATCATTTTAACCCCTGAAAAGTGCAAGTTAGCCGATAAGAAGAATCACGTATCTCTTATTGTTCGATCTACTTTAACATATTCCAGAACCAAAGAATCGATAGGTCCGGGTTGAGAACCTTTCCTTGTTAGTGACATTGAGATGAAGATGATTTTCATCAGCCCATTGTAAGACAAGTTTAGCTTGTCTACCAGTGAGTTCGACATATGTTTCAAGGTTGGACAGTGGAAATTGCACTGATATCTGAAGGTCATCAGCATAAGTTAAATGACAGATAGTGGAGTCAAACCTGCTGGATACATCATTGATGTAAATGAAGAACAGTAATAGCCCAAGCACCGACCCCTGAGAAATACCGGTGTTAAGACTAACAAACAACGAAGGAATGCCATTTTGCATTGCTGGCTTTCTATCAGTAAAGTATGAGGCAAATCACCTAATAGTTGATGACGAGAAGTCATAATTTAATAGTTATCGCAATGGAGTGACATGGCAGACCTTGACAAATGCTTTGCTGAACTCGAATAGCAAAAATAAGGTTACCTAGCGTCTATCCATACCTGTCCTAATGTCATTCGTAAGTTTGATGAGAGCAGCCAGAGGGCTGTGGTAGGATCAGAAACCTGTTTGAAATAGGTCAATGAGTTGACAAGTATGAAGATAATTGTATAGTTGTTGGTGCACCGAACACTCTAAGACTTTTGACAGGTACGACAGAAGAGGACTGGCTGAATGCCACCCACGTCTCGAGAAGAGGAAATTTTGTTGATGGTTGTCACGAGTGCTATCTTCCAGGCAGAGGGCACGTGGGACTCCTCGTAACGAGTCATTAAATAGGCGACAGAACAGTGGACTTGACACTGGAAAAGCAGCTATGATTATGGACTGTGGGACACCATCATGGCCTCACGCTTAAGAGAAAAGAGTAATGCACAACGTTTTTCACTTCGTCGATACTAACAGGACAAAAATTAAACTTTGGATTATAGTTCAGGCCGGGTATTAAATGAGTCCACGAAGCTATCAATAGAAGATACACCGGGGTCAAATGCAACACTATCGAAAAAATTATTTAAATCATCTGCAGAGAAGGTAATGTGAGAGTCGGTAGAGGAAAAGCAGATACCAAGGTGGCGTAGTTTCTTTC